>VZRF01008661.1:583348-797643 GCA_013396875.1 Vireo altiloquus | reverse complement strand
GGGCCAGCGCGGCGCGCAGGGGCAGCCCCGAGGGCCGCGGCGCGGAGGGAGGCGGTGGCGCGATGGGGGAGCACCCCCTGCCCGCCAAGGCCTTCCGGAGCTCCGCGTTCAACCTGCAGCCGCTCCCGCGAAGCTGCGCGTCCCACCGCGGCCTGGGGGAGCCGTGCCAGTTCGCGGCGGCGGGCGAAGGTACCCGCGGCGGCGGGGCCGCGGGGACGGGCGGGACCGCGGGCCGGGCCGGGACACAGGGCGCGGCGTGAGCCCGCCCGCGCAGTGACACCCCCGGTGTTCGGCCGTGCCCAGGTGTCAGGTGCAGACGCCGAGGCTTCCCCGCTCGAGGAGAGCGGGCAGGGGAGGGCGGCGGGACCGGGCCGTGCCCACCGCGAGCCGCTTGTGTCTGTGCAGGCTTCGGGCGGGGCGGCAAGGGCGGCCCGGAAGGCAACGAGCTGGGCGGGACCTGCCTGGACAGGCTGCGGACGGCGTTCCGGCCGGTGCTGCGGAGGTGAGGTAGGTGACGGGCCGGCTGCCGGGGCCCCACCTCGCACGAAGCGCACGCCAACCCGCCCGGCCCTGGGACACCGGAGTGGTCCCGGCCTGAGAGTGCTGCGCCAGGGCCGCCGCTTTGCCCCGCTCCCGGAGCTCCCGTCCGGGCGGGGCTGCAACCCGCGGCCACTTAGCACCAGCTTATCACCGCTTCTCCGTCCAGCAGGACCGCCCGCCCCATCCTGGGCGCTGGCGACGGGGCTCCGGCTCGGCTGTACCGAAGCACTCGGCTTGACACAACGAAAGAAACCTGTCCCCGGGCCGGCGATGGCCTCGCGGCTCCGCCTGCTCTGCCCTCGCCGGGGAAGGGCCGCCGCGGCACAACGTGCTGCGCACATGGGGCCGAGGGGCACGGCGGGCGGAGCGGCCGCAGGACCGGCGCCTCCCCGCCGCTCGCCTGCCATGTGTTCAACACCCCATTGACGTCTTTGCAAAAAGGAAAAAAAACACCCCATCCTAATCTTTTGTCTTTCCCCCCACGTCGTGGTTTGTTTTTCCCTTTTCCTCCCAAACCTGCGCTCTCTGCTCAGCGCCCTGCTCTGCCAAGGAGCGCCAGTTTGCAGTTGCTCCGCGCCACCCCGGGGAGGAGGAGAAGGAGAAAGGAGGAGAAGCGGCGCAGGTTACGCCGGACTGTATCTTTCCCGTCTCTGTACATAGATACCGCTGAAAGTATTTTTCAGAGTCTCTAATTAACACGGATGAGCTGAACGCCACGAAGCCGTCAGTGACCTCGGAGCTCTCCAGCCAGGAGTCGGCACAACCCGGGAGGAGCGGCCCCGGGCACCCGCCACCCGCCCTGGGGCACGGCCGGGGCACCCCCGGGCAGCGGGTGGCGACCGGGCGGCGAAGTAGGACGTTTTTAGTGGGTCACCGTCGTCAGTCAGTCAAAAGAGCAGTGCTGCACTTTACAGGACAGACGAGAAAGGGAAACCGTATCTCTGCATTATTTCTGTTTAATTAAAACTGTCATCAAACACTTTGTGTTCAGACTAATAAACGAAGCAGGGATGAGGAAAGAATGTTTCTTTGTTCCTGTCTCTAGAAGCAGTGGCAATAATTTAAATTAATAACTGTGGTAATTAAGAGGTCATCTATAGATCAACCCGATACCTGCTATTTCCAAGTTCACCGGGGTCAGCATTTACATTAAGTCATTTGTGGTCAATAGAGTCCAATGAATTCTGCCTTAATAAATCAGGGAAATCAATCTTGAATATCGAGTAGACTTCTATATGTTTACTAAAGGCTACTCAAGACGAGTGGGGCTGCATAACTGGGAGCCCTCTGGGTTTGCGACCAGAGAAGCAATTCGTAAGGGGAAAGGAGGAGCTGCAGGTCAACGCAGGGAGATGTGACAGGGCTGTCCCCGGCTTCGGCCCCGATAACAGCCCAGGCCCTTCCCGGGAGCAGAGCAGTCCCGGCTGCTGGGGCACTGTGAGAGAAAGCAAACTTTGTCGGGCTTTGGAGGGTCCGAGGGGGGAAGGGAAGGAGGGGATAGAGTGTACACGAGGGCAGCAGGTGACGGCGCGGCTGGGAGCGGGGCTGGGCCCGTGAGTGAGTTCCCGCACTCCAGAACAGCCCTGGACAAGAGGCGGCGCAGCAGCAGCAGCAGCAGCAGTCTGTTGCAGTGACCCGAAGCTTAGAGAAGGGGAAATTAAGTTGCGAAAAGATAAACATTATTTCAAGTCGGATTTGAAGGATTAGGGCTTGTAATAAAGAGTATTAGGCCCTTTCCAAGGGTTCTTGCAAGGCGACTTTTCCGCCCCTCCTCTCCCACCGGAGAGGACAGGTATTATCTGCCTTGGGAACACATCTACAGGTTTCCCGCACGTGTCCGCACGGCCGAGCAAGGCCGGGGCTCTCTTCCGGCTGTGTCCCTTCGCCCATCCTGCAGGGGAGCGACCTGGCTTCCTCCGGTTCCGTTTCCCGGCGGCTTTGGAAGAGGCTCCCCGGGGAGGCAGCTTTGCATCGGCCTCCGGAGTTGCTCACGGGAGACGAAACCTGCACGGCCCCCGAGGGTGGCCAGGATCTCCCCTGAGCTGCCGGCTCTGCCCCCGGCCCTGCAATCCCCCGGCCCTGCAGTCCCCCGGCCGCGAAGCCCGCGGGAGGAGTTAATTAGGCGGGTGCAGCCTTCGGGGTCTCTTTGAGGCAGGCATGAAGGTTACCTCCAGGAGTCTTAAGACTTTTATTTTTTATTTATTACTTTTACTCCCCTTTTATTAAAGGTCAAGTGAGCGAGATGCAGATTATCCCGCCCGCCCAGGACTCCCCTGCAATCTGTCACGCCGGCAAGATATGTATCGCAAATCTCTCAAAATATAATCTCCAGGAATCATATTCTGAATACTGTTTTGATTAAAAACCAGAGCGGGGATTGATGGAGAACTAATACCGGCAGGGGAGCCTGCGTGCGCCCAGGCACAAAACTAAAATAACGGGCTCGCACGAACAGATTCAGCGCCTCCAATGCCATAATAAGCGTATTTAAACCGTCTCTGTCTGAGCTTTGCTACGAGATGGGCTTTTTAATGCCGCTTCTCTGGGAAGTGAACTCGGGTTGTCGGGCGGAGCGGGGCACTGGGCTCTGCCAGGCCACCGTGTGCTGGGGCGGCTTGGGGAGATGGGGCCGTAGCGGGGTGCCCTGGGCCCGCCCGGGCGAGACACAAGCCGGGCGCGCAAGGTGAAGCCCCCGCGGAGCCGGGGGACCGCCGCAGCGCAGCGCTCACACACACCACCCCCGCCCGGGCACCCCACTTGGCTCCGAAGGGCCGGGTCTCCCCCTGTTCCGCAGCCCACGGGGACGCGCTGGCAGCGGCTGCCGCAGCCCCGCAGCCCCGCATCGCCCCCCAATTAGCGGCGCGGGGGCGGGCGGGGGCGGCTCGTTGACGCGTCCCCCGCTGGGGTGGGAAGTTTCTAAAACAAAGTCGCCGGGCTAATGGCCCCGGGCGGGAGCGGCGGGGCCGCGCACACTCCACTGCGCCCGCTCAAAGCCAGCGCGACCGCGGGGCCGCCGCCGCCTCCGCCGCGCTCGCTAATGAAGTTTTGTCAAAGACAATTACGGGCCCGGCGGGGGCAGGAGGCCGCGATGAAAAGGCGGCTTTGTGCGGCCGAGACGGCGCGGCTCCCCGGCCACCCCCGGCCCTTCCTGCGCCCCCGCGGTGACCCCCGCGCCCGGCCCCGCTCCCCGCGGGGGCTGCGGCCCCGGTGCCCGGCCCCCAGGTAAGCGCAGAGACGGGTCGGTGCCGGCGCTGAGTCTCCCAGAGCTACAGTTTATCCGCCCGATCCACCGACGAGCGAAGCAAGCTCCGAAAAGTAAGGGCTGAGGCAGCGGGCAACCCTTGCTCCGTCCCCACACCCCTGGCTCAGGGATTCTGCCCCTTCTCCCCTCCACAGAGGGGCTCTTGCAGCGGATTCCTGCTTCAGCGTTGTTGCACTCAGCAAATGGGAAAATTCGTCCAAAAAAGACCAAACGAGCTGGCTAAATCTGTTTAAATATGCACCAGAGAGACATGAAATTGGAGTGTTGCGCGGCAGTTGTCTTCAGCTGCATCTGGGCCAGAGGATGTGTGGAAGCGTGGGACAATAACCATCTTTCCCCACCCAAACTCCCAGCACTGGATGCTGTCCTCCATCTCAGGCCCTTGCTCACCTCGCCTGCCTGCTATCCCCAGCCAACATGTGCAGCACAAAACACATTGACACTCTCCTAGAGAGGACAGGGAATCATTTCTGAGTCATGAAAAATTCTGGACAATACAAGTAACCACCCAGATTATTGCTTCTCAACCTTTTAAAGCACAGTCCTCCTTTAGGAAGATAGGAGAGAATAAACCTTCCTTTACTGCTGCACAAGTACATGTTGATAGTGGCCCTGACACTGAAATCCTGTAGACCCTTCACCCCCAGCTGGCTGGTATTTGCCTGTGCCCTCAAACAGTTGTCCTGTTCCTCTACAGGGTTCCAATCCCAGAGACGGGGGATGAGTTTTACTCATTTTACTCATTTTTGGAGCAACAAAACCCTTGAAGATCCCTTTCCAAAGGTGGCTACCACAGACATTTTAGCATGATGTGGCTATTGAGGTTATGGAACAATGGATTGGAGCAATTAGTTCAAAATGATCTCAAAAACTGCACAAGCAGCTCAGGCCAGGTGTCATTTCAGGATCAAAGCATCTGTTAGAGGAAAATTATTTTTGCCATTGTATTGCCTTTTTTTTTTTACCTACTGTTCATCTGAAAATAAATTACAGGCCAGAACAGGTGGATAACATTCTGGAATGATTTAATGATTTATTTAATCTGGATTCTCTTTCAATCTACTTAGCAGGATGAATACTTTTTTTTTAGCCTGAATCCAAAAGCCTGTCTTTTCATCTGAAGAAGAGAAAATACCCTAAAACACTGCTCTGCTGCTGTCAAGGTGTATTCCCCACCACTGTTAGTAAACTAGTAGTAATGTCTGCTGTGATGAAGGGCCTGAGGGGAAACCTCAAGAAAACCAAGCAGAAGATTTTAATTTTTTTTGTTCATTGCTATCTTCCTAGTGCTTTAGATACTACTTCCTTTCCTGGGACAGTGTTTGGGTAATAAAAGAACTGATTGTAGTGTTCCATCACTACTCCTTAAATCTTAAAACATGCAGGGTTAAGCACTAAGATGACAGCTCTGTGACTTTCCCCTCTCCTTAGGACAGCTTTGTGTAGCACTGAGTGGGAGTGGAGCTGTAATGGACACACAGGAATCTTCTATGGATCCACTGATACCAAACAAGGCCAGGAGCAATTCCTTCAGGCGTAATAACACAAGGCTTGTATCCTGTTCCTCCGTGAGCTGATCCTAACATGAGACCTTCCTTCTTGAGAAGCCATGATTTTGCTAAGGAAGGATTAGCAAAACCATTGCCCATTGGGAATTTCTGAGTTTGGTTTGAGCTGGAAGAAGATGTTTTATGGAGCAGATACTCCCAGGACCTATAAAATGCAGAAATTCATGGATTAACTCCCTGGGTGGCTCAGTTTGGTACTCTAGTCCCACGGGATGGTAATGCACATGCTCAGAGAGAGATGAGACCCAGCAAAATGCTTTTAGATACGGGGAAGGTGAAAGGATATTGAAGGGTTTGTAGGTACCACTACCAGGATGTTTCCACCTAATGTGCCTGTCCACTTTAGTTTAATGGATTCCATTAAGGTCTTAACTTGCTTTAGCCCATCAGACTCAGTATGTGCACCAGTAAAACCATTCATTTTTTGCTGTTTTTTATTTTGATGATTTTTTTAAATTTTTTTTTTTAATTCAGCACAGCTCAAAGTGTGAGTTTGCTACTAGTCAAGTCCTGAGTTTGTGCTATGGCACCAGCTCACTTATGGTGAGGTATGTTTGGAAGAATTTCTGTTACCAGACAAGACAGCCAGGTTGGTGAACCTGCCAGCCCACCCCCCAGACTGCCTGGGGTGGACAAGAAGGGACTTGGAATAACTACCTGTCAGCCCTCCCAGTGAAGGTACTCTGAGCCACATGGGCCTTCCAAAAAACATGCCCCACATGAACTGGCCTCCAGTGTAAACATGGCATATGACAAACCTATCTGCAGTTTTTAAACAAAAATCAACTTCCACTTGACTAGGATAATTCATTCAAGTGGATTCACTTCTGAATTTCAAATATACAACATCATCAATGTACAACATCTAAAAGATGTCCTCCACAGCCATCTGCTTAGTGAAACATCTTAACTTTATTGAACAGCTAAGAAACAAACGGTGACAGGAGCTCACAACCAATCCTACCGTTGGTCACTAACAGAAAAATCAAGCAGTCCTCATTGCCATGCTCAGGTTTTCTCTACATAAACCACAAGGCAGAAGGAAAGTAAAGGATTAGGTGCACAAGGAAATGGACAACAAGGAGCTCTGAGTCAGCAGCCTGCCAGGGGCTCATGCTACACAGTTAAATCCTGTTTGTCTGACCATGTGCTTCGCAGCTCCACAGCCACCATCTGCAGTTTACTCTGGGGAGCTCTGACAGCCTGGTCACCAGGCCCAGCTGGTACAAGAGCAAGTGCTGCATGTACTGCGGGTGGGTAACTCACTCCTAGCAGCACTCAGACCTCCCTGACAATGCTGTCTTGCAGTGGTCAGAGTAGCAGATCTTTCCTGGAGCTCAGTACTGCATGTGGAGCATGAGTTTCCCTGAGAGTACAGCTCCAGAGCAGCTCCCCAGAGTGAGAAATGGGTAATTTGTTAGACCCACAGGACTACAGAAGAAACAAAACTCTTCTCAGAGGTGTTACTGGCAGGAGAGCTGAGATCATACTAAGAGTGGATCATTTGCTGCTGCATTTTATCAGCAGCAAACCAGTCTCTGGCCCATCTTCCAAACCCAGAGTGATAAGGCAGGACAGCTGATTTTCCTTTGAATAACAAGTAAGCAAGAGGAATAGAAGCAGAAACAACTGCTCCTGTGAGACATGTGGTACCCAGCCCTGGCTGCATACCAAGCCTGACCAGAACCCAAGGCACCTCTGTTCCAGGGGCACTGCTTTATATTTAGGAGATCTTTCCTTTGCTTGTACAGAAAGATAACTCTGAAATGGCCCACAGTCACCTGGGGAGTGAGGGGATGAATGAAGGAGTCTCTGTGAAACTCCTGAAACATGAACAGCCCACAGTAGTAAAAAAATGAAGTGTAAAAATTCTTCTCAGGCAGCAGCAGTTCTGCTGTCCGGTCATCCTCTGGGCATTTATTTGCCTGTTCCCTCACAAAGAAGGTCAAAACATTGTACAGTAACCTTGCCATAAGAGGGGAAGGTGGTTCCACCAAACCATATATTCTCAGCTCTCTTAACACTGCCATTTGGACTTCAGGAACTTCAGCATAAGCTACTGTTTCTGTGATGTTACAATTTCAGAGCAGAAAAGGGACACAGTGAGCACATCGTGTCAGGCACATCAGCAGGTTCCTGTTAAGCAGGTGTTTTTGCAGCCATCCCCAACACTACGTAACCTCCATGGTTACACGTGCAGGGGTGCACTGCAGCTCACACATTCTCAGCAGCATGTAAAAATAAGTTCTTAAAGCAGACGTCAAATTACCGATTTTTTTAAACAGTCAAATGTACGCAAAATACTTCTGTGAACCTTCAGCCTTCAAAGTAATCTAGATAATGCAGATAATGCAACAATAGCTGCCTTAGCTGAGGGAGAGGGGGCTTCTACAGGTAGGAATTCCAATTTCCAACTTCTTACCACCTGTCAGAGCAGAGCAGATACACCTTCTGCTTCTATTTCATCATACCCCTAGTGAGTGCATCTCACTATATTCAGAGGCACATCTGTCTATCAAGGATTACAATTTACCTTTAGAAAAATCAATTGCCAGTAACTCTTCAAATATCATCCAGAAATCAGAAATGTAACACATATTACTCTTCTTCCTGAACTTTCCAATAAAATATCAGCTTACTCAGTGCTCTGTGGCAGGAAATTAATAAAACTTGTCCTAGTTGCTCTCAATTACAGCAATAATATAACCTCATTTGCTCTTCTTACACATTTAAAAATCAGGCTACAAATACAATTCAAGGTATTTCGTAAATGAAGCAGATGTAATTACAGTGGGGGAGTGTAATCTCAGGGACAATTGTACTTGTACGATTCCAAAGGTTAATAACACAGATGTTCTCTAGGTCACTTTTCACCCCAAATCTTAAGGCTGATTGTGGGCTGCACTACCTCTAGCTCCACTCAGCATAGAGATCAGTTTACCTTGCCAGGGCTCAAAAGTGACATTTTAAGGGCTGAGGAGAACCAGGAGGCATCAATGATCTAGTGATCCCCACTTCTTTACAGAACGGCAGGCCCTCTTTGTACAAAGATGCCCAAGACTGAATGTGGAGACTGAGGAACCCACAACTGTAATGTCCTGGAAGGAAGCCCCTGAAGCATAATACTAAGCACAGAAAAAAGCCTGCCCCCATCATTCTTTGCCAGAGTATGTAATGTTCCTCAGTTCTATGTACCCCAAGTTAGCCTGTTGGCTTTCCCTGCCCCTTTTTCCCTTCTATCGCTCCTGCCTATAAAGTTCTTCCCCCCACGCCCTCCTTTCTCCACCCCTACATTCCCCTTGGCTCCTCGTTGGGAGCTCCACCTTAGCCCTGCCTTTGCTCCACTCCTGTGCCCTCAGCCCATTGGACCCTGATGCTCTCTCTGCCCCTTTTCTTCCCTCTATTTGAACCCTGGTCACTCCATTATTTGGGGCACTTGGTCCCTGGTGTCAAGGTGGATAAACCAGCGCTGGACTGCTGTACCAAAGCCCCTCTCACGTCTCCATCTGCCTGCCTGCTCTCCGGAGCTCAGTGACTGCGTGTGTGAGTGTGTGAGGTGTGCCTGTCGCTGGCTGGAGCAGGAGCTCCCCAGCTGGAGCCTCCTTTGGAAGGCAGCATCCTCCCATACCACCGCACTGCACAAAGTCACATCTGAATTCCAAGGGCTCTCCAGAGCACGATGCAGTGCTTGACACTCACTGTCCCCCTCACTGCTGGCCCTCAGGTCAAACCTCTTACCTTCTGTAAGAGCGATTACAAATTAGTACACCCTGATTATTAGTTATGAAATTCAGTGCACTATAGCGTTTAACACACTATTGTTTTCTAAGCTTCACTGATGTGCTGTGCTTTTCCCTCCCAAGAGGACCACGATGATGTCTAGTGGGCTTTTCCCTGAGTGCTGTAGGGATGTCACCGGAGTTACACCACGTAGACCTAAATTTCAGGTCTGTGTTTTTTCTTATGGCAGCCCAAACAGCCTGGTCATGAGTGCAGCAGTCTGTGAAGGGATCTTGAACATCATCTGTCGCATGGTTAGTTCCCTCAGCCTCTCCCCAGAGAAAACTCTGTGCACGCTATTTGTTTTCAGAACGCACTGGGTTTTGTTCTTCAGAATAAAACTTTTTGGCCTGATTTCTTATGGAAACAAAACTCCTATAATCACTGTGGGAGAACACAAACATCTGCCCACCATTGCATAATTTCTTAATTAACCAGCATGCCCCAGCAATCCTTGGCATGAGGATGTGTGCACTCTGGCCTCCAACTCAAATAAAGGGAGAAAAAGTTTCTCCTATCGACAACCAGAACAGTTTCAGAGCTGTCTTCCTCTCTAGAGGAACCCAGAGCACCTGTGCTCCCAAGCCAGGCAATATTCTGAAGTGCCTGAGGTCCAGAGAGATTAATTCCAGCCTTGAGGTTGTACTTGTCCTCTGTGGTCACCCAAGCTGGTTAGGAAGGAATGTTTGTTTCTTTTTCCCCCTAGAAACAATTGCTATGAGTGATCACGCAAATCACAGCAGTGATGTGCACAATTGAAAACACAACCCAAAAGACATTTTTATACAAACTTGTGGTGGGTTAATACCAGGATAAAAGTATATTTCAAAGGACTAAAATGATTTTTCAACAAGAACTATTTGAGATAGAAAGTAGGGGAAATATAGAGGAGAACAAGAAATGAAGTCCCCCAAAACCAGAAGGTATAACGAAATCTCTGCTAGAGCTCACTCATGTCCTTTCAGCCTTCCAGCCAGGTATGCCAACATGTCCTTACAGCTCTGCAAGTGATGGCAATTAGTCCAAAGCCTGGGTCACAATTTCACCCATAAAAAGCTGAGAGAAAACCCGGGTATTTTCCTCCATAAGATGTCAAGAGAAGTTAGCCCAGCCTGCCAGATCCCACCGTGGCTCACAGCAGGTTAATTGCACATTGGCCGCTAAAGAAAGGAACACCACAGAAAGGTCCTACTTAGTGCCTTGCAAACGATATGGGCTGTTTGCTCTGAGGTATGGTTTCAAGAGAGCTGCTTGGGTTTAGGAGCGATATACCTGTTTATTATATTGATAAATGACACATTTTTCCTTCTTGATTTGTTGGGGACTGAGTGACCTGGCAGTAAAACTGACTTGATATTGCCACTTAACTCTTATTGATGTCTTTTCTGGTTTGCCTTTTATTTGCATAAATGAGAAACAGAAAGGGACCGTTATTCTTTAACAGAATCACACGGGATTCCCTGAGGAAGGCTGATGGATGTTGCAGACACACATCTCCCCAGGTATCAAAACAGTAACAACTTTTGTCCTCGCACCTCCACAGCCCCCACTCAGTGACCCCTCGCCCCACGCTCAGCCGAGGCAGAGCTGACAGGCCAGCAGTGTTTGCTCAGCCACAGGTTTGACACTTTAACACGTGAAGTGTGTGGGCAGGAATGAGTGAGAGAACGTTAAATTATAATCTTTGTAATTAACCGTTAAGAAAATATGGGATCTATAAATATATAACCGCAAACCTAAATATGTATCTATTCTTATAAATGGGCATTTTTGTAAATTAAAATGTGATGCTTTCTTATGACTGAAGAGGCAAAAAAAAATCTTTTTCTAAAAGAAAAAACAGGAAGGCTGCAAGCACTCAAATATCACAGGGCTGCAGCTTGGGGTTTTGTCTCGCTGTTGCAAAGATTACAACCATATTCCACAGCTGCATTTCACTTTACCATATCTTAAAATAATAGTTAAAACCAAACCAAAACTAAGGGCCAATTTTTGTTGCTTAATTCCACAAGGAAAAACACCAGTGAATATATTAACATCGCCTTCATGTAAGTGAGACTTACACCAGGAGGGGTCTTTGACAGGGTCAAAACAAAAACTTCAGTCTGTCTCAGAAACCCAGTCACCACCGTAAAAGTCTGGTGAATGATCCTTAATACTCCAGAATTTAAACAATTTAAGATTCAGATCCCTAGTACCCACTCACATCTCTGCAAAGAGTCTTGCAGAATTAAATGAAGCATGAAGATAAATTAATTTCTCTTAATCACTGAGATTGATATTTTCCTATTCTTTGCACTGCACAGTAGTGTTAAATATACACACTTCTGTTTAATTTTATCAGACAGCTCCAAAGTCTTAAAAGAAATTACAAGTGGTTTTAAAATTCATAAGACTATTTTCCCATAAGGCATTTCTTTTCCTTTTGTTTATGTTTTGGAAGGAAATATCAGTAGTACAAAGAAACGGTGCTGCACAGAAAAACCTACCCCAAAAGAGATCCTGCAAAACAACAAAAGAAATGAACACAACCAGGAGGAGAAGATTCTGCAAAGGGGTCCCTTGTGGAAAGAAGTGAATGGGGTTTTACACAGAAAAACTCTTATTTTTTTAATAACTGGAAATCCTCTCTTTTACTGTTTCTTTCAATTTGAGTCCTCTCATTTAGGAATCTTCCTTTTGTTTTATGCCAGCATTTGAAGCAAGCTTATTGCTTCTCTTTGCCAGCCACTGGAGTAGGACTCAGGGACCCAGTCCTGCACTGCATGTGTTCCAATGGTCACCTGGTTTCAAAATCAGATGCAGGATTTGAAAAAAAAAAAACAAACAAACACACCAAAGAAAATGAACCCCAAAGTTTGTGCATGTCTTCCAAGGAAATTAACTTTTCTCCTGACCCATTTCTCTGTGTATGGGCATCATGTACTTACGGAACAGATGAGTAATGAGCATTGTGACTGATAAAAATATCAGAAGACAGGAAGAAAAAAACCCCTGCATTTACTTTCAGTTTTATAAAATATTAGTATTTAATGATAAACCAGAATGGAAGGGGCTGGGCCAATATGAAAGTTTCAGATGTTTATAACTTCCATCTTTGAAAGGTTTGCAATGAGGTTAAAAAGATTTAGAAGAGCTGAGCATCTTTCCCCAGCCAGTTTACTGTACACATGCAGAAGCTGTCTCATGGGTGGTGATAGGATAGCAAGATAACAAGATTATTTAAATATTCTCCACCAGTTTGCTTGGTCCTTTTTGGAGACACCTGGCCCCATCAGACACTGTTTTATCAAGGGGAATGAAACCAGTGGACTCTTGCTTGCCCCACTTTTTTTTCTCTTTTTAGAAAAAGCCAATCCCCCAGAAACCACTGGCTGACATGGAATACATTTCCCCTTCACCACAGGCAGTCTGACACACAGCTGAAGCCTCACAACCTGCAGATTCCTGGGGACCAGAGCCCCTTGGGCTCAGAGGTATCTCAGGACCTGTCAGTCAGTCTGTCCTCCATGGCAGCAGACTGTCCTGGCGACCAAACTACTGGCAACCCATTAGCTCTTAGTCTCTCCAGCCTAAAATCCCTCCTAATTAACTTTCAGCTGAGAAAGAGCAGCCACCCAACAGCAGAGCACCATGACTAGGACTCCAGCAGAGCCCCTGTCTCCTTTTCTGGAATAAATTTTGAAAGATTAAAGAGCACCACCCTCTCCAAAGAGCGTGAGCAAAGAAGGGCAGGAGGCTGTGGTTCACTTCAGTCTGCACTGCAGCAGGGAGACAGAATTCTGTCTAGTTTGGCTTGGTAACACCAAGAGAGATGTCACAGACATAAGCCTGCCCACCACGTGCACGGCTGCATCCTGTAGTTGCTCTTTTGCTGTCTCCATTGCCTTTGTTGCTATGTGAACTGGATTAAAGCCAACACAGATGCACTGCACTCCACTCAGTGCCACTCTGATGGCTCCTTGAAGGGCTTGATCGGTTCAGCTAAATCCAAAGGAGACAGAGGAAGCAGAGTGCAGCCCAGCCAGGTACCAGAGAAAATCTGGACAGGCTGGAGGTAAGGAAAATAGGAATATAAGGAATAATAATATCGGAACAGAAAAGTAACTAAGCACTAGATCAGGTGATCAAGAGAGGGCAAATTGTCCATTTCTCAACACCTCTAAAACAAAACTCTGTGTCTTTCTAGAGGTCATATTCCACTTCCATCCAGCTACCAGAGCATCATCTGGCCCACAACGTATACAGGGAGAAAAAGCAGAGAATCTGACTGTCCTTCCTGGCCTTGAAATGTCCATAAACCACACTATTTAGGAAATCAACTTTCCTTCATTCCAGGGTATAAGGTTTTTTTTTTTACTTTTTTTGTTTCTCTGATTTTGATGGGGTTTATGTCTCAGTCAGGGACCTGCATGTATATTAAAAAAAGCAGCATCCTACACTCATTTAAGTAAAGACTACTCTAGGGGCAAATACTGCAGAGTATTTTCCGCTGTAACCCATGCATGCAGTTTGATAGACATTTTTGCAAGTATTGTAGCACAAGCAAATAAATGGCAGGAATATCTGTGGAAACAGTGGTGCTCAAGCACAAAATGAAAAACCTGAAGGAAAGCAAGTTCCAACTGCATAGTTCTGCCTATTTGCCCTGGAGTTATATTTAGCCATGCAGAGAATAAAAAAGAAGATCTAAACCAATTGTTTACTGCTCAGACGACAGCCTATTAAAATGGCCCTTGTTACTACAGCAATAGTACATATTTACAGGGATTGTGGCTGATGTTGATCAGCCATACCAAGCCATGCCTCAACCCATTTCATACTGATTAGAGTCTGGTCATATTTTAAGTGTCTATGAAATTATGCAAATGGAATCTGTACCAGAAAATCAGATTGCCAGATAATTGACCATTAATCTTTGATAAAAGTTTAAAAAAATTAAAGCAATCAGAAATCAGCTTAGCGTACTGTCTCTTGGGCCTTATTTTGGTCTAGTAAGTCTGTACACTAAGCTGATTTCTGATTGCTTTAAGTTGTAAAAATTGCTTTTTAACCCACGGATATCAATGAGATTGCACCTGGTGTAAGTCGGGGCTGAATTTGATCCGCTGTGTGCCTTAATCACAGTATATTTTTGTTAAAACCCAGTATTTGTGTGGATCTGTAGATACTGATTTGTTCAAGCGCACGATAATCTCCTCCTAAGCCCGTCAGAATACAGCAGGTTAATAATGCTGTAAGTAGAATCCAATTTATTCATAAAACACCGGAACGCTTTAACCAAACTGTTCTTTTGTGGTGAGCCCCCTCCCGCCCGGCTCTGGCAGACAAAGGCTCCTGCTGCAGCCAGTGGGAACGGGGCAGGACAACAATAGCGCGGCGTCTGTCACCCCAGCGTCCGTCTGTCCGTCCGTCGGGTGCCCGGCTCCCTCTCCATCCTCGGCTGGAGCACAACCAGAGGCGCCTCCTTCCCAATCCCGCAGCCCCTGGTACCTGCTTTGGGAATGAACTCTCGTTCCGCATCCACAACTGTTATTTTTGGTAAGGGCCCCAACGTTTTTGGTGGCAGCGGGAGAGCCTAATCCTGTCACAACATTCCAGCCCATTAACATTATCTCTTAATTAGCATATATAGCACTTGCTGGGTGTTTATCGGAATTCAATGAGCACATGCTGTAAAACTTCCTTTCCTCTGTGACCAACAAAGTAAATAAAAATCCCACATGCTTTAGTAGAAAGCTAGATTTGCTTTGTACAGACTTAGGGAAAGCAAAGTCTTTTCTATTTAAAGACTCCCTGTGCAAACTGTTCCCATGAACTTTGGAAGACTCCACCTATTTGATCTTCCCTTTGTCAGCATTAGGAGCCCTTGCCAGGAATCACAGATGTATCACATTCTGTGTCACCTCAGCACAAGAAAGAGATGATCTTACAGCCAAGGGCACTCCAGTCCATGTACGAAAAAGGAAGAGAGAGTGACAGAGGGACAGATATCAGCCCTAATATGGAAGGAATAAAACCATACTGGCCAAAATGACAGAACCACCCAAACCATCACAAAAGGATTCAAGAAGAAGGGGACACCCAGGTTATCTCTGATTAAATCAGAAAGAGAGTGGTTTATTATGGAACTTTGATTTTTCATTAAGGTGGATTTTAGGATATTAACTAAATGTGCATGTACAATCCCATGCTGCTCATCTGTATGCAGAGCCAGAGGGCTGTTCACAAGCTGGGGACACATCCCACCCTTCCCCCTTTTCTGATGAGGACTGGAAGCAGCTGGAAACAGCCACAGAACAGAGGGGTCATTGCTCACTTCTTCAGGACATTTACCTTTGCCAAGCCCTGTGATAACTCCTCTTTCTAGAGCTCCCCTCTGCATTCCTGCTCATAAACACAATTTCAAAGCTGGCAGGTTCCACAGCTGTCTGTGCCTCCATCCTCACAGGGCAGGTACCTGATCTGCATAAGTTACCCTGGCACAAACACATGCAGACTGCTGTGGATGGCCCTTCTGTGATCCCTGGGGAGGGAAAAACCAGTCAACCTGCAACACAGGCTTCAGATTCATCCAAAATTAAAAGCTTTTGATAAAATTACTGGTTAAGATAATTAATAAAGTGAACAGATGACTGGGAAGGAGGTCCATCATTCAATGTACTCTGGGATTCCTAGGAAATAAACCACCTAGCATGCTTTAATTCAACAGAGAGCTTGTGGGTATCACAGTGAAAACATAAACCCAAAATCTATGCCCTGCATTACATAGGGGGCTAATCTAGATGCTCACAATATTTTCTCCCAGGATAATAAAGTTACTTTGCTGATGTGACGAAATATTTGTAAGAAACAGAAATCCAGTGACCTTCAACTCCCAGGGATGTTGCAGTACGAAGGTTGCAACAAGCTGATGCGGATCCAAATGTTACACTGCTGTTACAAGTCTTATACTGCTGCTAGGACTCTACCCAAGAACTCCATCACACCTAATCAGCACAGGTAAACTGTGGTGGTGGTGTCCATTCCCCTCCTCTCCCAGCCTCTTTTTTAAAGAATTGTACCTTTACAGGCATTTTCTGGCAGCATTTTCTCATGAGCACATTTTCTCATGAAGACTATTAGGAAAACCTCTGTCAAATACTCCTGTAACCTCAACACCTTAGGGAGGCAACTGATTTCCAACAATTTTCTCCATTCTAAATATGACATTTTTATCCCACTTCTGCTGGATTTCTCCTCTCACCTTCCTTCATGGAACTGTCTGCTCAACTTTATAGCACTTGGTCTATGCACATAATAGGAGGTGACTGTCTTGCTAATGATTTTCCAGTGCTTAGGTGACTAAAAGACAATATAAACTAGTCCAAAATGAGATGAAAAGAAGGCAATTGAAAACTGAGCTGCCTTCATCCTCTGGCATGCAGCAAGGATCTACTGGGTACTGCTGACCACTAGAGAACTGAAGTTATGAGCATGCATGAGTGTCCATGCACGGAGTATAAAATTTCATCTCCAAATGCTCAGACGTGGCAAGAATAACTCTCTAGATGTGGATGGAAACGTTACCACAGCCACAGAGTCAAGGCTGATTCTCCTCAGGCATCTCTTGTCCTGTTCCAGGCCTGGCCTCAGCTGGCTTGACACAGCAACTTGCACATGCTGCCCTCCAAGATCAGCCATTGTCCTCCAAGTGCTTTACCCGAGCAATTCATGATTCTGCTCTTCCAGGTATTTTATCAAGGAAAAAAACCCCTCGTCTAAAACTACTCCCCAATGAGAAGGCACTACAGGACCACTGCAGTGGGGATTAAGACATTTCAAGATGTGCATCAAGATTGCCAGGGAAACATTCCTGGATCAGCAATGTGCTTTGATCTGAATATATCACACTTTAAAAATGTTCACAAGACAGCTACTTGGTTGTTTGCAGGAATATGTTTGTTCATCCCTGACCTTTACCAGTGACCCAGAGGTGTTCTGGCCTGGAATGTCCCCTCCACCTGCAAAGCAAGACCATGAAGTAGCAGAGCTATTGGCAGAAAGCTTTGCTAGAGGAGGGGAAAACACAAGAATATAAAGTGAAATTTGACATTCATAGGAAAAGGTTCTCTGGATTTAGATAAATCTGCTTGGCAGTGAATATGTTAACAGTTGACCGTAACTGCTTGGAAAGAAACAAGCTGCTTGGATGCTGGCAGCAAAAATCCTGCTTTATCCAATTCCTTCCGTGCCAAGCTCCTCCACCCTCTCTCAGAGCAGCACTTAGACAAATGCCAACATTTTAAAATTAAATGGCCCCATCATTATTAATTCATTTGGTATTCATTGTAATGACATTAATCATAGTAAACTGCTGCAGCTTTATTACACATGTAATGTGTACTTTCCTAGAATTTCCCTGTAAAATCTCTAACATTGCTAACAATGTAAAGACAATGAGACATTACAACCAAGCAAAACAATAATAAACACACAACTCAATAAATCATTATTCTGCCCACAAGTACGTTAAAAAAATAAACTCATTTCAAAACTAGAGGAAAAAACAACATGCAATAAGTGACATCAGTGAGTTTGAGGCTTTTGGTTGCAACAAAGAAACAAAACAGCATGCTAATATGACATTTACAAATAATACCTAACCACAGCCTAATTAACTTATTGTGTGCTTACTAAACTAGCATACATATTATATTAGAAGAAAAACACTTATTTGTTCTGTTGCTAAGAAACTTCAGACATTTGCATATTTAACAAATTGTTAGAGTGTTTTTAACCAGAACCCATCACTATTTATAAAAGACAAATTTAAAACATGAGATCAAAGACACAACATTAATTTTTCTTTTGTCAACTGTCTTTGTTCAATAGCTCAAAGAAGCAGTTTTATTGCCGGCTGATACATAATGAAACATCTGGTATTATTCTGAATTACAGTGGAACCCACTAATAGTCAAGGGCTTTTCTTTATTTCTCAGGCACCAGCCAATGTCCTATAGGGACCAATCCAGCAGCCCTCGTGGAACGTGCCTTTGAAATCCTTGCAAGGTTTTTCTGAATAAGGAGTTCAGGAATACCACTAATTTTTTTTTTTGTTTGTTTGTTTTCTTTTAAAGGCTCCAGATGTCAGCCAATTTTAACTGATCTTGTAAGTTGTGCAAGGGAAGGAAATGAAAGCACAATATTAGGAGCAAGGCAGTGAGAGAAGCCTGAGGGTTCTCCTCTCATGGGGAGATAGCTGTGGGCACTGCACACACCCTCGGGCACTAATCCGGAGCAGCTCTGGGTCACTGTTTTACACCCTGTGAGCAGGGGCGTGTGCCAGCTCACCAGGGGTCAGTGCAGTGACCAGCAGAGCCCCTTGTGCAGGGCACTGAGCACACGAGCACAGCAGGAGCCTGGCCCAGCACGCCCTGCTCCGCACACCCCGAGCCAACACAGCCACATCCAAAAGCACTCTTGGCATGTCTCTACCCTGCTCTGCCACCTCCAGCACATTCTAGGAGGAGCAAGAAGAAAAAAGGAAAGCAAAGAGACACTGGAAGGAAATATGAAAACTCAAGGAGCTGTAACAAAACCAAGGTAAATCTTAAATTTCCTGTCTTTGGGCTACTTAGAAGTGGAAAAGATGTCATGCTGAACTAAAGCGCTCCTCAGAAAGCTACCCCACAGACTGTCATTCCAGAGCTCTTTTTCCACCTGCCAAAGGTAGAGGATAGTCAGGTGTCTCCTTCCTGCCCTACTCTCCCTGCTCTTCCTGCCTTGCTAAAAATTCTGGACCACGGAATTCCTGTGACAGGGCAATATCCTGCTACACTCTTGGGAGCAAGCTAATAAAATCTGTACTTCCTCCTCAGTCAACTAAATGCATGGACTTATGATTTGAAACAAAAAAAAACTCCCAAAGAAAACATATGACAATTAAAATCATTATTTAAGAGAGAAAACACTGAAAAAATAGTAATTCCACTAAATAGTAAAATCAACCAAATGAAAGCAATAGTTTAGCTCAGCCACCAACAGAGGTGTCTTGGAGTGACTTTAGGATGCATCCCACATCGTCTACTCTATTGCCCAGAAAATGAATCTTGTGCCTTTCTGTTCCTTTAAATTGAACCTGAGAGGGGAGAGAAAGAAAAAAAACAGCCAGAGAAACTTTTTCAAAGCAGTTCTGTGCTTCAAGGTCACTACTCTTCTCCGTTCTTCTGCTGTGGGGAGTGATAGCTGCTGCTGCCACAGAGAGGGGAGGAAGCACCTTCCTTGCTTTCCAGCCAGCTCTCGGCTCTGTTCCTTCAAAAGGAGAGACACAGAGTTTTCCTGGGACTTTGGTTTCTTCTTCTTCTCTACTGGACTTGTTCAGAACACCAGACCATCAAAACCTCACTGGGAGACCTTCCACTTGCCTGGAGGGGGATCCCCCACGCAGATCCAGCTGCAAAGAAGAGAGAGGGACCACACCCAGAAGGACTTAAAACTCCTCCAGGTTTCTCTCCACAGTGAGAGATTTTATTATTTAGCATTATTATTATTTTCTTGTGTGTTTGTTAAATAAATAGTTTTGTTTCTTCTTCACTTTCCTCCGAGGAAATATTTCTTTTCCCAAACCTGGTGGGGAAGGGGTAACTACAACCTGCTTTCTATCAGAGGATATAGTTTCCTCTGAATTTGTCTCAAACTGGGACAAGAAGCTTCAGAAAGATTTTAAAGAATGCCAAAACAAAATTCCTTCCTTGAAAGGAAAAACAGTTTGCAATAGATTCATTAACAATCACGTACAAACTTTATTTAGAAGTAGCAGCTGAGCAGAGCAGTTTAAGCTGTGCAAGGCAGAAGACAATTCTGTTGAGAGGAGCCAGGTGCGACCAAAGCTGTGTCTGGATGTGACCAACTGGAGCTCTTCCCTGCACCCAAAGAGCTCTCACCTACAACACACAGGGCAAGAGCTGCTGAAGAATACTGCATTTTTGGCAAGACTCAGCAGGTCCTGCCAGCTCTGTCCCCTGGGGAGGAACAGCTCATGCCAGCAGCTCCCTCCAGCTGCCTGCAGCATCGCACAAACTCCCCCACAGCAGGGAGGGCATTTGTCACTGGGCTCCACCACAGGGTCGTGTTGCCTCACACGAAAGAGCAGAGCTGGAAGAACATGTACAAGATGAATGTGCACACTTTTAAAGCTTCTGTGGGCTCAAAACACACACAAGTCTATGGCCAACAGTGACACTTGTCAAAATTTCAGACAGAGGCTGTGTATGACATGACCTCATCTGTGATTCTGATAGTTGGTTAAAAGCTCCTTTTTTCACAAGAACACCCTCTGTACTTCCAGCCCAACACCTGTGTTAGTTAAGACAAAGCAAAATTTGTCCCAGAGAGCTTACTGTGCTGGAAGGTGTCCCCTTGGAACACTGGTATCAGGCTGTAGCCTAGCTGGGCACGTTCACACTGCCTCTAATCTAATCTAATCCACCCTGTCGGTGGCCCATGGCTTCAGGCCTTCACAGCTAATAACCTTTCTCCCTTTTCCCCATGTTGCCACATTTGCATTGCAGCAGCAGTAGGCACCCTTCATCCCCAGCAGCCATCCTGTGTTACAAGTACTCTTGGATTTGTTGCATAGACATATTTTGAACAGGAAAAGATTGCAATCACCAGCAAGGCAGGAGAGTGCTGCCCACAGCCCTCTAATTACAAGTAAACAACTATTGTTCATCTATATTTTCAACAACTCGATTTTGGGCATGAAATGAGAATGTCTGGATAGAAAGCAGTGCCAGCAGCCTCTGTATACACCCAATTACAAAGCTTTCACTAATAGCACCAAGTGCTGTAGTTTCCATTTGAGGCAGAGGATTCCAATTGTAGCCAAACACATTTCTTACATTCTTCTGGGATACAAAAGAGGACTCATGGAGGAAAGATCATCTAGGGGAAATTCTTCTGAAAGTAGAAATAATAACAACAATAATAGTAATGTTAATAAAAATATTGGTGTGTAAAGCCACTCCCAGAAGACAGCCCATAAACCACCAAAACTCTGCAGTCAATTCTTTCAGGACAGACTGGAAGACAAGCAAAGTCCGACTGAACACCAAAAAAAAAAAAAAAAAAAATCATTTGCCACTTCCCTGAATTCTGCCTGGTGGCAGGTAAGGGGCTGCCTGCTCTGCAGGTCTCAGTTGCTCTCTGGCAGGGCAGCCCCACAGGCGCACAGGGAGTTTCAGGCAACAGCCAAATTCCAGGCGTGCTCTGGACACGCAGCCAAGTTCTACCAACCATCCTTAATGGGAATGCTACCCCCTCAAAATGACTTAATCCAAGTTTTATGTTACAAACATGCAATACCTCCCTGCTGGAGCACTACAGCATTTCTAACCTGGCTGCTTTCTTCAGAAGAATAAAGAGACTCAAAGGCACGGTTTGGGCTTGATGGACAGTTGTGGCTCGTAGTGGCAACACCCACCAGCACCAGTGACCAGGAGGGAACAGAGCACCACAACAGTGAATTCAAGAAGATTCAATAATGTAATTTTGCATTTTCAGGACACAACATTCAACATGTAAACATGTTTTAAAATAAGTAAAATAGAACAGCCTATTTCACACATTTAGGTACAGCAGTAATCATCATCTCCCAGTCATTTGGAACGGAAAGTGAGGCTTCATTTTTCAAAGAGCTCGAATTCCTACTAACTTCAGAGAACTGTGGTCTCAGGTACAGTTCTCCACCCATCAGTACTTCACAAGAGAGGATAAATTTTCCTTTTAAAACCTTGGATGCTTATTAGTACAAGAAAAACAAGTAACTGCTGACTTGGAAGCAGGCTATGACTTTACCCGTCAATAATTTATCAGCCCCCAAGTACACAATATACATTTCACAGAACTCAAAAATATGCATTCTCTAAAACGACCATAATGGTATCTTTATGACAGTCCAGCATAGATTGTGTTACCTATTTTGTCAGGACTCCAAACACAGAACCTAAAGCTGTCTGGGTGATTTTAATTTATCCTCTCAGTGTTGAGGCATAATGCATTTTTAATGGAGGGCAGTGCTGCAGGGGCAGAGGAAAGTGATGCCACCAGGTTTTTCCTAGAAATCTCCCTCTTTCCTAGAACTCCTCCAGCTCCAGGGTAAGGGCACTAAAGGCTGTGCACAGTATTACCAGAAAAATCACAAAATGCTATTTGAACTTTCACGTTTTGATGCCATGAAAAACTGGGTCACCAAAGTCCTTCTTGCATTCAGAGGGCAAAATTTATAGTGACAGAGAAAGAGGTTTAAGGGGATGAGGACATGTACAAAGCAAAGTAAAAAAAAAAACCTTTGGGAAAATTTTGAGAGAGGGAAAGCTGAAAAGTAGTTAACGTGAAATCAAATTGGTAATTGCAGGAAAATCACTGGGTGATTTTAGGGAGGCTCCATTTCCCACATTTATAGCTGTCAGTGCACCTGCCCCACGTGATATCTAACACTTCACTGCCCCCTTAGCATCCCTCTCACAGCCAGTTATCACCTGGGGGCAATGAGCCCATCCTTTAGACTGCAGGTATTTCCACAGTGCCTTGCTTCCCTCAAATAAGAATTAACCTTTTCCACACATGACCAATTCTACACACGGTCCAGGTCTCCTGGCCAAACATTTTTGCTTAAGACCCTTGATTATTGGCTTTCTGTGACTCCCCATCCACCCAAATATGTACTAGATTTGGCCAACATTAAAAATGAAGATCATGTAACTTGAAGTATATATATATATGTACGGCACACCAAGTGTTGCTGCTCATTCAACCCTTATCATTTGAATGCACTCCACAGTATTTTTATTGTAATTGGGAAAATGCACTGTTATGCAGTGCATAAAGACCTCTAAGTATGTTGTTTGTGGGTTTCTTTGTTTTTTTGGTTACTTTGTTTGCTTAATTATGTTTCTAAACATTCTTTACTCAAACTTTCAGTAAGTTTGGACAGTTTGATCACCTGGCTGTTTGCAGGCAGTGGACAACAAGGCACAAACAAGACAGAGACAAGCCAGTTACATTTTCTAGAATAGTTGCAACCAAATGATCCCACTGATAATTTATTTCTAATCACCCTAACACTACCCCTCCCTATTTTGATTGGGGCAATTTCTTATTTAATTCTGGTTTTCTGAAGCTTTGCAGTAAAAATGAAGTAAATATAACTTTATATTAAATCAATATATTCACTGGTTATTTGATCATTTCCTTTGGCAATATCACACATATTCTATCTAAGAGATACAAGAAAGGGGATGGCACTTCTTGTTTGTAAATGAAGAGCTATGTTGCGCATTTTAAAAAAATTCGTAATGAAACCTTCATTATAGAGACATATATCTCACCATCCATCATCTCCAAACGTGCAGGCTTGGAAATGAAAACCTGCCTGTGTTTAATTTGATGGGCCGAGCGTTCAGCATTCCCATCCTGCCGGGGGGAGGGGAGCGGCATTTATTTATTCACATCTGCAAATAGACAGGTAAATTTTGGACCATCATCTGACCTCAAAATCCTGGAACCACTTATTGGAAAACAACCCCAAATCACATGTCCTTGTTTCCCGTTGCACCAAGGGCTCCATTGTTTGCTCCCATTCGTGGCAGGGGCTTTGCCCTGCACTCCCCTCCCATGCTGTGCAGCATCTGCTAGGAGGGGTTATTTCCTTTTTTATTTATTTATTTCCTCAATTTTATTTCTAATCTCTGTTTCTTTGTGGTTTCCTGGAGTCATCTTGACAAAGCCACATATTCTGTTCCTGTCCTTTATAGCACTGGAGGGCACTGCAGAACACATGAAATTTGTTTCTAATTTTACATTTGCCAAAAAACATTCCTGGGTTGCAAACACATGCCAGCAAAACTGGTAGGGCCTATCCTGCTAACACCACAAGACAAACAAGCCAGAAGGAAATAAAGAAGACTAAAATACAGCACAAATATTTTTGCACTTCTTTCACCTTGTGAAGCCTTTTTCCCCACCTTCTCCCACATTTCACCCAAGTTAAGTGTTTTAGTATTACATATTTATCTGTTGCTATTTAGAAAAAATAACTACAGTACATGAAGATGAGAAGCAACAGTTCAGTTTTTCCTCTTCTGCAAGTCCCATACATAAGGAGATGGCTAGAAACACCTTCAGCCAGGGGCATGTGGAGGATGGCTCCCTCCCCAACATGTGAATGAAACACTGAATATTTCAAGCAACCAGCCAAAATCCTGGTGCTCCAAAACCAGTTTAAACCCAAAACCCGATCATAGCTGCATTGCTGCCATTTTCTTCTCATCATCACCGTTTTCAAAATAATATCTTAGCTAAATTATCCTCAACTTTGTAATCATGGCAGGGCAAGTCCTGAGGTAGCCTCTAATGAAGGAAGAGCGCAGATGAAGCTTCCAGGTCAGCGAGGCCCTTTGGCAGAGCTCACAGGGCAAGCAACCACACACTGCCCCACAGCCACTGCCCCACTGATTTCTGCCACAGGCTGGAGGCTCAGGCTCAGTGTCTCACTGTGCTCTCTGTCTGATGCTCTGCAGTTCCACCTACACAGGAACAGCAGCTCCCAGTCCAGCTCAGACCTGACGACTGCAAATGTCAACAGAGCAAGGAACACAACTCCAGGTTTATTTTCCCTAGCAGCAGCACAGTGTCGTGGTATTTCAATGCTCTGCAAGCGCTAATTAAAGACCTTGCCGCAAGGAACCTGAAAGAACATTTCAGAGCTGGATCCAGCTCTGCAGCTTGGGTCTATCAGATTAAATGTGACCACACAGATATCCCAGCACTCCCTACAAACTGCAGAGGGGATTCTTGCATTGCCACACTTGCAGAATTTTTCACTAGACAGAAAGGTTCACCCCCTGATGGAGAACCCCAGAAGCGCTCTGGTGGTGCTCACAGGTGCACTCTGGCTGTGCAGTGGTGCTTTAGGGAGTCAAGGCAGCACCTAGAGGGGTGTTTCCTCCAACAGTGAGAACAGGTTTGATGACTATGGATGAGAACTCAGCAGTTCTCTCCACCTGATCAACAAAACCCATATCATAAAGTTAGACTCAGTTCTTTCCACTTAAACACACTGGGTGAAACCATAGAAAATTCATCAATTTATACACGATTCTCATTTAAAACTTCTGCCATTCCCACAAAATTCCCCTGGACAATAATATTTGTGATCCAACATCTCCATTTAGGACCAGGCCTGAAAAGCCTGCTGCTTTGAAGCTTGCATTACAGAAATTTAAAGGGCTGAACTGAAAAACTGAATTTTTTCAGTTTTGTTTGGCCCTTTATGTTCTCACTTCCCCAGTGATCAGTCTTGGTGAGAAATTTCAGCCCTACAGGCTTGCTAGAGACTAATCTGACTGTGTCCACACAGGCACAGCCTATCTGCACTGTACTAATGTCTGTTCCAATACGGATATGCACTAATAAGCTGAATGGTTCTGCAAATCTTTCCAGACTTTGCTTTTTAGCTGTTAGAAAAGTCATATTTCCTAAAAGGAGAAACATATGGTTGTATCTATCCAGCACAAGATAATCACAGAGTCTGCTGCTGAAGTGTACTTGGAGAAAAATAAAGCCATCTATAGAAGATTGTGAGAAGATTCAATTTTTGTGCCGGGGGGGTTCTCCTGTCTGGAGCAAAAGATTTTAAAAGGGAAAAAATTGAAAAGAGTTTGTGTTTGAATAAGCTGACCCTATGCATTCACTCTTTTTCATTTTATATCCCTTTTAAAACATTTTCATTGAACTTGTAAGATTCAGAAGTGAAAACGTTATTTCAAAATTCCTTGTTTGGAAAATACTTCAGACTTTTAGGAAAAGGAAATGTTTTGCTTGAAGCAGTTCAATACATTTCACTAAAAGCATTTATCTCTTTTCCTTCAGCTACCACTGCATTTTCAGTTATTTTGCACGGTGTTTACTATAAATACTAGTGAAAAAAACCCAACAAAGAAACCCCACAACCAAATCTAGCTTTAGTCTTCAAAAGACAATTTTTAAAAAATGCAAATAATGAGACTTAATTTTTAATAGTAACTACCCACTATGTTCAAAGGTTCACTGGCTTAAACTTTTTATCCTAACTTTGATACAAATATATGCCCTTCTGCTAACTATTCATCTCAATTTCTTATCCATAACACAGGGATAATAACACTGGCTACACTTGCCTCAGTGGAGGGGATTAATTGGTATCTACATGGATCCTGCCCATATAAAGCACAATCATTATTGCCTGGATGTTGGTATCTGCTCTGCTAGCCCTGAAAACTATCATGTGCCTCCTGGCCTCAAAATTAAAAAATGCCTTCACTATTTAAAATATTTCGATTTTTGCTACATCAGAAAGGAAATCTGCAGACAAGTGGGAAGTTTGCAGAGCGGCCAGTGCAGAAGGAGGCAGCATCCCAGGGACACCAGCACAGACTATGAGACCAGGTACACAAGTCAATTCGTGTCTCAAGTGATCACTGCCAGATCACCAGCACACAAAGCAGACTGGTCACCATGTTTCAGTGGCATTTGTCACACTGTCCAGTCCTATCTGTTCAGAAAAAAATAAGTAAAATAATGCAAAACAAACAAGTCACACATCTCCCCTATACTTGTCTACTCATCCTACTTCTGCCATTGCTTCCCTAACAATTTTCTTACAAATTATATCTACATTTCTAATAACATGTAAGTTACCACAGCATGTACTTTTACACTTGCAGCTGGAGTTCCAGCCTGAATTCTAGATGCCCAGCTTTTTGTCAGTTTATTGCAGGAGTGAGATGTGAAATATATATATTTTTTATTGATAAAGATAAACATGATTTGTAAGATGAGTCAAATTAACAATCGATTATACACTAATAGGCTCTAATCAATACATTAATTTAACTAAAAGGAGGGGAACAGAAGGAAAGACGAAAGAGTAATTTAAAAAAGCAGGACTGTTCTGCTGGTTTAAAAAAAAAAATAGCGTATAAAATAAAACTGAGCCGCCCTTTGTGGAAGAATGCAATATCCTCTCTCTCATTCTCTCACCTTGTTTCTCTGTATGATGTGGCGTGTGTTTATTAAAGAATAAAAGAGCAATTATTACATTTCCAGCAGATTGCAGGGCTGAGCCAGCAGTACAGCAGTGTCAGCCTGCTCTCTAGTGTTGCTGGAGGTGTGCAGCATCCGGCCCTGCTCCCAGCTGCACCCGCTTAGAGCACAGCCCAAACCCCGAGGAGTTTCCTTGCTGTCTTCTGGGTGGTAAGGAAATCTCAATTATGCACACAAGGGATGTGGTTAGGGGAAAAAAAAAAGGAGAAAGAATGTTTAAATTGTATACGTAAACTGTTTTGTTTTACAAGCTGGAGTAAATCAGCACATTTGTAGGCCATATTTATCTGATCCACTCAATAATAATCTCTCTCAATGAACACTATTGATGTGGCATTTATGCCATTGCAGAACATAACCAATCCCTTAAATTCAAATAAAGCATTAGTGAAAAAATAAGAATATTTGCTTCTGGGCAAGTCACTAGTGAACAAATTTCTTCCATGTTGCTCTCAGGAACTGAGGTGGGAGAATATGCCAGGAACGGAAGTAAAGGCAGAATTCCTCCTGCTCTCTCTGCCTTACAAATTCAGTCCTCGTTTGCATCTCCATACCATTAATAGAGGTGTTGTGGTCTAAAAACAAACCAACCAAATTCCCTCACAAAGGGATCGAGAAAGGAAACCAGTCCTTTTAGCAGCAATTTCCTAATGGGAGGTACAACCCCACAGACTGACGCTGACAGAGCCTCACATGGACCCTGGTGAGATTCTGGGGCTAAAGCAGGGGCGCAGGCACACAGGCAGCTCCATCAGCTGGGTTTGCTCTGGATGACAGAGCTCAAGGCTGTGTGTTCAGCCCTTCTTAGCTCGTGTAACACAGGGCCTTTGTGCTCTCAAGCCTTGTTACACATACAGAGAATGAAAAGCGAGATGGTCACACTTCATGCCAAGTAATTCCAAGAAAATCCAAACACAAGCAATGGAGCTGTTACAACAGCACACGAAGGTGCCATCTTCAGAAACTTAGAGGGAAAAGGCAGCATGTTACACACTTTGCTTTGGCAGAGAAAGCACTTTCAAAGCACAACTAATCTCTGAAAAAGACACTGGGTGCAGTATTTACATTACACAATGTAAATCAGGAGAAATGCAAGTGGAGCTGCTCCTGTTTACTAACACTAAAACCTCACGTCCACGACTTCAGCTCAATCTCAATAATACATTGTATTCTCCGCAGGCTTGCAGATAGGAAACAAGACTGGATCAGAAGAGCCCTTCAGTCTCTTTGAAATTTATTTCACTGATTCACTCTGAAACGTCTTCTTTTGAATACAGGCAGTAGCAGCCTTTAAAAAAAGTACTGTCATGCCTCTAGAAAAAGCACTTTGTCAGCTGAGGCAAAGATGGGTGTGGGTTTCAGGCCAGCAAAGCCCACCGAGTGAGCAGGGAGTTCATCTCCTGCCTAGGATGCTCTCCAATGGGAAACTCCTTCCAGCAGCAGTCTGGGAGATCCAGGCACCCACAGCAGTTTACCAACAATATTGAGAATTAGAGTCCCTAACGAGAATTAGGACCAAAACAGAGAGTACGCCCATCCAGAACACCCATAGCCCATGAGTTCTGTGAGCAGCATTTCTCAGACCCTTTTTAAATATAAAGTTCCTGACCAGTTGATTACCAGTGCAGAGATGCTCAAACACCAGTCACCTCTTGGAGAACGGAACTACCAAGTACATTCCAGCTGGTATTACGGAGGAAACAGCTACAACTACATGGCTTTCATTAGATGTAATCAAATATTCAGCTAATATCCAGTGTATACCTAAAATCAACTCAGTCTTAGGAAGCTTTCCGTGATATATGCACAGCTGCTGAAAATGGATGACTTCTTTCATTAATATTTGCTTCAGAAAATATCTAATTCACTTTGGTGGTGTTTATGTGCTTTCTACAACTACAGCAATAAATCAGAGTGCTGGGAAGAACATTTCACAGAAAAGGCAAATCTTAGGCAGGTATTAAACAACACTCATTCAGAATGAACTCTGAACTTGTGAAATGAAAATTTGAAGATTTTATGAAAAAATCTACTAATCTAGATGATGAGAACAATATGATGTTAGAACTACAGATATTGAAGATACTAGTTTTGATTAAGTGCAGCCACAAACTATACACAGGGAAATATTCCCAGCCAGTTTTCTAGCCAGAATAACCTAAAATAATTTTGCTCTGAGGTAACAATTGCCCCATTTTTATTAATCTCATCAACTCTTTGTTGACAATGGGTGATCAAATACACACATTAAAATCATCTGGTGGTTTATCTTAAATTAATTTCTCTCGTTGGTAAGTTTCAGTTATCATGTTTACAGTAGCTCAGCCTCTAGCTGTGCTGGGTAATACCCTGCCTCACTCCAGCTCTGCTCATTGGGCACATTTTACATACTTTTTCATAACTAAAATTACAAGTTTTATAAGCAGAAGCCTCTTGTTTTGTTTGTTTTACTGCTAGACCTTTGGAGTGTTATTTTGATTTCTCTGGCACTAGAAAAGCCTTATTGATGTCAGTGAACTCTGAACCTGTAGTTCTGAGTATTTTCAAAATAACCTCTCTGTGTGGAAAGTGAGACCAGTCTAGGATCAAGAAGAACACTGCAGCAGAAATGTGTTTATTGAAACCATCTCCAATTAGCAGGAGAAAACATTTACAATTTGCTGTTTGAAAATAATTTACAGGTGCAAATTAAAGAGCATTAACTCCTTCTTGAATACTATTTCTTTTACTAATGTACACTTAGACTTATAGTAAAGGTATTAAGCTTTTTTTGAATTTACCAAGGCAGGTCTTCACAACAGCTCAGCTCTAACAAGTAGTTCAAACTCTGGCAGCAGCCATGGTTTTAAGAAAGCCACACACACAGTGCCTGAAACCCCTCAGGTTTGTTTTCAGGTAGGGAAGGCCAAAACCAGCCTTATGTATATATACTACTTTGATGGCAGTACTGGGAAGTTAAATAAGCAAGAGCAATTGCTGCCTACCTGTCTTAGCTGGGTACTTGGGAAATGCTGATTATTTTTCTCAAATAAATTAGCACTGTGCATCTTTTATCATTAATTTCTACTGGCATGTAGGAGTGTCTTCTGACTTGTACACTCTGACCAGCTCTGTGCCCTACAAGCCTTGTCTCAAGCCTGATCAGCCTCTACAGCCTCAGGAGTATCTTTGCCTGCTGTTTAATAGTGAAGATTTCTCCATTTTTATTTATTAAGCAGAGCAGGGCTAAGCTTGGGGCTAGCAGCAAAGGAGTCCAGACCTGAGAGGAGTAACAGAGCCCATGAAGGAGGCTTGAGCTGGAGCAGAGCAGCTGCTTTATTCTGCAGCTCCCTCTACTTGCTGCAGCCCATCATGGCAGTGTAACAATTTGCCTCTGTAACCTCCCAATCACTCTTTCACAGGTCAGATCGTAAGATCAATATAAACAAGAAAAAAAGAGACATGCACTCATGTAAGAAAAGCCAGGAAGTTCAAAGTTATAGCTGACAGCCTGGATTTAACTCTGACTGATCTGGGAAACAAAAGTAGAGAAGTGACATTTCAGTGAATGAAGGATGAAGTGTCTGGCTGTAAAGTCCTTGGTTTTTCTCGGTTTAAGTCTACCCCCAAATGACTACCCCCAAATTTCTCATATTACACAGAAAACAAATAAAAGGGAAGAAACAGTGGTTTCTAAATGTTTACACAGGAGAGAGGCCCACAGCTCTCAAATCAGTATCTTAGTAATTTAGGCATTTAAAAAAATTAGTGCGCTGAATTCTATACACGAGGCATTTCTCTGAGTGCATGACAATCCCCAAACTGTGCTGCTTCCAGGGAGAGATCAGCACTTCCCCTCCAGCTCTGCATCACCTGCCTGCAAGTACAGCAATAACAAGTAACAACAGCACACAGTGCATTTCGCAAGTATAACCCAACGGTAAGTAATAGCTGTCAAAAAAAGACCAAAACCCACACTGTACAAGCACCATGGCAGAGAAAGGCTGGCTCTTTAAACACTGAAATTAGCAGCAGTGACAAATGGTCTCAGGGGGCGTGCACAGCTCTCCCTGGTCCTGCCAGCAGAAAACACTTCTCTTACTGTTGCTCTGAGAAGGGGGCAGTTGATCAGTAGTTTAGGATTGAATTGCTGCACTGGGATCAGGCAGAAAGCCTGGCTGAGATCCCCGAGTTTAGAGTCAGATCCCTCATTAATTGCCTGCACAAGAGCAGCAGCTCTGCACACACGGCAGCACAGCAGCCTCCCAGCACAGCTCTGGCTCACTGTGCTCTCTGCAGCAATGCCAGCAGAGGTGAGGGGTCTCACTGTTTCCAACTCGTGTTCAGGTAGCCATCCCACCCAAAACCACATCCTCAAACTTTCTGAAAAGGCACAGATCCCTACAGCTGAATTTGTTATTTCATTTTCCAGAGGTAGCTTCTGGGCATTTAAAAAATATTTGAATCACGTATTCATTACTTAGCAAATAAACTCCTTTACTATATTGATGGGAAGAGATAAAAATGATACAAGTTTTTATTGCAGCTGACTCCATTTCACATGGTTAAAGCAATCTCCTGAAAGAGACCATTGAGTTTCATAATTCAATGAATATTTATATTGTTTTAAAGAAAAAGAAAACTTGAGAGCCTTGTTTTGCAAGATTAAGCAACAAATGTCTTATATTTCAAATGAATTGCTAAGACTTAATCCTGCAATTCTTTTCTAATCCATGCAGTCCTAAGGACTACCATGAGATCAAGGACTCCTGACAGGAGTGAGTTTGCAGGGTCAGGGCTTTCATCTGTGTAGAATGCATGCAGCATTCTACCAGGTGAACTCATTCACTGAATTTCTAATCCACTTGAGTATCGTGGGTTTGAAAGTTCAGATAAAAATAAAATCTAAGGAAAAAAAATAATCAAACTTTATTGAATTTCCTTTCCACTTAGACAATGAAATAGCAACAGAGAAGATGAAAAATGTGTTCAGCAAGAATGTGATGAAATATGTAATAGGACTCAGAAATGGAGGTGCTGCTCCTGAGAATGAAAAGTACAAATTAACCCTCTTCTACATTTCCCCCTTAACCAGAGCATGTCCAGTCACACACATACCTGTGAAATGCCTTTGACCTACACGGAGCTGTCAGTAGGGTCCTTCCCTGCCATCTCACCTGCCATGGTACCAATAATTGTTGTCTGCTGTTACAGCAGCCCTTCCAGAAAAGGAGCAATGCATGAAGAACAGAGCTGCTCTGCCCTACAGCTGGGATTCCCTTACAGGCATCAGGGTGCAAGCAAGGTGAAAGTAAAGGAAGAACCTAAGCAGCTGTACCTATTTCTACCTTAGTTTCTACAACTAACAGCAATCATCCAGCATTGATTAGAGACCCTGGCCAGAGCCAGGCGCAAAGTCCTCCAAGGAGGACCAGAGCACCTCATAAGAAACTGGGAGCACCTTTATTTATGCAGTAAACACCAATGGAAACAGGCACAAGATCACCTCTAGCGTCAGTCATTGAGGTCCCCCCAGTCAGCAGCTTAACAAGAGGCTCTGCCACACCAGCCCTGAAAGGGACTGTCCTCATTTTCCCCCACCCAGTGGTCCCAGGTGGCTTTATCCCCACCATGATGACAGAAGCACAAGGGAGCAGAAGCACCTCTAAGAATGGACTTGTGCAGAAATAAAGGTTTGTAACAGGTCTGCAAAGCCTTACCTGGGGCAGGTGAAGGCAGGAACAGCATGCAGGGGCACTTGAGGGTGGCTGATGGGGATGTGCCCTTGCAGCTCTGAGTTGCCCTTGTTCCAGGGGTGGAAGTTTATTGCAATTCCTCAGGATATTTCTTTTGCCCACTTCATATGAAACTTGTTGCCCAGCTACAATATTTCATTTTAAACCAAATATTTTTATATTCTTATCAGTTCAGCTACTTGTTCCTCAACTGAAATAAAAAGTATGTAGTAGTCAAATATGACAAAGATGCTTTTACAGGTTTTAATAATTTTTAGAAAACTTGATTATTTGAAAGGTTTGCTCTGAATTTAAATATTTGCAACTCTTATGGTATTTACAAAACTGTTATGATTTCTGAGGTTTTTGTGTTCCTTGGTCTTTTGAAATATAAGAAGAATTCATAAGCTGCTTAATCTGAACACAGCACCTGAATTTGTGAATACTACTCCTCAGTCTGCAGGCTTGCACTAAATACAGCTGTGATTGCTGGATCACAGGCTGGGTCACAGGCTAAATTCATTAATTAGAGTACCTAATAAATTGTTATTGATATTGTTCAGTTGTTTGTCACCACCCAAAATGGTCAATAATGTCAACAACAGAAAATAGAACAGAGCAAAAGCCAAGCAAAGCTTACATAAATTAACTGAGGGAAAAAGCACAGATGAAGATGGCAACAGTGGAGTGAGTGAGGGGGAAGCAAAGAGGTGGCCAGAGGTTTGTGTGTCCTGAAATGCTGTGTTCAGTTAACATCTCGAATGGCACCTCACAGGGTCCTGTTTGCATTAGCAGCAGGGAACAAACACTGGTTTTACTCCTTAGCCTCCTGCTGCACCCTCAGTGGGCTACACTCTTCTTTACCTGAGTAAAATGAAGAACTTGGTGTAGCTGGAAGATACTTTTCCATTTGATTTTGTAGATGTGGCTGGAGGGAGTGATCCTTTGGGACATCAAAGCCTTTCATGAATATATGTTATTTTGGTAATGATCCTTCTGTAGTCTAACAAGCCTAAAACAACCTGTGGAGACTTCATTTTTCTTTTACTTTTCTCTACAAATTTTTTCTATAAAAGAATCCAGATATTGACACTGAAATTAAACTTTGGTTTTAATGTGATATATTCATAGGTCAAAAATAATTTCTTCCCCTAACTCACTTCACCTTTTTTAAACCCAAGGGTTTTTCACTGTGAACCAGAACTGCACAGTCCTTTAGACTGTGCTGAGCCAGACAAACCCTGTTTGCAGCCAGCAGCAAGTCACAATTCAAACTGTGCTGCCCTTTTTAAATATAGGCCGTGACATCTGTCTGCTTTTCTTTAATATTTGTATCTTCTTCCTCCATACCCACTTGAGGTGGGGCTCTGGCACTGAGGTTGTGCCAAGCAACTCATGATGCAAGGAACAGCTGGACACTGCCTTCCCTTCTTGCCCTGCTTCCACCAGTGGGGCTGAAACGTGGGCTGTCAAGAGACCCAACACTCTTGGACTGGTTCAGTCTGAGCACTTGAAGTTTTGTCCCTTATATCTGAGTGTTTTTCACCGGCAGTTAAAGTGATGAGAACTGGAGAAAGGAGTCACTCCCAGAGCTGCAGCAAGCTGGGGCAGCTGAGCTCTGAGGAAAGCTGGGGCCTGAGCAGAGCTGCTGCTGTAGGCTTTTCAAAATCTGTAAGAACAGACAGTATCACTGCCTAATCTCATGTGATTTAAAATTACCACAACCAGCATTAGGATCAAAAATTTGATTTATGCATTTTAAGTTTACCAACAGAAGTTTTTCTCTTTATCAGTTGAATTCCTTATGGCTCCCAGAAAGAAACAATCTTTCACAGGCAGAACTAGAACAGCCTGGCATAATCACTCATACCTAATGATGGATATTTATTGCTGTCATCAGAGACTTAAGGTCTAAAAATCCCATCTTATAAAAATAAAATAAAAAAAGAATGTAATGACTTCACTGATTCATTGCTGCTAAATCCGAACTACATAGAGAATGTGGATTAATTCACATGTCAAAATTGATAAAATATGTTGGGCTGACCTCAGTGGCTACACTGGATGTATACACAAGCTGGATGTATACACAAACATGCACTTGTTAACTTTTCTAACTTGCTGCCAGTCTGCTTCAGTTTCCACTAAACTGATGCAAGGCTCACAACTGTGTTCAATGGGAAAATCATTAGGCCAAACATTGTGCATTATCATGTGGATAACCAGTGGGATGCCCAAATCTGACTTAAAAGCTTTAATCCAGATATACATATAGATATGCATATAAAGACTAAGATTTTTTTTATCCTCTAAAATTTCAGGATACTCTAGAAGGCTTTCACACTCTTACCCTTGTCTAGGGCTATCCACTGCTTTGGGGAGCTAAGATTCATGGAAATGAAAGGACTTTGGTTCAGGGCAATAATTTACTGTACAACTCAGTGATTTTCATGGACTTACACTCAAATTTTCTGTTGGTCCAGTGATTTTAGGCCCTGAAATACAGACATAGCTCTCAACTCCCTTTCTATTCTTTAGGAGCAGAGCAGTGCAGTAACTCTTTTCATGCTTTTACCACATATGTCATTCCCTTTTCTTTCTAGGAAAATAGTTTCCTGTTATTTTTAGCTCAAATCACAGCTTCGTTTTTTTAAAAAAATATATAATCGACCCTGTTTCTTAGTAGTCCCCCAAACTTAATTTCCTGGGCTGCAAAAGAAAGCTGAAAAAGGTGAAAACACCATTGACTTTTGATCTGTTTTAGTTAAGAGCATGACAGGCTTCTCAGATCCAGTTCATAGTCCTCTTTTAAGTACCTTAAGGTAAAGGATGCAAGTCACAGCTATGTCAGAACACGCTCTGCTCACCTCTTCTCCCCCCCTCAAACCATTTCTGACCCTGCTTTGGGGGACAATATTGAAAACAGTGAAAATATAACCCTGTTAAAAACATGAATCAAAAAGTCACTGCTTGTGGACATGTTTTTAAAATTGCTTAGTTGCATGGAAGTCCCTTTAGTGCTTGAAGGACTTTAATAAAATTGATTTTCTGAGTATAGCCTTTTAGCAGCTACTGTATAAGCTTGAAATATGAACCCTTCATTGTTGGAAGTGTTTCATTTTTGCCCTGTAACTAATGATCAAGGGAAAGAATGTGTTCAGAATTCTCCATGGTTGCCATTTTCATAATTAAATTGTGCTAATAATAAAGCTTTGCAGACTTTAAACAAACTGGCACTGGAGTGGAATGTGGTTTGCAGTGTTTCATTTAGAGACCTCTGCAATTAGCCCTTAATGAATAAGCACACCACAGTGATAAGTAAGACATCTCTGTGAACAGGTTATTTACCAAAGCACAAAACTGTGACATTTTCATTCCAATAAATGAAATCTATTCTCCAGATTTCTTCTGAAGGCTCTTAAGTAATTTGGGAAGTTAAAACCCATTAATTGTCTTTAATGCCTGATGTGTAACACCAGTAATACGGCACCACTGTTCCTCCTAAGTACAATGGCTCAAAAATAAGCAGCTGAGTCAGTAAGACACAATTAACTGAATATGAGCTGCATAAATAGTGCAGATCTACTGGCTGTAGTAAACTACACAGATCTTTACAATACTAGAATCACATTCACTGCAGAGCCATAGCTCCAGGTTATACTTTTCCCTCCCATACTGCCTGCTTACTTACACTAAGAATCATGTTTAAAGATTCTTTCCTGTATTTGGTCATAATTAAAAGATTTTTTTTTTTTAAAGCAACCCACACCCTACACATCTCAGGACACTTTATGGTAGTGTAAATCTTGGAACAGCGCTGATGTATATCAGCAAGGAATCCAGCCCTTAGTGACTGAATGCACAGAATTAGGAGATTGGGGTTAGTTCACCGACTGTACAACTGTAATGCACTGCCCATAGGAGGGAGTCATTATTTTCTGGCAAAACTCATTTCAGCATCTAATGAACCAGATGTAGTGGACTCTCAAACTCGTGCTTTGGCTCATGTAGCACAGCAGGGTACAGGATCCTGGGATTTTTTTCCATGGACTTCTGTGGGTATTGGATCTGGCCCTAGGAAGAGAAACCCAGTGACTGCTGGTAACAGGGAGTATTGAGAAAAACACAGACTCAGACTCCTTAACCAGAGTTGTCCCATATAACTATCACAAAGCAACAGGAAGAGAACACAGTACCTCCAGAAGTAACTGTGCTTCAGCCTAGGTTATCAAACCCAACTTTTTCTAAGTTGCCTTTTCCTGACAGGATCACAGGCACTACCGATCATCCAAGCATGTTTCCTGTCTCTCACATATCTGAGAGGGCAACTTTGTACTATCATATTTCAATTCTACTCAAGAGCTTTTTTTTCTCCTTTGCACACAGTCATATTTCTGTTCTTTTGTGAAAAAAAGCACAGGAATAGAGGAAAAAAAGTTGGCGTACACAAAAACACTAGAGCCTCTGATATATTTTAGGCTCCCTTCCATAACAATCTGACACAAATAATTTCCAAAAAGATATATAAAAGATGGAGGAATAAGAAATATTGAAAATATCTTGACATGATATCTCCAGAACCACAAATAACAGACAACAATTTTGTGCTGTTTGCAGCAATTGTAGCAGCACTGGCTACAGAAACACTGCAAACACTAACCTGGACCCTCACAGAAGGCTGTCACATCCTGCTCTCAGTGGTGACACAGTGCTCAGCTCCAGCACCAGCAGGTACAGCACACACTGACACACACAGGAATGGAGGCATCTGTCCAGCTGTCTATTCAGAAAATGTGCACTACAGGGTCTCGAGTCACTGCTGCCTTCACAAAATAGTTCAGGACCTGCTTTCAAAACCTGATCAGGCTCCATTATCCATGCAAACAAGGGATATGTTGTGCAATAGGAAAATCTGGAAGAAATTGGTATTGAAGAACACATCCCAGCTGATGGTGTAGAGCCACCCCAGTGCCTCAGTATAAATGAGCTGAGGTCCATCAGGGCTTAATTAGCTCTGGCTCACCACTGTCAGCAGGTCAGTTATGACGAATGTCCAGCCCAGCTGGACATGACCTGGCTCTTTAGAGAGCCTGCTCAGATGTCTCTGTGTCTGTAGCACTGCTGAGCTGAAAGTCAGTTAATTCATGGATTACTACATTTGGGCTGTAGCTGAACTTTTCGTTTCACTTACTACTGTTGAAGTTCCTGAACTTTATCCAAGGCTTTATGCTTAAATCTACACCTGTTCATCTTACACCCATGTATCATTCCTGCTAGAGTTGCCCCTAAATAGCTGTCACTCTTTTCTCTTGTGTTTCTCTTGTCATATTCCCAATATGTTTGTATACAGGAAACTTAAACCACATTTGTTAAATGCAGACCCACGCTCTGAAACACACATTCATGTTGTCCCCTGCATTAAAAAAAAAATCCTTCATGTTAAAATTCTGGCTGTCTTTATTATTAAAAATTATGTCTTACTTTCAATGGATGGGCAACAAGCCCCAATTTTTCTTTTGGGAAAGTGTAAAAAATTATTTGCTGTTGTGTTTTTTGTTCTCAAAAGCATTCAGGGTTAGATTCTCTACCTAGAAACAGGTGGCAATGATGTTCTATAGCCCACACCAAGCAATGGATTATCTTTGTAAAACTGGCAAGGTTGCAATGGATGAACTTTGTGCCAAGGAGTGACAGGCACAGTGTCCCAGCTCCCAATGTGATTTCCCAGGCATGACAAGTTGGTGTGTGGCTGTGATGACACAGGGTGTGATGCCAGGTGAGAAGCATCACGTCAAAACCACACCAATGTCCATTGTGAGCAGCCTCCTTGAATGAGAGGCAGCAGATGGATCAGAACAACTCATTCATGGGCATCTTAACCCTACTATGTTGTTGATCCAGTGGATACTGGGTGTTGGTAGGCTTGGCATAGACTGTCATGGGACTGGCACTTTCAGTCATGGTGCAGCTATTTCTAAGACTTATTACTACAGAATTGATTGAGTCATTATGCCTCCAGGTACTGCCATTTTAAAAAATTTATGTAAAAATAGATCTTGGAAGGTAATGAAAATTTAGAACAGGAAAGTAACATCTCCATCATAAAACTAGTAGAGCACAGACAGAAACTTTTACACACACCTCCTCCAGGCTTGGCAAAATCAGCCCCTATGGCCAGACAGCAACCATGGAGCCTGCATGGGACAGCCCATCGAGGCTGCACTGGTGTGAGGTTTCAGGGGTCACCTGGGCAGAACTGACAGCCCTAAACTGGAACCTCAGAAGTGCATGAGGTGGTGATTATATTTACACCAACACTGTACCCTCGTACCAGGATTGCTATTCTACTTATTTTTATTCACAGGGGAGTCCCATGAATTCCTAGAAGTATTCCTGCAAACAGCAGTTCCATGACTCACTGTGCAAAGCAGCAAGAGGCTGTATTACCTGTAAAGTAACTTCATCTCTGCCATAATGTACAGTCTTTTTTCTATTTAGACTTTATACATCAGAATTAAATATTTAGCCCATAGAAATGGGACAAGCAGAAGTGCTTTTCTTAAACAGAAATCTCATACAGTTATTCATAAAGCAAATCAATTGAGGCCGGCAAAGAGAATACACCTCAGATGGGCCTGGGCGAAAAAAGGAGAATACATTGTGTTCATTAAAGCAATATCAAAATTAAATTTAATACAAAGTACCTGAGACTAAAACCCAAAACTATTAACCCCAAAGCCACTAACTATTCATTAGCCAAGTCAATTTTGCATCCCATTATGATTCACAATGTGTAAATTCCCATTGAAATTGATTTAGTAAACCAGCTCTTTGATGGGCCTGAAATTAAAAGGATAGAAGAAAAGATACAACTAATTGAAGAACATAATTTGATGCTTGTAAAGAGTGCGAAATTTACTGAGAGCAGACTGGAGCTTTAATTAAAGACAACGGGGCCAAATTCACACCTGGGATAATGACTGAGGAATTTTGCTGAGGTCAGAAGAACTGCAGCCACTCGTGGCAAGGCTGAATTAAGCTTCTGGTAGTGTCCATTTTTAAAAAGAACTAAGGAAAACATCCTTGGGGGTCGGAGAGAGAGAAATAAAGTGAGAAATATGTATTTCCCTGTCTGGAGGTTGAACTGACAGGCCATCTGCATTGAGCAACAGTGGGAATTTCTTTCTGTTTGCAGCAGATCAGGGGGACGAACTATAATAAGATGATTATTCTGTTCCCAAATGAAGAGTGGCGAGAAGAGCTGAAGTTTCACGGAACTGCCTGGAAAGAGCAGGGAAATAAGCCCACATGGTAAACCAGATCCTTTCGAATAAGATCTTTTTATTCTCCTATCACGGATGTTCAGGCTGTTTGAAACAATTTTATAACTTCTATTTTTTTCTTGTTTCACAATTGCTTTGTGATGAACCACTCTTAGAATATCTGTACTTGAGAATCTGATACTTTATCAATTTTACATCATTTGGTTTTGTTCTATGAAAGGTCTCACCTTTATGAAAGGAATAACAGCTGAAGAAATGATGATATTCTCCATTTTTTTGTAGAAGAGTACACAATGCCTTAGGTTTTAACTTTTATATTTTTCAAATCCTGTACTGTTAGTGTAACTCTGAAGTTTCCTGTAGCTCATTAAGTGCTGTTCTCTATGCTCAGACAGACATAACAAGCCTCTCTAACTTGCTCTCTAAGGACACCCAGAACAAGAACTGTAAATCTTCATCTTGGGGAGAGGGGGGAAGGCTTGGGGAAATTCCATCATTGGCTGGGTTCTGCTTGGTGAATTGATGCTGATATAAAAGTGTGAAGAACTCGTGACCTGTTGTCCATTTTGGGATGCACTGAGGCAGAAGCCTCTGAAGCCCAGAGTGTACATCTGAAGGCCTTTCAAATAAATATCACCTTTATTCCTGTCGAGTCTCTGTTTTTAGGTAGCCATTTAAGGCATCAACATCAAGTCATGAAGAAATTTCACATTATTTTCCAAGGAATTTTAACCAACAATTTGAGAATATGAAGGCCAGGATTAAAAATTTTGTCTGCTTCCTTTCTAAGATATAGAGGCTTAAGCCATGTAATAATTTCAATGTGTAGCTGCTTAACCTATTCATTGTAGATCTAGATGATGAAGTGCTCTTATTTTTGTACTGCAGACAGACTGTAAATAAGGTAACATTATCTCTTAACTGTATGATTTATAATTTATTTATATATTATTATAATTTATAAGGGAGAATCTATGGCTGACAAAGTCTTTAGTACAGTAATGCAAAATAATGGCATGTTCAAACCTAAACAGAAAAGTTTAACACTTGCTATTTTCCATACTCAGTGCTAAGCTGAGGACTAAGTGTCTAAAATGGCACAAGGAGAGCCACGAGAAAGCTTTAAATTCTGTTTTACCAGCAGCAATATTTTGCGTTGGTTCTTATGCTCCCTTTTTGGCACTTCAACTGATTTAACACTGAGTTTTCTCTTGCTACAAGGTTGATTGCACATTTCCAAGCTGGGTCTGTCTTGCTGAACACACTGGAATGCTCCAGTACAGACCTGTGGAATAATCTCCCCAAGAAGAAGGGTCTTTTTTTGAATAATCATAACTAAACAGAGGATTACAACGCATAGCCTTGAAATTTCAGGAATAGTCCATGTCTGAGATACTATCTACAGCCATATCTCAGAGATTGCTGTAAAGGGGCTGATGTATCCAAAATAATGTGAGGAGGAAATATACATAGTTAAAAAATCTTCACCTACCATGAAATTCATGTGAAATTTAGATTCTTTGTGTCCAACACTCAGACAGACACACTGGGATGAACCAGCAATGTGATCTAAGCCCATCACTGCACACATTTCCTATGAAAGAATAGTATGAGCTGATTTGGATTGTTTCAACCATGTTATTTGAGGACTGACAACAGAGTTTTTAACAGGCCTTAATCAGGTTCATGACCAACAGCAATCTGTGACCATACAAACATGCTCTTTACCTGTTCTGTACAGCCTTAAAATACACAGCAAAGTCTACAGAGACAGGAGTTTAAAAGTTGGGGTATTTGGAGCAGAGCTCACTGGCCCCACTGCCCTTGTGGCATAAATCTGTGCTGACATGGATGTGTTTCTACCTTTAGCTGCCAGGGAGGACTCTCAGCTCCACAGTGAAAGGAGGTATTCTCTCCAGAAAGTACCACCAAAGTTAGGAACGGGCTGAAAGGCAGTCAGATTTCGGTACTGAGCAGTATCTGTTTGAGCTCCATCAACAACACCCACATAAAAGCTGTTGTGCAGGAGCAAATAAGAAAAGTTGAATTCTTTGCCTGGTGTAATTCACTTCATTTATCGACTTTTTTTCCCGTTCGTTTGTCAGTGGTTCTGAGATGCCTGGCATTCAGGATGATTTGTAATGTAAATTATATAATTGTACTTTCACATATTTTAACATCAAATAGAATGATTGACTACAGAATTTGAGCTGTCTACAGGTGGGGGTCAATTATCATCTGAATAATCACACTGCCACACAAGAATAGCATGGCCATGGAGTGTGACATATTTTTATCTCTATGCATTTCAATGAAGTCAGGCTGGTACATAAAAGGTTATCACCTAGGAAACATATTTTCCTAAGCACAAGTTAAACATGCAAGCAAGATCAGCACAGATATTCAATTTAGCCAGTCAACCCTAACCTATTAATATTTTAACAAAATCCAGTGAGGATAATTTTTTTCTTTGATCCCATCTCATTTGAGCAGCCTGGAAAGGGAAGAAAAATTAAAAACAAAATAGTCAAGCATACGGAATGAGGTTATGTATTAAGTGGGCTATTTAATGTTTTTGGCATATTATAGCCCTAGGGAAAGTGTGGATGGATTTAACAATCAAGATCTGTGTTCCCTGGGCCCACAAAGTTCAAGAAACATGAAATAATCTATACTTCCGAGCTGACAAATCTTACCTGACACTCTGCTTCATCTCACTGGGACTCTCTAGCTCAGCATTAATCATATGTTACAGGGAGTAAAAAGAAAAGTAAATCACACTAAGCTGGAAAGTGAGATGGAAGGTCTTTGGGCAAAGCTTTTAATCAATAATATGTGGGATAATAACCAGGAGCTATTGTTTGAATCTTCAGATATGAAAATGTAGCAATGCAAAACACAAAGCAACTACAAACTGCTGCCACTTCAAAGGGGTCTGATGCAAACCAAATCTGGTTGGTTTGCTCTAAATCCCACCTTCCCCCCTTCCCAGTCCATTAGCAACATTCTGTATTCATGGTTCACCAGCATTTTGATCTAACTCCAAAACTGCAATTAAAAGTGTCTATCTGATCCTATAGATCAGGGGACACAGTAGTATCATGTGCATTAATTTTTGGTAATTATTCTCAGGTCTAATCTGAGATCCTTTGGTATTCATTGACATTCAGAGAATGTTCAAAAAAAGGTCTTGCTTCTCATGTCAGACACTTCCCCTCTTTCCCTACTAGCTTCTCTTCACACAATTACTGCTAAGACACAGGACTGGTATTATTTTGCTGTGAATTCTACCTCATTTCCAAGCACAACACCCACCTTTGTATGCACATCTTCCCTTCCTTCCACACCTCCCCATACATTAATAAAAGGAAATAAGTAGTGTTTTAGTTATTTGACTGCTAAACACTGAAGAATCCTCTAGTTTACGCATTTTTTAGCTGTTTAATTTGTGGTTAAAATTAGAATATGTGATCAGCAGGTAGAAGGCAGTTTAACTATCCCAGTCTCTACGGGCTGAAGCCTCAGCCATGAAATACACGTCTGTGATTAATCTGACCTCCAGCTATTCATACAGCTCAGTTCATGACCTCTAACTTTCCTCACCCCTTCAATAATGTGTGTAATAATATTTGGTTTGCTCGGTTATGAACAGGAGGTGGAGATGCTAGTCCTATCTCATACTTTTGTAATTATTATTATTATTTTAGGGGGTGGAGAGAGAGAGCTACAGCTCAGAGCGAAACCTGACCCAAATCCAGTTCAGCCTGTCCATTAATGCAAAACAGTTTTGAAACTGTGAATGGAGCTCCAGTAATTCCTCCACTGTTGCTCAGCAGGAGCTCGGCAGCACACAGCTTGCATTACTATAGTAAAAAAAAAGTCTCACAACCATGAAAACATTCATGGACCATTTTCACAAGCAAGCCTATCACTGAGGCAATATTTTTTTACCGCTGAGTGTGTGGCCACATTCTCTTCCTTTTACTTTGTTGCTTTTTTGGAATACAAATATGTTTTTTTCTCCCTTTATTTTTTTTTGTTGGTGTTTTTTACCTATAACTCAAGATACTTAATAATGGTCCTGCCCTGCAACAACAAAAAAGATATTTTTCTGCTTTAGACAAAGGGATACCTGTACAGTTTATTTTTTAAACAGCTCTTTTGTTGAAGTCCAAAAATCTTTCAGTGTTATCATTTCAACACATTAAAATTTTCAACATTCTGAGAACTTCTCTCTCAAAATAAATAAAAAAAACCCCTTAAGTTTTACAAAGTTTAAATTAATCAAAATACTTTTGAAGGGTTATGATGGACTACTGGAAAAAAACTGTCTCAGCTGTTAAGGAGATTTGGCTGGCTCATCAGCAACACCTTCTATCTTTATTTCAAAGCTCCCCTATCAGTTTCCTCTCAGCAAACCCAGGGAAAACAGAGACAGTTCCTGTGAATTCACATGTTCTTAAAATGGAATCAGTTTAATGGCGTAATAAACCCATAATTTTTTTTATTAGTAATTAGAAATAACTTATAGCAAATTGTTTCTCTGATGGCTCTGGACATTTTAGCTGTTCATCATAAATTTATTTTTAAAAAAAAATCCACCTTAGCTACAGCATTGTCTCTTTTATCAAACCAGCACCTGCTGAGTCAGTGCAAATACTCCTCCAGAGTGTTTGTCACTCCCAGTGTGCATTCCCCTGACAAACTGTGCAGTGACACTCCAATAACCTCTGCCTTTCCCTGGGGCCAGAGCGCTCAGCGGGCAGGAGCACACACCTCGCTTCCCAGCACGCACAGGGACAGGCACTCCCTCTCTGCCCTCTGGGAACTCCTGACAGGCTGCCATTCCTGCCTTTTGGCCAGGTAGGTGAGCCATGGCTCTGCACTGACCAGTGCAGACACGCACTTTCCTGGAGAGGGATCTCCTGGGTGACACAAAAGGAGCAGCAATTCTCTGCAAGGAGCCATGGCTGGGCTTGGCTGGCACTGGACTTTCTCCAGGTGGCCTGACCAGCACGGGGCACTGACCCCACTGTGCCTTCACCTCCTGCAGCACTAGACCAAATTTCCAATTCCCCTACATGCAGCTGACACGACTCTTTCTAACACCCAAGTTCAGGAAGCACTTGGTTGCTATAACTTTTTTTGTTCTCTCAATGTAGGAGCACAACCTCCTGAGTGTTTTTCTACTGATGGCAAGCAAAGAGAATTGGTATGTAACCTGACGTTACCACATGAAACATGGACTTTATTAACTTTGGTAAATTATAACAAGATACGGTGATGTAAAAGGTATTGCAGCCATTCAGAAGCCTCCATTTTTTCAACAGAACTTGCACAGGATCACCCACAGTGATAATTTATGAGTCTGCTCTTACCCTAAATGGTGACCCACCTTTCTACTTTCCTGGGGCTGTAACTGCAGAATAAGTGACAGGCAGGAGATAATGTGGGGATGCTTGGAGTGAGAGCAGGCACTGTCCTGCACATGGCCCTTCCAACATCATACCAGGCAGGCCAGGGGACAGACAGGCTTTGCTGGGCTGCAGCCTGCCTCTCTGAACATCTCTGAAGCATCACTGGTGCTAACAGGTTTTTTAAAAACTGTGCGAAAAGGATTCTGTTTTGAAAATAAATAGGGAGTTCTTGGCCACTTCTGCCTCTCTTGTATTTGTTCATGTTCTACAGTAGTTCCTATTACAAGTCAGCATTTGTTAACAGCACTTACAGAAATCTCTCTTAAAAAAGGAGCCATCATTTTTTGATGCTACATTACAGTAAGAGTTGGCATTTTCACGATGACTACTATATATTCAAAGCCACCATTTCTTAATTTGCTAATAGAAATCACTCCCCTGCAGCCTTGCTCTCATTTGTAAGAGCTCTGGTCTGCAATGAACCAGTCAGGAAAGCGTACATGGGCCGCGGATGCAGTCAGAAAACTCATCAAGGTTTTCTGCTGGTTTTTATCCTACATAAAGGAATATCTAAACCCACTAATGTCTCTGAAACCAGAATGAACTGCTTATAATAACTAGATATTAAAAAAAAAATCAGTTTCTTTATCGTACAATAGGCTTTTGTACATCCTTTGAGCAAAGTGGTAGTGCTGTCTGAATTTAGGCTCAGTGAAATGCTGAAACGTTAAATTTAATGGTGTTTCCTGTTGTAAGCTCTTCAGAACTGGACTTAGTAAAGACTAATGACCAACCCTTTGAACCCCCAAATCTCCTAAGATTTAATTTGTTATTTCTGAGGAAAAAAAAAAAGCATGAATAAATAATGAGAATAAGGGACACAGTGACCAGAGACAATTCACCAGTGTCATTTACATATTACAGCACAGTTCCCAATTCCTAGAATTACTCATTATCACAATACTACAGAAAAAAATTAACCCAAATTCAGGATGACAGCCAAAAGCAAGGACTGCTCTATTCCAAAGCTATCTTGAAAGGTTCACAATATTCTCTGATTGTATTTAAACTCTGTACCGTTTGGCATGGGGAGAGTTAACATAGGCTGGAGAAACCAACACATGCATTTAAGCCTCTGGTGTGTTATGAGTCAAAATTCACTTGGTTAGAGGAAAGGAAAATAAATAGCTCAACAAAATAACTATTTTTTCAGAAGATATCTACTTGCAGGAAATATAACTTTCACAAGAACATATCAGTTCTGACAATCCCCTTCACAGGAGAGTTTTCTTAGGTATTCAATTGAATTTCTTTTGTCAAACCTAGAAAGCACACAACAATTGTACCAGTTAAAACAGCTGTTCAAAGCATGACAAATCTGGGTTTAAGTCCTCGATTCAGAGCAGGGACTTCAACCTGGATCTTTCCCACCTTACACAACTGCACCAGTAATTAGGTTTTTGCTTATTCTGGGCTGGACCTATGCATCTATTTTGGATTTTTCTTTTATTTTTATTATATCTCTTTGTTTCATCCATCTAAGAAATTTTTGCTAGAACAAAATTGTTTGGAAACAGAAAACATATTTTGCAGAAAGAGGGAACAGGACAATAAATGCAGTGCTAGAGCTTATTTTTCTTTTATTTAAGTGCTTTGTGGAGCAGTGGAAAACCAGAAAATTACAGTTGTGTTTCAGGAAAAAGGCTTTTCTCACAAAACAAATTTTCTTTCTGAAAAGCAGTTTATTGCAATGTAGAAAGCTCACTAATTGGATTTATGACAGGCAAGCAGTAATGGTAAAAAAGAATAATGTGAACAGAGAAAAAATAAATGCATATTAAATTTTACAGACACCTACACATTTGCTCTGCTTCCCTGAACCAAGTAGTCAATGTTTCCAATTTCTGTCGATTTTTAGTTTACTCGGCAGAGGAGGAGTGTGGTTACATGTGAGGTAAATAACCACGCAGAATTCACTACAATCAGCAGAAAGGCTTCATGCAGCTGATATGGAGATCAGCTGTGTGAAGTTCTGGAATACCCAGCCGATGAGAAATGCATTGTGCTAAGGTGCTCTCTTTAGACAGCATTCAGCAAATCTGGTATTTATTTGCCTCGCACAACAAGTCACCTACACATTTTACCCTCCTTTATACACTCTGGCAGAACTGCATCACCTTCTAAAATTCAGATTTTCATTTGAGGGTTGCTGTATTTTTCCTGCTCAGTGTAGGACTGAACGCACAGCCCAGCCCGGGTAGTTCTGTGCTATCCTGCAATGTAACCCCTCTAATCTTGGCAGGCATAAATGTTTTAAAACACAGCTGAAATTCTGCAAAAAGTGCTGCTCAAAGAGTGTGAATGCAAAAGTCACCTCAAAATCTTATTTCTCACTTTCATTTGGTGTCATAAAAGACCTCAGCATCAATCATTAACAAGCTATTAACACATGCAGCTGATAAAAGTGTTCAAAGTCTAGTCAGTAACAATTACAGAAATCCCTGGTTTACAGCTGGTTTGAGGTAAGTCTATGGACCCCACATCAGTTATTTTCTTGGTTAAAAAGTGCTTTTGGGCTCTTTTGCTTTCATCCCTGTCTGTGTAACACACACAGAGGATGCCTTTTCTCATCTCTGCCCTGCAAAACTTGTCCCTTCCCTCTGCTGCCTTTCCCACTCATTCTTAAAAGCAGTTTGCAAGCACACGGAGCCAGGAAATTATTTCATTCAAATGTCATATGATTTTTAGTGTTATTACCTGGTAGTGAAGGTGCTATCAAAGGAATAAAAAATCTCAGCTCAATTTGCAATTTGCAAACACAATAAAATACTGCTTATTAACAACAATGAACAAACAGGCTGTAATTTAGGCAGCATCCTTCAAACACATCTCCTTCCAGTTTTCTAAATTGTACCAAAACTCAGTCGTGCTTCTAGAATTTAAAAAGCCAGAAACAACTCGGGCTACCTGAATAAATATATATTTAGCATTTTGTAATTCACTTGTTTTGATCATTCATTTTGTTAAATAAAATCTCTGATGTCATGGAACCTGAGCAGCTGCTCACATCATTACTTGTGTGTCACAAATGCCACTCAGGCTTTGGGGAGGTGCAGTGATGATTTTCTCATTGTCCCTGCAGCTAGCAACACTTGTCGATAATTGTATTTATTTGGTGATAGTTTCATGCCCCTATGCAAAGGAATTTAAGGTTAGATTATATAGAAAATGGCATCAAAAACAAAACAGGCTCAGAAAAACATGAAAACACCTAGCCTCCATCTGCTCAAGTGTGATACACTTCAGAGCTCCCATTTCACATGTAAAACAGAACATGATTTATAATTTATATCTAGTTGGTGCAATCCTTCTCAAAGAAAAAAAAATTCTTTGAAGAAACACTGGCTTTATGTTATCATAAAACTATCAAGAAAATCACAGAACATTTGGCAATTTATCTCTAATACAGCATCTTTGAAGTTTGGATATTTATATTTTATGCACTATTCAAATGAACTGTACTGCTGAACACAAACACAAAAAAGCAAAAGTGTGAGTCAATGCTGAAATGTAATCACAGCATTAGCAGCAGTAAACCTCTACAGGTATTTACAGATCTCCAGGTAACAGTTAAGGCCCAGTTCTAAAAAGATTTTAAATATTCTGTGTACTGTGGAATTTATACAGTATTCTTGATTTATTTAAAATATATAAAACATTTTTAAAAATCAAAGCAGAAAGGCAGAAGCAATGCAGCTCCCAGATTCTGCAGAACCACCAATCTTGCTTATAGCTGTGGGGCTTTTTACTAACAAAATTACAGGTTTTTGATAGCATACTTGGGAGCTGATTCTGTACCCTCATACCTGTGAATCACCTCAATGATTAGCACTGGTTATGTGCAATAGGGTGAAACTCACTTCTGAATAAAATAATCTTTAAAAGGTTTAAATTAGACTTCTGCTGGGTCGCAGGCACAGAAATGAATTACTTATTTGAAAAGCCATTTCAAATCTACAGGATTATTTATTAACATAAAAGACATACGATCAAGGAGCAAATAGCGATGGAGGGTGTTGAAATCTGCAAGGATCAACCTCTTGATCATGCAGGAAAGCCTGTATGATCCTTTTCTTAAATTCTGTAATTTTCAAAGCACCTGTCCTGTGATGTCTCAGTTACAATCCTGGCTGCTGTGCTCCAACAGGCAGAGAAGTCAGAGTGGTTTGTCTTTGCTCTGACAGGTTCATCAACATATTACAACTGAAACACCACACTCCCACTTTATTTTCAGTCCATTTACTAAAGGAAAGCATCGTTCTGGTGTGATTCATTTCTTGCCACTGGCTAATTGCTAAGGCTGTTCAGAGCAGTAAGCAGGACTTTAAGAAGGGCCAGATGAGGAGGATTCTCAAATATCTTTCTTTTTGCTTGTGACAAAACTAGGCAGAAAAGCTATTTGAAAAGTGTCAAAATATGGGTTGGTTGACTTGATGAAAATTGTTATTTTTATAAAAATGGCATTTTTGAAAAGCATCATTTAAATCTCCTTTAGCAAATCAGCAGATTTGTGACATCACCTTTTAGTATATTTATAGAAGGAAGAGATTTGAATTTGCTTCCTTTCCTAGCTGCCCAAAATAAAATATTTATATTTGCAGTATAGAAAAAAAATAGAAAATTAAAAAAGTTAAAAGTAAAATTAAAAAGGCCAAAAACACAATTCAAAAGCTTTTAAAATGTGATTTTGCAGGATTTTTTTTTTTTTTTTAATACTCTCTCCAGACTAGGAGGATAATATTTAAAAAGTGGATCTTAGGCAACTTAACTCTATTGGGCAGAGTTGTGCTCCCCTCCTTGTTCAGACCAAAATGGGGGTGAGGACAAGGGGTCTCCCCTCCCCAGCCTGCTGCAGGCTGTGCTCCCAAAGGCATCACCTCTGCGGCTGCTCGAGGCTCTGGGCTCTGTGCCATCAGCGCAATCGAGCTGAAAATTATTACATTCCAGTGAAATTGTAGTTTGTTCATATTTTACAAAAACATCTCTTTATTGATACAAGGAGTCAGGGTAGTAGCATACAAATTCCTGCTACATCTGGCCAGGCTTTGATTTTGCCATATGGATCCCAACCCTCCTGTATGGAATGAGACTTCCAAAGGGTTCTGGAGGACCCTGGCACTCAAATACTGTTGATGCTCAGTGGTGTCTGTGAACCAGGTCATGACAAGCGATCAAATTAGGGTGTCCTAAGAATTTTTTACCCTTCATTTGAAAGCTGCCACCTGCTCATCTGGGAGACTGCTTTTCAGGCTCTCCATTGCTACATGAAATAAAACAGATTCACAAGTGCTTTCATTATGCTTTGAAATCTCATCCACAGTGCAAACTACTACAGTCCCTGTGAAATCGGTGGAACTCCTCACAGTTGCAATAACCTGGCATATTGTCAGTGTGGAAAACAGGAAGGTGAATAACTCTCATAAACAAGGATTTTATAAAAAACCTCTGTAAGGGTTTCAGCTTTTGCTTTGTGAGCCAGCACGCTCACTTACATAAAGATTGAAGACCACAACAGGAGCCTTGCTCTCCAGATGAGAAGTCTTTGCAGCAAGGTACAGATGCAATTGATTGCCTGGTGAAATTGTGACGTTCAAAAATAAGCAAAAGCAGTGCCAAATTTGTTAATTTGGTGGGCAGCATTACAACAAGAGGAACGAGGCTGCTTATGAAAATGCTGCAGCTTCTCCTCCATTTGTAAGTTTTTAAATATTAAACCCATCATTCAGGCACTTGCAGCTGTTCCACCAAGTGTTTCAGCCTTAGAGAGCAGCAGCTTCTGGAACACACTGGGGATGGCCACGGCTGCAGCAGCTGTACCTGGGCAGGCCAGCACCTCCCACGGGGCGATGACAGCCCAGGAGGCTGATGTCTTCATGGGAGATCAAAGGAATTCTTGAGGGGTCAGGAGAGGATGACATGAAGGTCGGGCAACCGGACTGCTTGAGAGCCTTTCAGGCAGGTGATCCACTTACACTGTCATTTTTGGTCTATGTCAAGCAAGCATTTTTTTCTTTATAAAGCGGCTCTGGCTCAAAAAATGCTTTCACGTTACACCAGCAGCTTCTAGCTGAGTTCTGGGTGGCTGGGTTTTCATGTAAATGGGATCTGCAAGAACTATGAAAGGAGCCAATGTGCTTCCATTGGCAGGCAATGGTTTCAGAAGCTTTGCAAGGGGATATATTTGTTTCCATGTGATTATTCCTCTATAAAGCAAGATTTCATTGGTAGATTTAAAGGAGCTGAGTGCTCGATAACTTCTCTGAAATTACTCATTCCAGTAGAAACTGCAAGGATTTTCTCAGACTCCTTATGAATTTCATACTGAAAATTTAACTTCAGTGACCAATCTCCAAGGCCTTTTTTTCTTACCCCTCTCTACAAAGTCAGTCTTGGTTGAGTATGATATCTAACCAAAAAATGTTGCCAATCCACTGCCTTCTAATTCAAGTCAACCTCAGCCAAGTCAAGATGATGGAAATCTGTCATACAACATGGGAGTTTACGGAATGCAAAGTCTGGGCCTGTCCAACCTCTGCTACCCAGTGAAGGGAGTTTGCTAATTTCTTTTAAATTAACCTTTTATACATACCTGCAATCATGCTTGAGATCTAGGGTTTTGAGTAAGTTGTTGAAAATCAAAACAAAAACACAATTAAATTTAAAACACTAAGGCAGCATGAACAACTAAGACAACCTTTAGAGAGAACAAGGTCATTATTTAAGCACTGTTTATAGCTATATTTCACGAAGAATTTAGCCTTCAACATTAGAAGAATTATAGGGTGGGAGGCAGGAGTCAGGAGTGGGCATTAAAATCCTCCTTGGAATTTTCATGGTTTCAGCTTCCTGAGAACTTGCCATTGCTATTCAGAGATGTGCAAAACTTCCATGAGGAAACTCTAAACCAGGAAAAGCTCATTTAGTTCAATTTAGATGCAATTTTAATTGAACCTGGGCTGATTTATGCTTTCAAGCAGAAGTCATAAAGAACTCATCGGTTGCAACAAAATTTCTTTTTGAAAATTACCATCTCCATCTTTCATCTCTCTTCCTGCTCTGTCAGCTGGTTTGTGGGGTCTTTTGAGACCTTAAAAGAGAACCAAAGTCATGGAGAAATAAAAGCAGCAGTTACTTTAGTTGAGGTTGCCAGCCCTGCTCTGAGACCCTGCCATGAATTTTAAAAAAAGCAAGGTAGCCCACTGAGCATCAGGAAGAGAGATCTTAGAGTTATGTATCTGAACACTTTGAACTTAAAAGAGGTTTTATGCAGGAGAGGAAGAGAGCTGCAGTTTTGCCACTTACTTAATTTCAAAATAAATCTACTATTCAGGGTAAAAATGTAACTTTTCTTATACTGCTAAAAGCAAAGAGACATCTGAAAAATACTACTAGCCAAAGGCCAGATCCTTTAAATATTTTGCAAGAACTGGTACCATTATGGCTACTTATGTGAGTATTCCTGTCACAAGGGTGACAGGTTTAACTTACCCAGATGCATTTCAGGGGAACGCTCTGCTAACCATCACACAAGACAAAAGCTAAAGCACAGAACCTGGTCACTCACATCTCCAGCACCATTGCAAATGGGTGCACGTGTCACCGGAGACAGAATTTGCCCCTACCTGAGGACAACCATAACCCATACACCAGAGTGCTTAAATTATTTAGGTCTTGAGTTTAAGCAACCTCTTCTATCCACACAGGTCGATGCTGCTTTATCAGCTCGTTGCTGCTCATTTCAGGACTGTAATCTCAGAGAACACGGGTTCTCCTTTGTACCCATTCCAATGTCTAATTTTTTACACTGCCTTCTTTGCTTTCATTTTATCCTCCACCTATACATTCCACCTGGCAAGTCCTCTGACACAAACACCCAGATAGAGCTGACCCAGTGTGCTTGCACGGGGAAACTAAATATCACCACACACCCCCGCCATCCCCCAAAAACCCTCCAAAAATCTGAGAAACATAGGGTGTGCATAAGCAAAGACAACTGATCTAAGTCAGTCCTTCTGATGCTAATCTTACTGCAAATAATATGCAGGGTACATGAGAAAATGTCAAATCCACGCTACCTCACAATCGCTGGCTTTCACTCCAGCTTGAAACTAATCCAAAGAAAAAATACAAAGGAAAGGCTGCAAGTTTGATCATTAATTCAAAAGTTTAAAAGAAATAAAAATGTAGCTCCCTTGAAACTACGTTACTACATACATTACAAATGTAATCTCACAAACTCCCAAAAATAGTATCAGTGTCTATGGCCATTAAAGTTTATGGGTGCAAAAAGAATGCAATTAAAATAGGTTATATTTAAATGAAGTAATTCCTTCTAATTAAAATGTAAATAAGTAGCTTCTACAACATAGAATGTTCTGTATAATTATTCTTCAAAACCAGAATTTTGTTATTAATAAAATAAACCTAAAGTTTCACTGAAAAAGAAACATTTCTGAAATGTATCAGATTTGCATCCAAATATCTTGTCAGAGCAAAGTATTGGTGTTTTTAACACAATCTTATTCCATTGAAGTTAAAGTCAGGTGAGTGTATCTGCTCAAAAAAATCAGCACATAAAACACTTCCAGTTTTAGCATCAAAGATGTGTTTACTGCAAACACAGAAATGTAAGGGAAATGAAACGGTGAAAAGGGCTGCAACAATTTTAAGGACTTATTTTTAGAAGTTTTACATTGGACACCTACTAACCGCAAAGCCTAGTTTTCATACAGAGAGCAGACAGCATTTCATCTCCTCTGCCAGCTGGATGTGGCTGCACGCTTCCGATGCCTAGAAAGTTTTATAAAGGCAAAATGAACTTTAAATGAGTGCTCTCTGGTGCTTCCCGTTCCTTGTCGGGTGCCATCCTGCCGATCCCAGGAGCAGCCGGGGCGGTGGGCAGCGCGGTGCCGCGTGTGGGACAGCCAGCACGGCTCGCCAACCCGCACAGGATGAGGCCCCTAATCACTAACAGCTCCTCTGGAAACCCTAGCAGAGATAAAAACTACAAAGACGCTGTTGGTTCCAGTCCCCTTATTGAATTTTCATTGCTGCTTTTATTGTAACTATGAATCCAGTCCATAATGTCATGTGTTCTTTGTTCTCCAGCCTGACATACATTTTAATACCCAGCGCAATATCTATGCAAAGACTAAGTGTGTTCATGTGTAGGAGGGTTAACACTTCACTACAAACATGGTTATAGTTATAGATTAAAAGCAACACTTTCAATGATTCTATAGCTTAATACTTCCAACTCCCACCTCCTTCTGAAGGTTGTCCTCCACTTCTTCCCCCCCCCCCAAAAAAAAAAATCTCTGCACAAGAAATGCTGAGCATACAAATTATGTCACTGACATCTGGAAAGAGACATGACTACCCAAGTAAAAAATAAACCCAACAGAGGTCATGGCTTTAACAGACTGTCACTCTATATTTAAACTGATTGATTCATACAAAGACATAATTATAGAGAACATTGGAATCAGCAGCTCCCAGCACTCTGGATTGCAGGCACAATTGTGTTTAGAGAAATTATATTTTAAAGACTACGTCTGGCATAAGCTAATTGATACACTCAATATTATGATACACAATAATTTAAACTTAAATTATGAATAATGTCTACTTATTTTCTACCTAGCAACTTTCTTTCAACTATACATGATCACGTATGATTTTTCAGGATATTCTTTGCATAAAATCTATTGGTTATGCAAATAAAAGGCTTTGGAGAATAATGTACAGTAACTAATTTGTATAATCAGTTTCCCTCAATTCAGCGTGATAATGATATGTAAAGCACATCACTACAGACTGCCTGTGAAATGAATTCTGTCTTAATATGCTAGTCAACTAGCCACTCGACCTTTGCACAGGCTCACTGTAAGAGGAGCAGAAAAACCCACACACATTCTTTCAATTTCTAAAGGGAAATTCGACTCTAGCCATAGAACAAAGAAAGAAGAAATAGAAGTAAAGGAAAATCAAAGAAAAAGTGATTTGGATTCAAGGGGATCAGATGTTTCATTTATTGCAGGTTGGAGACCTTCAATCAGTCAAATGAAAGACACATTTGTATTAAAATACCTACAAGGCAGAGAGAAAGCCTTGATCAGGTGTATTAGATTTAAGTTACAGCTCTCTTGCTGAGAGATGTGAACCTACCTTCCAGTCTATCTGTTCTCAATATTGAAGGTTTTCTGTGTTACAAACATTAGATGAAAGGTAGCTTGCTTGCCTTCCCACGTATCTGCTGGATATTAACTGTACGTTGGAAGCGTGCACTACAAGGAGACCTGAACTCGGAGTGCTCTGCAAACAGCCACTCCTCGAAGGGACGCTGAGCCCGTCAGGGATGTGACACCGAGGGCAGGGGGGAGGCTCGGCTGCAGCTCCATCAGCCACCAAAAGCCGGTGCTCCTGAAAGTTCAGCTCCTCTTTGCTTTGGTGGAAAGCACGGAATTTGTCCTTTGACAGGGCTGTGAGCCCTGATATACAGGTAAATAAAGCAACACCACGGCGAGAGCCCCTGCCCTGGTTCCTGCTCTGTGAGGACAGCAGCGTTTTGTTTGACTTCTCATTATATATTGTGCAGGAGGTAACAAAAGCCGAGCCCTGACCTTATTCCTCACTTTTCACACTATCCCTTCCTCACAAAAACTCCTTGAATCCCCCATTCTTGCCTGGACATGCAGAAGAGCATCAAGCGTGATGGCAGAGATCAGGTCTTCTTCAGCTGCAGTCCTAGAATAATAGATTTGTTTAGATTGCCTGGAGGAGGATCCCAAAGTTCCCAATTCTATAAATTGGCTACTGTTGCTTGTAAAATACTGAACCAATATTATTCAAAAATATTTTGTCTTATTAATGGGTGCTGTTCAGAATAGTTTTTGGTTTTGATTAAACTTCAATGATCAGTCCAGAGGAAATGTTCTGTAGAAGGGACAGAGACTCCAGTACTGCTGGTTACATCACTAATCTCAATTTGTGAAACCCACATCCAACCACTGCTCTGAGTCACCCAGAGCCTGGATCTCTCCTAGAAGTGTCAACAGATCCAGTCACTGAGGCACTGCCTCTTCCAGCAGGGAAGCACTGTCCCTCATTTACTTTGTCCCAATATAAGAAACTTACAAAGGCCACATATGACAGAAAAATTTTCCTTTTGTCTTTTGTGAGTTGGCACAGACACCAGCTGGCAGCACGCTAGCAACTAGTGCCAAGGTGGATTTGCACATAAGCTTTAGACCCAAGTATTGGTCATCTCAACCCAAAGACAACTTCTTTCCATTGCAAAGAAAATTTCAGTGATTCAACAATGAAAGTTATCCCATAGGTGCCTAAACTTGGTACTTTGGCAAGAGGAACACATTACGCAAATAAATGCGTAGGTTTTAGAGAGATTGTTCACTGGGAAGCCAGCTTCCCCACCTCCTTCCTCAGGCTTCACCCCAACGTACAACTATTGCATTCCACAAAGTAAAACACCAAAAATACAGTCTTAACTCAGACCCCAGTTTTAAATATTACCTTCTGATATCCAACTGGCTTTTTAAACAAGTCTCAATAACTCTGATTTCTGCTTTTATGTACGCATAGCTGCAGATATTTTGTAGTAATATGAAAATTTTAAGGCTGTCCTGCTTGTTAAATAACATCACAGAACAGTCTGAGTTGGATGAGATGCAGAAGGATCATCAAGTCCAACCCTTAAGTTAATGGCCCATATGGGGATCAAACCCACGACCTTGGCATTATTAACACCATGCTGTAACCAACTGAGCTCTCTGTCATTGTAAAGTTTAGCTGATCCCTTCATTTATAGAGCCATAAATTCCCCATCAGTCCAGCAGAGGGGTTATTTTTATTTTGTTTCCTTATCTTTAATGATTACTTTTGAAATAAAAGTAAATACTCCTCCAATAAGATTTGAATAATACCACATATCAGTATTATATAGTCATTGTTTCAGAGCTGGTCAAAGGGTGAAAAAGCATAAATGGAAGACTTAAATAAGATTTATTTTCCTTTTATTACATATATGTATATTTTGTTTGTTTGTTCTATTAAACAGAGGATCTATAATAGTACAACTTCCAGGCTGAATGGGGGAAATCTACGCAAATACTTGTATCCTCCTTACAAATCATGGTACATCACCCCAGCTTCACAAATGGGTTATATAGCAGCAGCAAGTGCACAGCAGTACAGCTGACAGACTGAGGTAAATTCTGCACCTCACATATGGTATTTCTTGTACAGTTAGAGTCTGCTCAGAAGGAAAGGAGTTATAACACAAGGCTCCACCTTTAACAAAGTGAACAAAAGGACACAATATTGTGTAATGAATTGGAAGGGGCTTCACTCTATTTAAAGTGCACGAACATTTAATAGTTTAGCTTTATATGTCTTTTTTCCATATATAAAAGATCAAAACATGAATTTATTTCTCCATCTAAAGAAGTTTGTATTTTAGGTTAGGGTAAGTGGCCACAGAAGACAAGTGTACAAATTCTTCAGGGAGTGCACAGGGGCAGAGCAAACCCTCTGTGACACTCTGTTGTGCTTGAACCAAAACACAAGATGGGCACTGCCTTGCCTTTGGGAGAGCAGTGCACTGGAAGGAGAGTTTATCAGCACCTTTCCTGCTGTACACATTCACACCATCTCCATAGGGCCGAGGAGCTCTAATCCATAACTGAGTAACAAAGGGAGAGAGGGCAGACCATTGCCATTGCTCCCCAAAACTATAACACAGAAAACAGAGACATGCCATCTAGAGAGGGAGAAAAGAGACCTGTGCAGAAAAGCCATCACACACTCCCCAGGCCACAGAGGGGGCAGCTCCTGGCATGACTCCTGGCAGATTAAACTCTGTTTCAGAAAGACATGGCAAAAAACAACTTTGTTATGAAATGAGGCAGATTTCTCTAGAAGCCCATTGATCTCAGTGGAGCATGTCTGAGCCCTGGTATTGCTACTACACAAGCACCATTCTTAGAAACCTTTTATGGCAGCATGCACTGTCATATTATTCGCAGCTCTTGCCATTTGCCTTCTGAACAATTCTGATCCAGGCAACAACAAAAATGTCCTGGTTAGGACATTTACAAAATATCTGAATGCCTTACTAAACTGCTGTCCAGAAAACACGAGATTATCTGCCTGTCAAACACCCAGTGAGGGTTTGCTGTATGCCCATAAAAAACATGCCCTGAGAAACTCCAACAATCATCCTGCCTTCTTACACGGGGGATGGATCCATGTCTCAAATCTTAACCTTCAACTACACCTCAGCAAAACATACAGAATTACACTGATGTAGGACCCATTTCATGTGGGGAACATCATGTGATATTTAAAGTACTTCTGAGCCATCACAGCAAACAAAGCTGCCTTCTGTGGGGAATCACCTAAAGATTGGTGATTAGTTAATTCAGCAAGTGAAAGGTTTCCTGTGGTAGTGTCTATGAAGAGCAAAACACTGTCAGAAAATACTGAAATTTTTCAGGAGGGCTCATGAAAGCCTTACTTCTGAAGTACCTGCAAGCAGCCCTTAAACAGGAGATCAGCCAATCCTACCTATTGAAGGCTGCAGGAACTGTGAGCTTCCCCTAAAGGCAGGAGGGCAGAGAAGCAGGTAAGAAGTGTTTCCTAATGACCTGTGTTTGAGCAAGGCCGTTCAAAACTATGTTAAGGGTTCGCAGTTTTACATTGCTCCAAAGGTTTTTAGCAGGGAGTACGAAACCCCGACTCAAGTTCCATTTAAAATGAGAAAAAAAAAAAAGTTTGAAAAGGTTTGTCTAAAAGGGAACCTCGGGGCTTTACTCTACATTTGGACTTCTTTCAATTCACATTCAGTGCTGTGAAAATAAGACTGTTCTCTGAGTTTTTAGTGGCATAACTTACATTTTGTATCAGTTCATTTCACACATGAGAACACCCAGCAGTGAAGAGACAGGGGTGTGTGGGCACTGGCAGTCACTGAGGGACAGCACTGCTGGGCTGGCACTGCAGGGGAGCGACAGCCTTGTGCCCAGGCTGAAGTTAAGGGCTCACTGCCATTGCCTGCTCCCTCCCTGGACAAGAAAAGTGTCTCCTGGACTCAGAAGGAGCAGAATGTTTGAGAGGGAAGGGTGTGCATTTGGTAAAGTTGCTGGATTCTCGTCTCAAAGGAATCTGCTTTTACCCCACATAGACACTGACCACTAGAAGGATGCTCTAATAAACAAAATGCTGGAGGCCATGGATTCTTCAGCCTCCCCTTTCTGCCCAGCTTCCAAATGTAATGCATGAAACAGAAGGGATGTACACTGGCAAAACATCCTTGAGTGCAAAGGAGTTTTGTGAGAACCTGTCATGGACAGCAACGTGAACCAGCAGTTCATGCTAATCTGCCCATGGTGTTTCAGGTATGCAGCTAAACTTTAAGGATGGAATAATCATCTTCTAATCATGACTTGCCAAAACAGGGCAGAATGACAGCTCAAACAAACAGATTCTACCATCTAATCTAAGATGAATCCAATTTCTTTTTTTATTGAATATTAGAGTCTTTTAGGAGACTGTAACCTGACATATGCCTCCAATTTTTGGTAAATAATCAGTCATTTTTGCTTTGATGTAGAACATGTGAAAAGTAAGAAATATTTTCCAATTCCAGTTTGTTAAAGTGGAAGCCAGACTTTCATCCATGGCAAATCGTTGTATCAGATCATCTCAGAAATATCTGGAACTTTTTATAATCCAAAGTCTTTAGCAATGTTATTGTCTCACTTATGGCCATTTCAAAAACAGATTAAATTGAAAATTAAATAACAGTATCAGAACCTATGACATAAGGGGTTTGAGGCCAAAGCAAATTAATTTATATCTTAAAAGTAAATAAAGGCCTTATTATTGCAGAAGAATGCTGCCACCACACTGCAGAGCTGAGCTATCAGATGCTGTCCCATCACTGCCACTTCCTCACACAATGTCACATCTCCTGTACGTAACAGATACATTGCATAATGTTACAGATGGCACAGGTCATAACAGCCAGGATTACATTTATTAAAATCAGATGAAATGCTTATCACTGGATTCAATGCATTCCATGCAAGGTGACCTGAGTTTCTTTTTTCTGACCACTATCGTAACATTTTCCTGCTGTAGAAAACAGCTACAGTTAATTGTTACTGTGCATTCATGGCAATTATTACAGAAACCCACTGTAAATTGACTTTCATAAATGTTTTAGTTTACAAACAAACTGGACCTCAGTGTTACTATTTTTATTTGCTTTCACAGCAATTATTCCTGCAAATGTTTTTGTTCATACGAGGGCTGGAGCAATGGCTAGTATCTTCACAAATCACTATTCACATAGGAACTGTTGTATATGAGTGTCAGCCGTGCTCTTTGCTTTAGCACAATCTCCAGTTAAAATGGTAGACAAGGCAAGGGAACTGGAAAAAACCAAACCTGCAGCAAAACACTCACTTCTTCCATTAGCCTGGACCTTCACCCTGAGACAGAAAAAGCACCTGAACACCCCCCCAGCCCCTCTGAAGTGCAGCACGTACCAGTGACTTCCCACCAGTCACCTCTGGCTGCTCCTGAGGCTGGGGAAGGGGCTTTGTCTCAGGGGGAGCACAGCCTCCCCACTGCCCAGCCTGAATATTTTATATTTATTTCTCTCTCCCCTCCTTTGCGGCGGCAGTTGTAAATCTACCTTTCTCAAAACTCAATAAAAAATTAATTGAAAAGAAAAAAAAAAAGAGAGAGAAAAGTCATTTCAACCCCAACAATAAAAGGCCAATTGACTTCTCAATTTTCTAGTGGGCAGGAGAAGAAATCAGGCATACGCAGGGAGAAACTCAATTCTCCGAAGCTCTCCCCTTGAGGAGTTCCAGCCCTGCCGTCTCAAGGGTGCAGTGTCCCCTACCACCCGCTCAATTCCAGCTGGGTATTATTTTCTCAGCTCCGAGGGAAGCCAGAATTCATTCTGCATTATTGATGACTGCGGCTCAGGCGCTGCGAGGGCCTTGGTTCAGCGCTCCCCGCGGCTGTCACTCACTGCGCCCTGCGCTCCTTTCCCTTCTCCCCAAACGTCTCCCCTTCACACACAGCCAAAGAAAAACAGCTGAAACAAAACCTGGGGGCCAGGGTACGACGACAGACCTCACCCCTGTTAAAGCATCAGCCACGTGAACTCGTGCCTTAAAGGCAGCAGAAGGACAGGAGCGGCTGCCAGGGAAGGGGCCTGGAAAGGGGTTCAGCACAGTGGGGCAGTCGATCCATATTTCACCTGATCCCTCTTGCCAGGAAGTTAAACCGAACACTGACCCCCAGACCATGACACTGAGGCACACAAAGCTTTCTGAAATCTTCTGAAAGCACAGATCTGATCCCAGCAACAGCAAACCCTGAGTGAACACCCGTCAGGGCAGGGGTAGGACACGCACTCCTCACAGGGATGGATTCCTCCTTTCCTCCTTCTACTTTTTGCCCTTCTTTTTCCTTGGTTGTTTTGTGGGTTTTACCTTCCTTCTTCTATAGCCTAAACAATTTTTCATTTTCTTTTAGAAATCTCAGCGCTGAACACCTACAGTAATGGAGGCTGTCCAGTAGTCATAAAGCCTCAGTGTTTCAGGCAGGAATGCTGGAGGTATTTAATTAATGAAAAAGCACCACAGATCTGGTAATTGCCAACTAGAATTGGCATCCATAGCCAGGGAAATGCAAAATACATGTGCAGTTTGTAGAAATCAGTTCAGTCCATCAATGTAGAGCTGAGTTGCAAGTTGTAGTCCAGCCCCTAAGAGCCTCATGGGCTCTTAATCCACTAATTTCTCCACAATGACATGCTGGATCAGTAGTTTGATCTTGGCACGTAACTTTACAAAGAACTATGCCACTTTCCTTGGTTTTAAGAAAAACAGAATTCACAGTCACAGGTACTCAACTAAAAAGCAACTGTAATAATACATTTAGTTTATTCTGAATTAATTGAGAGAAACATCAATTTGATTTTTGTGATATAGGTCTAGAATGAAAAGTGGTTTTCTTCCATGTGCTTTTATGTAGTTCTAGGAAATTTTGGGAGGAAAACCTTTTTAATAACTATAGACATTTAGTATTCAGGTAAAGTGTTAGATCTGAAGTTTCAAAGTGCCACAGGAAGGAAATAAAAAATCTATATTCAGGTTCATACTCTTCTCCTTCCTAGAGCTAGAGGGCTTGAATCAGCAGCTCCCCTCTGCTTGTAATAGCGCAAGAAAAACCTTTTTAAGAGTTCTATAATTACGTGTTTATTTCTGTGTGTATATGTATCAGCTGAAATCATCTCTGTATTATTAACAATCATGAATGAAGAATGGGAACAACAGTAGAAGCTCCCCTACTTGCCCAATTTGTGGATGTTTTACATAATTGATTTCTAACAATAGACAACGTATAATAGACAACGTCTATTCAATAAGGTTTGTATATTCTGGCTTCTCCAGCCCCCAACATCCTCCTTGCATGGCCTGTGCAACACCTGAACAGCTTGTGACCTTTGAACACCTAAAACTTCTTACATTATCAGTTTTAGCTGTGCCCATCAAACTTGCCCAAAACAGGGAGAGGCAGAAGTTATTTGAACTGTTCACTGAAAGACAGCAATTTAAAGAACCTTTACAATGAAATTCTATCTTACTCCAACAGTTGCAATGATTGTGAAAAAAACACCTAAAAAAAAAAGTTCAGCAATTTCACACAGTGGAAAACAGCCCAGGGCACAAGAAAACTAAAACCAAACAGTTTGCCGTCAGTGCTGTAGACTGTGTTCAGTAAAAACAAAAGATCAAACAAGTTCTGTAATCATTATATAAAGCACATTTGCTATGGCATGTGAAGAAAACATACTTCCTTCCTAATACTAATTAACATTAGAGAGTTGTGGGCTGAAATGCGGGATAAAAATAGCTGTTTAAACTAATCACTCAGCAAGATGTAAATGTTACATATAAAGTATACCTAACGGGTTGGAATATTTATCCCAGAAGTAAAGAAAGCTTTCACTACTCATGAATTATAAAAGTTTCTCTTCCTGCCTCACTGCAATAATGTATGGACTCTTTGCAAGTATGAAATGGCTCTTCACAGAAAGTCTACAGTTTTCCTTATTTGTGAGTATTAAAAAAAAAAATTTGGAGTCGTGGAGAGCAAAGGAAAGTGTGAGCAGAAAACATAACAAACCGTTAAAAAACCAAACTGTTTTACAAACAGCACACAGATATTCCAACTGCCTTAGCCGCACTGTGACCATCAGCCAATGTCCAGGCTGGAGGGTTGCAGACACTGCAGAAAAAGCCACAGTTGACTGCAGGCCTTCACCCGAGCAGCACTTCTATATCTCAAAGAGCTTTCCTAACACACACAAACCAGGCAGCTCTGCACAACAGAGGGTGGCATTATTGGATCTACCTTTCTTTCGCTGAAATTATTTCTACTTTCAGGCGTGCTCCATCCTTCCACAAATAAATTCTGGCAAATGTTATCCTTCTTGTCACCTCTAGCTATCCCTTTACCCTTCCCCATCCTATGGCTGCCCCACTGCCACCAGCATCCTGTTCAATGGCTGCTCACAGGTAGGAAGAGAAGGTGTTCAGTGACTGGCATGACACCAAGCAGACCACCAAAGTATCCAAAATACTCCTGAGCATAAACTACATTATAAAGTTCAGGAAGCCAAACGTTATTAAAATAATATTTCAATAGTTTCCTAGCAACAACATGTCAGATATTTCCTAGTAATTTCCCTCTGCAAGAATTCCAGGTAGGGTAACAACTGGAGAAAAGGTGTTGAAACACGCAGGGCTTAAGCATTGCACAGTTGAAAAGTCAACACATTTCTGTCTGTTTAGAGAGGTACAGTATTTCCATCCTGCAGGATTTTTAAGCACCTGTTGAGCTCTGTATTTAATACAGATAGCAATGAAATACGTTCTTGAGTCACAACAGTGTTCTGCAGGACTCAGCTGAAATATATCAGCAAACTACATGAAATTATTTCTGGGATCCCTGCCCCCCTCATCCCACATTTGGCTGATTTGGGCTGGATTCAGGAGTGTTTATTTATGCAGCAGAAACTCATCACAAGAAGATACACTTGACACTGGTTACACCAGGGCTATATGAAGACAAGGCTGTCCATTGTGTGCTAGGCTAATGAAAAAGAAAATGGTGGGGTTTTTCTTCATTGGTCAGGGAAATAAAACACCCTTCTGAGCAACTTCTGTAATCCCAGTCAGATCCAAAACTCAAGCTACCTGGAACTCCAGTCTCCGGCTACAAGCACTGGAGCATTACCATTTCAGTCTGTCAAGACTAAATAAATGAAAGCAGTCAGTAGGAGACAGAGACTACAACCCATGACAACATGTTCTCTATGTCCTCTTCCAGGACTTTGTCAGCAGATGCTATACACCAAGGAAGCAGATGAGCAGGAGCTCTGATGGAGAATCTCCAGGAGCAGAGGCTTAACCTGATAGAAAGGGAAGACAGTCCAACAGCACTGTTTAAGACTAGTCTAAACTGACAAGATAATTCAAATAATCTGGCCTTGTAAACTGAGTCACAAGGCTCCTAGGTCAGCCAAAACAGCCCCCCTTCCCCAAAGCAAAACCAAAATCACTGAAATTTAAATAGCAATTAGGCATGTGTCCAAATGCTTTCCTAAGACAAATTCATTCCACTGAAAATGGAACTGTTCGGGGCAACACAAACACCACCTCTGCTCCATCTTAAAACATGATTCATACCTCTAAGTGCTTTGTTTCCCTCTTGCAGCATGTAATGTTTGGACTTCTTAAAAGGGTCATATTGAATTAACGGGTTCACCTTGAAACCACAGAGAGGAACAAAAAGCTGTGTGCCAAACAGCACTCCAGAGGGGACCAGCTTGCAAGAATGTTCTCCCCTGTTCAGTAAGAGGAACAAGTGTTGTGACAACCTTTAAATGCTCAGGTCCAAACCACAGATCTTCTCCCATGCTCCTTTCAGCTTGCAGCAGAGTGTCCAAAGTGCGCAGGCTGCATTATGAGCACCAGGCAGGAGAGCCCGCAGGGAAGCACTGGGGGAGCTGCATATCTAACCACAGACATATTGCAAGGATCAGCTATCAGACACTGGTTATATGGCTGTCATAGCTCATTGGATTTCTTTGTCTTTATCCACTGTAAGCATTTAAAAGACAGCCCTGTGTTCCCGTGTCTAAAAGTATTTGGTAAAGCTCACATATCTTCTAAAGGGGAGGGAGCAAGAAATAAACTCAAATTCCTGATTTAAAATAACCTGAAATAATAGTAGTTTTCTTCAGAGGAGTTGAGAGCAGATTGTGGAGACAGTGACAGTGGTGGCAACATCTTATAAGGATTTAGTTTACACATGTGACCTATTTGGTGCATTGTCTCAGTCATGTAGTGCACAGGGAGCTGGAAGTGTAACAACAGATAAAAGATACAGCTTACACTGCTGAAAAAATGTGAGCCATTACAGCCTCTCTTGTACAGCTATGAATAGCTCATTCACAGAGGGAAGATTTTTCCAACAAAAGGAACACAATCCAGAAAGCTCCTCTGAGGAGAATTTTTTTCCAAATTATAATGCAGAGCATCACTTATGCAGAGTCCCTCAATAAACATTTTGTGGAAAAAACCACTTGGCTCTCTTCTAGGGATTGAAGTTAATCTAGCGAGCCTCAACACTGATTTCTGAGACCAAAATCAGGTAGGTCCTCTGCAGGTTCATACCTCACAGCAGGAAGCACACAAGATTTCAGAGCATTTGCTATATTTCACAGAATAAAGAGTAAATTAGAAGGAGCGTTTCAGTACGGAAGCAGACTGACTTGAAGGGGGCTGGCCATCCATCCTGTGATGCAAGTAGATTTGCAGGATGATTTTTTCTGTGTTTATGTGTGTGGACTTGTGTAAAACATGTAGGTGCTTTAATAAACATCTTTCTTCTTCAAGGTTCATCATGGTAATGATAAATGTCAAGGAGACTTCAAAAGTTCCACCGTGGTCCACGATTAAAAGAACAAGTGGTAAAAGCAGGATTTGCATCAATGGAGTCTGCTTCAAATGTCATCTTTCCACATGCTCCAGCACTACACATCCCACATGCTCCTTGGATTATTCGAGAAAAGGCTGCAGCACCTCCCTGCAGAGGGAAGGAGGCTGCATTCAAGAGCCCTGCACTCTCCCAGGCAGCTTCCCCAGACCTGTCTGCTCAGAGCACAGCAAAGCACTGGCACAGTGTGAAAAAATGAATTCTCACTTGAGAATCTGTGAGGGGAGGTCTCAGGTGCTGCCTTTGCTTTGGAACAAAAAAATAAGGTGGATAGTATTTGCTTTATCCCAGCAGCTAACTCATCAGCAAGTAGAAGCACCAGTGGAGCAGAGCCCTTGCCCCTAGGAGTTTGTGATCCAAGAAAAAGACAAGGAACAGCAGCAGGAAAACTGGGACACAGAAGCAAATGCGGGCAAAGCTGGTCAGCCCTCCTGGCACTGCTCACAGAGCACCCCCAGCCTGACCACTCACAGTTATGAGAGGGAGAGAGAGAGAAATAGCAGTTTAGAATGCAGTAAGATGGAAAGGTTTAAGGGAAGACAGATTTGGAGCTTTTCAGGGAAATCTTCCTTAGTCTAGCTAGTCCTCACTCCACAACTATTTCCCCTTTTCTGTCCTTCCACCTTATTTTGCCCTTAATCTCACTGCATTTTTCCTCTCAGCTCAAAGAGGAAACTCACAAGGGAGCCAGATGTGCTGAACGTATGGGTATAAAGAGGCAATCTGCATAACAACAAGAACCATGTGAAATAATCTCATTTTTCCCATCTTGCTTCTATTTTTTTCCCAGTGGAAAGAAATAAAATAAAGACCTAGTTCATAGTTTGTTCTTTTCAAAGCAGTTCCATTTTCTTTCTTTCCTTCCTCCACCTTTCAGGGTTTGGATATAATATACGGCTGTACAAATACTTCCCATTCACATACATGTATGCATTACTGTTTTGCAGCTGTATTGCAAAGATCCTTTCTCTCCAAATGATATCATCTGAAGTGAAAGACAAGTGCCCCCTATGGTCAAGCAAATAATCTATTGTTCAAATCGCAATTATATTGTATAAATGGAGTCCCATTAGTTTCCTTGTGAGCACAGTGTAAGCCCAAAGAACTCAGTAAGCAGCAATTTTGAGGAGAGGGAATCGTGAAGGGAGAAAAAAGAAAATTATTGGTCTGTTAACTATAAAAAAGGATGATCCTCTTTTGATCTATGTTGTTAGAAGCCCATAGGGGATGCTGAATACAGAGATAAGGCTCTTGGTCAGGGTATTTGGATTCACATATTTGAATAGTATCTTAACCTGGACTACACATTCCTCTAAAGAGCTGATATTTTCTCTCATTATATTTCAAATGTGTTTCACCAGCTTCCTACACTCAAGGATCCAAAACAGGAAGGGGAATCTCCATAGAGAGGAGTTTCACAACAAGGGATTCCATCTCCTCAGCTGTATTGACAGTGAAGAAAGGAAAGTGGCTCAAGAAAAAGAACAAATATTAAAGCTTAAGTTCAGGTGCATGAGTGGTCTCTGGAAAATCTTCTCTCTTCATCTATTAAGGAGACTGGATTTTGCAAGTGACTTGAACCATCACCATGGACTGTTAAGCACTGAGCACCTATAAAAATCTGGCCTCAGCTGTGGGTGCTGAAGACCTACAAATGCAGCCAAAGAAAATCTGGTCTGCTGGATCCTTACCCAAAGCCAGCTGAAACAAGTTTTGGACCAGCTTTAAGAATTTTTGCTAAAAGACGTAAGAAACTGGATCTTCCCCTTGTGCTGTGCACCACGCAAATGTACCCTGAGAGGAAGCCAGCAGCACTCCCAGCCAGAGGAGGAATGGAGAGGGAGCTGTGGACACAGCATGTTGGTTGCAGGGCCATGATCAGGAGGCAGCATTTACTTAAAAAGAGATTAAACATTAGAATTTAGTGCCTCTGATAATTTTGCTGTTACCAATGTGCTGCTTCTATGTCCAGCCTACTTTATTCTGTTCATTGTTCAGAACAGACCACCACTGAAGTTGTCATTTTAAAATATTCTCCACTGTGATTAAACAGCTGCTGCAGTCAAGTAGTTCTATCTTCTATCAAAGTTTGTAAATCATAGTATTTTAAAAAGATGCGAGAAGAAAATAATCCATTATATAACAGTTACTTGATTTTTTACATATGTGTAGAAAAAATAAGCACATTAGATCTCTAGCCTTTAATTAAAAAATAGTTGGGGGAGGGAGTAAAATCTTAATAAGTAACATCTGACCAAAAAGTATTTAGTAAATCATACCCTAAGTGTGGCCAAAATCTGTAAGATTTACTGCAAGTAAATCATTATTGCTATCTGAGTCTGAATAGCTTCCATCTGATTTCTGTATGGAAATACACTCCATAGAAGCACAGCCTTGAACTTCAAAGGACATGCAGGATGCTACTAATTTCTGCATCTGACAGCATGATGCAATGTTTGGATTTGCATCTCTGCACTTCAAAGTGTGGCACTCTCTAGATAAGGTCTCAGTTTATTTTGACATGGTGAACAGAGGTGAACAAGAAAGCAGCACCCAAAACAGAAGTAAGTCCCCCAAAAGGCAGGAAAAGAAACCCCAAACCAACACAACAAAAACCCCAATCCTGCTCTGTTTGCTTCTCTCTGAATTCAGTAATGCCCTGGAGACCAAGGATTACTGAGGAAGAGTACAAGTCATGGTTGCAGTACTTCAAGTAATCTCCAGTGTCCAAAACACAGTGTCAACATATGGTACTCAAATGCAGACTTCGAACATCTTTGAAGCAATATTGAATCTGACTAATGGGTAAAATGCATACCTAGCTGCTTTTTTTTCTTTATTATTCCATACTGAGGTTGTCAGAATTTCAAGTAGGGCAGCTAGATGCTAGTGCATCTTTATTCTGTGAATTACACAAAATTCTACATAAAAAATATCACCAAGGTGAATTCTGATAGTCCACTTTCCTTTTTGCCAACCTGGCAAGACCAGGATCCTGGAGGATAATGACATAAAAGCTTTTTGTCATTTTATAATGATACTTAAAAATTCACACTCTACATGTGCACAATGTCTCTCACATTGTAGTCCTAAAGAAAACTCTAAATGCTGGGATATGTTCACAACTGCACTACAAATCTTATTCATACCATCAAAATACATAAACAAGTCTCCTGCAAATACAGCTCCTAGAACTGTTCTCACTTCTCTTGTATAAAACATCAAAGTATTTTTCAATACCAACAGCTGCTGACCAGGAGCATATATACAACTGCTATAATTATTTATTTATAATTAATTAAGCACTGATCACGTTCAGCAAAAACATTTGGGAGAAAAAAAAAAATTCTTACAAATCTGACAGAACAGAGAGAGGTATTGGGGGCCAAAAGTGGAAAAAATCTTTAAAGCTGAAAATCCAGAAGGAAATTGCTGACATTTGAAGCCTTGTGTAATGCAGGTTCAAACAGCAGCACCTAAAGTTAGGTTATGTAAGATACCACTGTCACTAAGGTTCCTAATTGTGGAGTAATTACCAGGAATCACATACCCTAGGTATACACTGTCCTTATAATTTAGTTCACATAATATGCCACTACATGAAAAGGATTGTCTTTGTATTTAATCATCTTTGATTTTTTTTAGGGGTTTTTTAGGAAAAAAAAAAAAGAAAAAAAATATCAAAGCTAACAGGACTCAGAAGATTTGTGTAATAAACATCGTATGCAGATTTTTATTTCCCAATTCAGCTGAAGATCAATGAAGTATTTTGAAGTTTGATTAAGGCAGTTAAGCCTCTCAAAAGTTCCTGTTTCAACATTAAAAATAAGTTGAGTGGTACTGTTGTATTAATTTTTTTTAAAAGGAATAACAAGTTTCATTTGCTCAATTAAAAGACCAAAAATCAAATAGTGTTCAAAGAAAGAATTCAAAATTAGAATGCTACTTCTTACTCATTATGATCAGTTATCATTCACTCGGTGCAATATTTACACACATTCCCAAATCCCTTGGTCCTTCCTGAGGCAAAAAAGGTCAGCAGGAGTTTCGATTACATCCTTCAGGATTTGGCCCATATGGAATTAGAAACCTATATAATTCCAAACATTTTCTCTATTATATAGAATTCTCACATACTTAAGCAACTTCTTATTTAGAACGAATCTCAGAGCTTAAATGCAACTCGCATCTGGATCATAGATTGTGCTGCATATTATACAATCTGCAGTTACTGGAAATGTTTGTATCCTTTACTGAGAAAGAATGATTCATTTCATAGAAATTTTCATCTGCTATTAATCTTCCAGGATATAGTTAGTGTTCTGATATTTTCAGATATTGTTTTATGGAGGGATTTAAAGTAGCTCTCCCTTGGCAGCCTGCAAGATTACTCAGTGATTATAAGCAACTCAATACTGTATGACAGCATTTCCATGCAAGGGACTTACAATCATGTTTCATTAATTCGGCTTGAATGAAGCCTCATTTCAGGCCTTGAGGAGCTTAAGATTTATGTGAAATTAATAACATAACAGATGTCTTCACAATTTGGTTCCTCTGAAAAAAACTGATTACTTTGAAAACTTCAATGCTTTAAAATGCAGACTGAGGGAGTTTTTACTCTAGGGTAAAGAGTTACTCGTTTATATCAACTGAATCTCGGAACTAAGTGGAATTTAAATGTCAGATTTATATTAAATAGTCATATTCACCATTATTACATGTAATAAACAAAAGCCTACAACTTTCATTAATAAGCAGTGTTGGACATTTAAACTAAAGCTTAGAGAGATAAAGTCAGCACCTTTGCTAAGCAGTAGGAGTAAGTGAGACACAAGGGAGGTAAAAGAAGAATATCCAGGAAGCCTTGGGTTTTTTATCTTTGTTTCTGATAATTTAATCATCTTTTCCTCATAGGAAAACAAAATGCATCTGTGCTCACACAAAACTCCCCACTTTATAAGAGTTGAAGCTGTCTCTTGTGGATGCACATGCCTAAGGCCAAATGCCTTCTTTCTTTCACAGGACACTTTAAACGCTGGCTTCTCTTCCTTTTTTTTCATTTTTTCAAAAATTCAATTCTTTTATCTAGGCTTTAGCCACACTAGGTGCCTTGCAAGCTGAATTTTAACGCATGTATGAGCAAGGGGTTTATCTTTAAGGAAACTGTCTATGCGATTACTTCTCCAAGTCCAAAAAAAAAAAAAAATTGAAATAAAAATTATCTCTTAGCTTTGCTTTTTGATCCGATATGCTGAAGGGCAGGGGGAACAATGCATTTTTGATCCACACACTCAAGTACAGCTGATAGGATAGTCACTGTGATGGTTCGATATGCAAATATGTTACATTAAGGGTTGAAAAATTGACACAGTGCAGGATATTACAGCTAAGACACTATCAGCAAAATCATAACAATTAGCTGTTTGATTGCTGCAGACACGGTTCATGCACCAGCCTCACATTTATAATGAGGTACCCCCAATCCCTTTCTTGTCTCGCCCCACCCTCAGCACCGTGTCCACATTGATACGATGCCTCGCCAAGAGGTAAGGGCTCCGAGATAAAGACGAAATATCAAAAGCATTAGTATAAATTACAATTGTACATTATTAGCTATTTAATTACATGAGATATCGGAGTGGAGCTTGCTGATTTCATGCTTATGTTAAAAGTTACCACGGCAGAATTTCTCCCTTGCGAGACAGCATCAGGAATTATTGCTAGCACATGCTAAAACAGACAAAGCAATGTATTCTCGCCACATTCTCTCCCTGTCTCTCTCTAAGTTTAATACCAAGGAATTCCTTAGGCATCTGAAAAAGAAAAAAAAGCATGTCTGGCATGGGGCTGTGAACCAGATCTGAATTTGGAGATAAAGTCGGCATCCTAGGCCTAAGGCGGGTGGCTGCTGCGCCGACTGCGGAGGTGACTTGTTCTGCTCTCCATGAGGGACACCAGGCTTCCCCTGCACCAGCACCCCCCCGAGGGATGGCATTAGCTGTGCCTCCAAAAACAGCTGCTTATCAGCTGCTCTGGAGGGAGGAAGAAGCAGTGGGTGGCAGAAGGTTGTTGCAAGGAGCGGGGGATAGAGTGAGGAAGGGGGGGTGGGGGGAAGGAAGAGGACCAAAAAACAGGAGACATTAATAAGGATGAAGGAAAAGGGGGGGAACAGCACTCTACCCAAACATGAATGCAGACAAAGGCCTGATCAAGCAGCACACTTATTCACATGCCACCGATTTCTCCTTATTTACAAACATGCAAGATAATGCCTAAATATACCCATCAGTGCACCAGAGAGAGAGATAGAGAGAGAGAGAAAGAGAGGGAATCGACACAGGGAGATGTTTTTTGGTGTCTTGCCTCTTTTTAAAGGAGGGAAATCATCATTTTACAATAAACATCTAAAAAAAATTCCTCTATGATGAGATGTAACAAATGCTGGAGTTACACACAGAGTTTTTCTTCCAAATTCCCCAGCTGGCACAATCCCAAGTGCCTGTGTGCCACAGCCATGCAAAGCCATCTTCAAAGGTACTGGGATCCCCCTAATCGGGCAACAGGGAACCATGTCGGCATGACTGGATCTGAAAGGCTTGAATTTAATGTCAGGCTTTTACTTCTTTTTGGTCTTCTGCACGAGATCTCTGTGGACTGTGTGGTTAACAAGGACAGGCGCTGACAGATGTTGTCATGCACCACGGCAGAAACCTTCCTGCTCAGAGAAGATAGACTTAAAGCCAAATGAGCAATATAATTTGAATCGATTAATGAATCACAGAGAGCTGTGATGGCAAAGGCTCTCTTTAGCCCCGTGCCAATGAAGTGTTCTCACCCATGACATACAGGCCCTTTTCTGGCAGAAGTGTGCTGAAGCACACCAAAAACCTCAATCAGAAAGGAATCACTCACCACTAAGCTGCAGACAAATGGAGCTGAAGGTCCAGGTCCCATTTTAGCTCATCTGTTTTTCAAAGGTTCATAGAACATTAGTTTGGAAAGAGAAAGTAACAGAAAAATTACCACTTATCATGTTTAACATAGGGGTGGTTATGACCTCAGGTACCAGCTTATTTATCAGTGACAAGGAAGAATTGAAAGGTTTGAAGCTACTGCTGGGATCAGTCTGGCCCCAAAGAGGTTTGGATGATCTTTACTTAAAAGTCTTACCCTTAGAGTGTGGCTTAAACAGGTAAAAGTACAGAACATTCTGAACAAAATCCTGAAAAGGGATGAGAAAATCTGAATGCAGAATTTTCCCTTTTTTTATCCTGCTCTTGTGTATTAATAGAAAGTACAAAAAAGAAAATCCATGCACTTTAATGCACTTTGCCTTAAAATGGCTTAATTTGAAGGCAATTTTTGAGCATATCCATCAATAGCCCCAGTGACTGAGTGCTGCTCCTCTGCTCCATTCTCCTTTCCTTCATCTACAGATTTCAAGGCAGCTTTGTCTGGTGATGCTAATACCAAACATACAAATTTCTCATTTCTCTGAATAGTTTCACTGCTTTATCAACCTTCTCTAAATTAAAACATCATTTATCACAATAGAACATTAAAAACAAGTGTTTCAGAAAAGCTGGCTTTTAAGGAAAACAGTAGAATTAGAGTAATTCAGAAGCAAATAAAAGTTTTCTGGAAGTGGCAAAACATCTGATGTGAAAAGCTGAACTAGAAGATAATCTCAGACTCCACATTCAATTACAACACTTCGTTTATGCTACGAGAAATATGTTTAGACAATGACATGATTTCTTCTAATATTTTTTACCCAAAATAAAATTTCAGCATTGAAATCTCGCCACTATAAAAGAAATGGAATACCAAAGGCCTCTCCAAACCCCTCATCAATACTAACACCCTTCCCTCGAAGTTCAGGCTTTGCTGAGTCAGCATTTTGGCCAGCTGGAATGTTCCCCTTCCATTCCACACAGCTGCTCTCACTTGTTTGGAGATGGCTGCTGAGATATGGAGGACGATTGCTTTCACTGCCATTCTCACGAGAATAAGATTTCGGACTTGGACTACCAAGCAGAAAGAGCTTCTTATGAGAAAAATAATAACAATGTAAGTGGGTACCAACTTTTAACCTTTGTAACATGTCTGTGCTTCTCACCCCAGCTCCTTCCAGTGACAGCAGTGACAGGAATTTCCCCCTTCCAGCTACAGGGCTCTACTGGATGCTGTACAAAGCTACACATTTGAGCACCTTCATTTACTTCTGGAGAGGTATTCACACTGTCTCATAGTGCTCATGAATGGGTTCACAACTTGGTGTTACTCAAAATCTTCAAAACACCAGAGTTAGTAAGCTTTGTTAAACTGCATTTGTCAGCCCTTGAACACACAGTCCTGTTCCTGAGTCCAAAATGGGACAAATAATCTCATCTCTCTTGGCTTGCTGGAGTCCCCAGGTAATACTACTATGTGCCAACTCATCTATTTAAAAAGAAAAATCTTCGCAGGCATATTAGTGGGGCAGTTAAATAGATAAGAATTCACTTAAATCAATATTATCAGGGGAACAACATTCTTTCAGCTCCAACAACTTTTATTAAAAAAAAAATCTAGCAAACAGCCACCTCAGATCACAGTAAATGGAGCCAAGCAATTTCTTCATATAATGCTTGTTATATTCACTTTAAGGGGAAAAGTAAATGAAGACTATAATAGAAAAAACAAAAACAGGCAGATCTAACAGTACAATAAATACAGAACGTGCCCTATTTAATCTACTTACAGTAAAATCCACTGAGCAAAATTATAATTTGATATGGCTCAGCTTAGCCAATAGAAACTCATAAAATGTCTTAACATCATAATACATTGTACAAAAGAATCACTAAGTACCATAAAACATATGGGAATATGGGTCTGTATTCATCCATTACTCTTTGCCAGTGTAGCATATTAAAATGGTTTCTATTTAAGTGCAGAGATCCCTGAAGTATACTACAGTCTTAATTAAAATGTCAATAAAATGCAAAAGTGCATTGGGGACCTTATCTGATTTTTTAAATTTTTTTTGTTAACTCTTTCGGAGAGTTATTTCTTAATAGCTCCATTACACTACTGAGGTTTGGAGCAATTAAAAATAAACATAACTAAGCCATTTTTAATAATTAGCTGCAATTTGAGCATGATCTGTATCCTTTCTCTCTCGTACTATTCCCTGCAGGACTAGCTGGCAGGTTAAGTCAAGACTGGAAAAGTAGGTCCTTATTGGAGGCCAGGAAACAATGCTTTGGGTATTCTCATTCCAATAATTTTCTTTCAGTGGCTTTTAAAAAAAGGGAGCAAGATTGTTTTGTGACTCTTTTTCTGAGGTCAGAGACCTTGGCCAGGTAAGAAGCTGTCTGCATTTCAGTGACTCTTAGAGGGAACAGCTTTTCCTAGGCATGGGAGACACTGACCTGTGGGGCAGATCGTCTCTCTGAAGTTCTTGCTCTGCCTTTCCATGGGGCATCAGACCCTCCATAAATGGAAATAAAATCTAGAGCTGGCCAACAAATTATTATCTACTTACTTTCTTCTCTGTCAATGAATTTAAAATTGCCTCACAACAATTCCTTTTTACAAAAAAAAACCAAAGATACATCACAATATTTTTCCAAAATGTGAAACAAAGTTTGGTTTTAAGATCCCATCCTTGCTTTTTGTGACACTGGAAGGATAACAACAGAACAAGTAACCAAGCTCTTCTTTTTCTTCCTCTTCCATTCTTCCAGCCTCTTGTACCAGAAGTATTATTAAAGATAAATTCATTTTACCCCCTACAATATTTCTCTAAAGTCTGCATCCCCTTGAGGAAAGAAAGAGTCTCTTTGGAATGGAATTTCTCTATTCCTAGCAAGACCAAAATCTTGTTGAAAATTATGATGCTGGGAGCAACCTCAGCACACTGGCAGCACTGCAGGAGACTCTGGTGTGGGGTCCTGGGTGCCTGAGCCAGAGCAGGAGGGCTCTCCTCAGAGAGATGAGGTTGGGCCAAGGCTGATTCTGCTCTGAGACAGGGTGAGAGTACTCTGAAGTCTGTGGCAGTGTCTAAAATGTCCAGCCTTGAAGGATCAGAGCCTCTTTCTCCACCCTTGTAGTACACCCAGGCAGTGGATGGACCTGGCTGCAGCCGCTGACTCGTTACACAGGATTGCCAACTACCTTCCCAGTACCAGGATAACACAGAAAACAAAACACAGGGCCAGTTTTGAAATCTGCACTTAGTGGCTTGATACATACCATGCCTGTATTTTTAGTAGGCTGGATAAGCAGAGAAATGAAAAAAAACAGAAGTAAATAAGAGAAGAAAAGTTTACCAGCTCAACATGCCTTCAGATTGCAGCAGAATCTGTTTCTCTTTCTACTTCCCCCCTTTCTGCATCCACTTTATGTTAAGTGACAAGCAGTTGGCAGGTTTTGCAGATATATTGACAATAGAGGACATATGATACAGCTGTGAAGATTTGTCTTACCAGGGTTTCAGCTGGTTTCTACTAACCAACAGCCAACAGCCAGATTTTGGGGGTTATGACCTCCAGTTATTTGAAAGAACTAGGAGGAGGAGGCAGGCAACACATTTTATGCACTAGTCTGCTGTTCCTAGAATATTTTTAGAACTTACTCTCAATAAAACTGACTCTGTTTCATGATTGTGTATTTTTTTTTTTTTTTTGTAAAGTGTTTGGAAACGATGTATCTTGTGAACAAAACTGGAAATTTAAACAGTCATGGGGCCTTATGTTGTATTGTGCTGAGCAAGAGCTTCCTGCAAAGTGCCAAATATTCTTACCTCCAAGGAGTTATATGGAAAGGGAAGGTTTTTAGCCCAGTATATCATATTCCCTTTAGTGAGGATAGCCCACATTATGTTTCTCAGTTCCTCCAATACTTTGTCTTTTAAAACTAAAATAATAAAGGATTTGGACTTCTAGCAGCAAGGCAACTCTCCTGTCAACTTCATATGCACTACGTGGTTTTCTTACAGACATACTATTTTCCATAATCCTAAAGGTCTCATGTAACATTACTAAATGCATCATTTCCTTGTGATGTCACTGTTACAGTTTGGGAGGAAAAGGAACAACTGCAGTTCTAGAATGGACTGGGGGCGTCAGTCAAACTCTGACCCCACTTGAGCTTAAATGAATAATAAATCAAATTTTAATTGCCAAACAGATGTACAAGCTCCTAAAAAGCACATGGATATTGCATCATGATTTGACTAAGTTACTCCTGTCAAGAGTAAATGTAATGGAAAACTTGAAAAATATAGTAACTGTCCAACAAATATTAAAATACTCAACCACTGGATTAGGCTCAAGAGAGCTCATTAACCTATTTAGCTCTCCTGGTGAAATGGGCAGACTTACAGAAACCACTGGGTACTCTAAATACAAAGGCAGAGGAAATCCTTCTAACTGATAAAAGCTCCTGGATCTGGGAGTTTGAAGGTCTTGCTGATGGGTGCTTCGGACAGGAGAGTTGGCAGCTGGTAGAGCTGGCCACGGTGTTGTGTGAATAACAACACACCCATTTCTATTCAATAGAAAGAACTTCCCAGACACCTTCTGGTTTTTGGAAGACAAGGGAGGAACTAAAAACTGACAAATGCAAAAAGGAGAAATCTCCACCATGTTCTCTAAATCAGCCAATTCATTTTTCCTTGTTACTGCCAAGAATTTTATTATTACTAGAGAACACACCACAACAATTACAAATTTTAAATTGAATTAGACTTAAGGAGACTGGTCTACAGTAATGTATTTATATGATTGGTTTCTAATGTTGTAATTAATTATAAAAATAACTTGCCTGCAGCTATCACATACATATCTATATTTAAATAAAACTGTTTTGTCTTATCAAGAAGTGGGTTAGTAAAGACAAAATTGCTCTTATTTAATGTTTATTAATGAACCATTAAACTAAAACCAGCGTGCAAATCTTTTCTTGCATCTTTACTCTAAATACATCTCAGTCAGAAACATTATAGCTGGTATGTACAAGATATTTTCCAGGAATTGCTTATGTGCAGTAAGTTTATATCCTATTCACATCTGAATTAATATTCACCTCTAGGCAAGTGAATTAGAGACCTGTGTTGAATTCCCTTAATCATAAATGTCTTGTTGTCAAATCACAAAATAAACAGGAACAGTCAAGACACAGAAGAACTTGCCATTAACATCACACTGTGTGATGCTAAATCTGTCTTTGAAGAATTCTGTAACATATACCCTACAGTATTTCTCTGCTGTATGAAACACTGCCGGCATTCAGGTATTTCCAAAGTCATCATACTGCAGGGGAGACTGCAAGAAGTACTGAAGGAAAACACTAGGAATGAGTCTTCATTTCCCTTGTTGTTTCCCCCTCCCCCAACTCAAAGTACCAAGTCTTCAGCTTTAGGTCACTGATTCCTCCTACTCCTTAAAACTCTACTAGAAGAGAGGGACAGGCATATTTTCTTCACCTAGCAATAATATTCCATCCTCTCTCTGCAGCATGGCCAGTGTTTCCCTCCAGCAGGACACACACATTTCAGAATATGCTTCCAGTTCCTACCCTCAAGGAGTGACCTTTCCCACCCAGCACCATCACTGGGCTGAAAGAGGCTCCCTGACCTACTCGTCCTACACTGGGGTGATGCTCGAGCTTGGGAAAAATAGAAATAACAACTCGTGGAATGCTAGAAAGCTATTCTGCTCAATATTTTTTTTTCTTCTCAAGTGTTGCAATGATTTCCTTCTTGGTATCTCAACAGCAGTTTAAAAATTTTGCACTGATAAATCTGAATTCTGGAGAAGGAATATTTGCACAGACAAACACTTGCCAAGACACACAGTACAGCTGCAGAAAAGGTTCTCGCCCACTAACTGGAAAATATGTGACATGTTCTCTGGCCGTATCAGATTTTTAGTAGGCTTTGATTTGAAAGGTAGCATCTGTAAGTCAAACACTTCCATTTGTTAAGAAAACAGATGCATTTGTTTCCCAGCAAAAATAAGGAAAATATTGTCAAGTTCAGAGCCAGAAAAAAAAACATTGAGAGAATTTTGCCAGAGTGGAATTTCAACATTTTAGACTGCATCAAAAGGTATGACGTGCCTTGATGCGCCCTTGATTTTTCTCCAACACTCAAATAAATAATTGACAATTTCCCCAGCAGAGTATGGGATGCTCAGGAAAAATGTATGTGAATTTCAGATTAAAACCACAAATATTTCTTTATCTATCAGACCTGTTTCAGGGAGATAAGTATATTCTTTCTTAGGCAGAACCTTTATGATGCCCCCAAGGATGATTCATAGCATGGCCTCTGATGCATGAAAGGTGAAGCCTCAAAGTCCTACTCAAGTCAATGGGACTCAGCTCTGGTATGAACTATATCCACTTAAAGAGTCTTGAGAAAAACTGCAACATGTTTTCCTGACTTGAAATAATTCATGTGTGCTGTGATCTATTGTAGAGCAGCAAAAGTCTTTGTTTTCACCTTAATATTTAGCAAAAGATTTTTCAAATATTTTCGATTGTTTTGACAATCCTAGCCTTTCACAGACAAGTTTATAGTGCATAACTGTATTTTCATAAGCTCAAAACAGTAATGAAAGATGAAGTTGTGATGTGGACAAAGAGGAAATAGGAAATGGTGTACCAGCAGTAAAAAAACACAAGAGTGCCTGTTCTCAAGAACAGAATCCTGAAAGATGTTGAATGAAGATATTGGGAATATTCACATCCTGTGAAGCCAGAGAGTGCTCGGCTGCTTTCAGAATGAAAACAAATGACTGGCAACTGCTCAGAGTGGTGAAAGTGGGAATTGCATTTCATTTCATGTGCCTTATTTGCACATTTCATGGTGCCTCATTTCAGTGTTAAAACGATGATTTTCTGGTTCTTTTTAAGGCAAATCACAAAGGTAACAGGAAAGAGAAAGAACAACAAACAAACCACCAGAGCTGGGTAAGAAAATCCCTGAGCAACAGGAGCCAGTCCCAGTTAATGCTGTTTACCTTATTAGTGCAAAAAGAAAGATACTGTAAAAGTGTTTTCTTCTTCTCATCCTAGAGGAGAGCTTGTGCTGTTCCCAGAGCAGCCACAGCCCCTATTGATGGGCCCACTTGGGTACAGCCACTCACAAAGATCCAAAGTCTTTCCTTTACTCAGGCAAGTTTTCCAACATGCACACAGAACATATTCCAATATATATGTAAAACTGTTGACATATCTTTAAATAATCTTTGTCATAGTATTCTGAACGCATCAGCAGGGGGGCTCTCCAGTTCTGCAAGTGTAATTTGAAATAAATATTTGTATTTAAATTCTATTGTGTTACCATATATCCTTAAGCAGATTGGAAAATTTCAAAATATTTACATATATTTGAGACATCACAAAATGTGTTTGGGGTGGTGGGTGGGGAAGGCACATCTGCAATCCATTTTCTGCAGTATGAATGCTTACATTTTTGTTGTTGAGAAAAAAAAAAAAGATGGTTTCAACAGATAAAGACAGCTCCTCATCCTCAGGCATTGCTAATGTGTATCAGTTGCCCAGCTCCCGGGATGTGCACGAGGTAGCTGTTCGGTACTTTCTGAAAAATGCAGCCCTCTGTGGATTTTTTCTTTTGTAAACACAGATTAAGCAGCACTAAGCAGGCCATTAAGAAAATATTTCCAACACATTTCTCATGTGAGAAAGGTCTTCTCTGTATCTTTTCAAAAGCCAAAGTAAGCTTTCAGAATTTTGAGGGGAAAAACACCTCACAGCTCACAGAACAAATTTAGCATTATCCTGTACTTTATATGTCCAGAGGAAAACAAATCAAAAGGAATGTGATCAAAAGAAGAGTAAATGGACATGGCAGTATCACAGAGAAGACATAAGTAAGGAGAGATTTGATCCCTTTACAATATTCATATGGTACTTAACAAGTCAAAGCTCTGTGTTTGTAAGGCCAGAGCCAAGTGCTGGTTCACCAATTAACATCCCGTGTTTGCACAGACTGGAATAAACAAGCACAGATATTCAGATAAAATACAGAGCTGAATCCTCCCTAAGCCCTGCTGAAGCACTCTAATTCCCAATTGTTCATACCCTCATGCATTTTTTTAAGGTTTTTAAACACCTGATCCAGCAACCATCACTTACACCTTACTTATTCTCTAATCTCATCCTTTCTGATAGGAACAACTACTCAGGGAGTTTATGACTCTACTCAGAAGACAGCAGGACAGCAGGTCACAGGCTCTGGCAGCGCATGGGGCATTTAGTGCCTGCACTGAACACACCGTGGGACCTTGGTGATGCTGTCAAATTTACCTAGTCTACTCTAGGAATAAAGCCTGATCTTATTTACATCTCTTATCCAAGGACCATATTTCTCTGCCATGTGTCTTTAGCTATAAAGAAAAATCTGACCAGCTGCATAGTATTTCCCATTCAAATATAAAGCAGAGGACATGCATGGATCATCGCACTGGATTATCTTGAATCTTGACAATAAAATATCAATAAAATACAAGAAATTGTGATTCTCTCATCAAAAGCCACCCCAACAACTTCCCCATTTGCTACACCTGTGCCATGTGTAAGTTGGACAGGCACAGTTTCTGTGTGCTTTCCCCATATCTGAAGACTGTGTGGGTTCAATAGGCATGAGGTTGTACATCTTAATAATTGCTTTTCAGCTAATTCTAAAAGTGGCATATTAACAACTATTTTCACTAATGGCAACAGTATATTTTAATGACACTATTTCAGCTTGCTAATTAAGTGGACAGATTAGTGAGAGATAAATATCCGTTCTTTTACAGACCTAATAAAGAAACTTCCTCCTCTGAGATGTGCACATACTTCCAGCTAGAAGTCTCCTGAAGAAATGGAGCCACAGGTGGGCCAGCTAATCCAGGGAAAACCCACACCCAGGTACATTTGCTGTCACTTGTGTTACAGATACTCAGCAGAAATAGCAGCCCTTCACATCCCTCTCCACTCTAACAGAGTTCTTCTGAATTTCTATCTCCAGCTACACAGCTGGCAAAAAGGGTTTTAACTGACAGGAGATATTTCTCTTCCACACAGCTCAAGAATATCTCCTGTAATGGTTGCTTAGGTTGGTAAAAAGTCCTCTTTAGCAGTTGATCAATTATGAACAAATACTCCAGCTTTTTCAAGTAACTGATTTTGCTTTTACCTATGCTGCACAATGAAGGTTTATCAATGCACGTCTAAGATACAAACTAAACCTACATAGTGAACACACAAGCAAGCTGTCCCTAAATGACCTTGATTTTCAGCCATGTAATTTTTCTTGCAGGTCATCATGCATTAATTTGGGATGCTCCATGGATCATTACATATTGCCCCTGAATTATTTATTTACTGCACTTGACTGCTGCCTATTCTCTCTCAGACTTTGAGGGAAGAGTAGCATGCAAGAAGGGTGTGGGTGGATCAACAGACAAAGCTGGATGATAGGAGACCATGGTTAGAAATTCAGTGTGCCCTGAAAATTCATAATTTGCCCTGCCACTTCTCTATGCCTTCTTTCCTGCTTTTGCCTTATTTAGCTGCGGAGATTATAAATTCTTTAAGGCAAGATCTGTCCTTCAGCTGTTGGGTGTTTCTACTCCTGGGTCAAAATGAAAAAACTTACTGATGCTTGCTGTGGATAGGGAAATTGTTGAACATTATAGGCTATCTTTAAGAATGCTCTCTTCCTAAAATGGGTCATAGGAGCATCAGGTTCTGATGCTCACTGAACTGATACTCACTGTTCTCAATCCTGTATTTTAAATACAAAGCCACCATCAAGCACTCGGCCCTAACAAGGCAGCATTCAAATCCCCATTCAAATGCCTCTGCCTTTGCACCAAAGCACACCTACAGCGTCCTGTTTATTTCCGAGTATCTATTCACCTCCTCTTGAACTGGTTAAATTTTTTTTTATTACTTCTCCTAAATTAACACTTTCCAAGTTGATTTGACATTTATTCAATCCTCTCTTTCCCAGTTACTTCTCTACTACCTTCAGTTAGGGAGGATGAATCAGGCTGAGGGACATAACCTTACACAGAGGTGTAAAACACAAGTACTGCTGTCTTTCAGCCCAACACCATTTTTTCCCATGTGAATGAAAAATCACCAGTTTGTCCCTGTTTTTCACTGCATATTTCATCTCTAAGTCTTAAGTTTCCTATTGACTTTGGCCCATCCCACAAGCTTTCCCAAGGGTAAGATGATTTGCACAGTGAAGTTCAGCTGCATGGCTTCATGTGCTCTGATGTAATTTGATAACTATGTGTGCTGACGTCAAGTGCTGGCCACATCACGCTCATTAAAATGAGTCCTAAAATTACAGTCTGCTTCTCTCCCAGAGCATGGGACTGCAGTAGGGGCCCTGGAGGTGTCCCAGCAGCTTATCCCACCTGGTCATCCTCTTGGGAGAGGCTGGCAAATGATGGCCATTTAAAGATGGTGGCATTCTGAGGCAAACGGGAAGGAAAGGACTTGCAGGTCTCAGGAAACAGAAATGCTCATCTCCTCTTCAGGCCATAAGGATTGGGGCTCCCCTCAGCTGCTGCCTGCTCGTGAGCAAACAAATATCACTTACACAGGTGCTCACAGGTAGTAGAGCAGCCTGCTCAGGTCAGGAAAGAAACAATTGCTCCAAGTCCTCAGCAGAAAGGAGTTCAGATGTCCTTGCAGCAGTGACAAACCCTCTGGGGAAAAGAGACTATTCCCAAACCCACTGGTGATTTGAGCCACTAATAGTCCCAGTTGCCTCATTTAGGCTACAGAAATAGATTGCTACCTTCTCTATACTTCTTACTTAAGGGCTTGACAGAAGAAATTATTCCTGTTATTGAGCACACACAAATCTAAAGGATTAGCTGTGCTGGTCACCTCCAGCTGCACTCGTGGGGGAGTGGTAAAAGCAGGAGCACACATTGTGAGGGGAAAAAAAACATCTGATGAGCATCCATGCAGCTCCTGCTCTGGGGCAGCTGAGATCTCACCGATTGACTTTAAAACTGAGATTTTTAAAGCCTGAACTTCTGCTTTAGTAAAATAATAGTGCAGTTCTGACAATAATGGCAAGGAATACATCAGGTTCTTGGGTATCTTATTAATGAGAAACATTAAGCTGAGTAAGTGATACACTTTGCCTTTTATTGAACCAACACCCACAAATAAATATACTTGTTCCCACGAATAGGAATTCATTCTTCACTTGAATGATTCTATAATTTAATCCATTGTTACACCCTAACCAGAGCCAATATTTAACATCTTTTCTAATCAAGCTTTAATTTAATATTTTCAAATTTCTTTTGAATAAGTTGAAATCCTTTCATTTATTTCTTTTATGAAGGAAAGTTCCCTTTTTTTGCCTATGATTGAGTTTGATGTGGCTTTGTTAGAGCTCTCTTAAGATATACAGTACACATTTTTAGTCTTCTTATCTAAGTTTCCAGGACTTGATAAATAGTAGAGCATATTTTTCTATCCAAGAACTAACCAAATTTATTCAACAGATTATACATTAATTTTACCATTAGAACATAATATGAGCAGATAATCCACAAAAATGCTTCAGATTTTTTGAAAGTGAATTTAATTATAACTAGTAATGTGCATTTGAGAATTATAATTATGAAAAGTCATGTTCTATAAATCTGAAATGACAGATTATATTTCAAAGCCTTATTGCAGAGGAATTAGAGTACCGATTTATTAGTTGTAAATGTCTGATTATTGCAGCTTTGCTAAAAAACATGATCACAGCATATTCTAGCTGGATTTAACATGTTTAATCCTTCCAACAAGAATCATATATTGAACAGAAAGCAGGACTGCGTTAATTTGTTTATGAGACAGATTTAGACAACTAATCTTTGTCTTATGATCCCTGAACAGTAATAATTTAAAAATACTTTACATACTTGTATTTTTCCAGCTGCAGACTACAGCTGATTATGAAATTTACATTCATCTATAAGCACCATGATTACCACTTGGCTTTAGGAATGGTGCTTCCCATTATTTCTCAGCTACTGAGGAACACCCTGCACACAGGAAACCTGAATCACCTCTGCTGAGGATTTACCTCATCATGTGGAGAAAGTTATGGAGGGACACCACGATGTTGGGCATTTCTCTTGTGCCTCTCACCACAAAAGCACTAACAACTTCCCAGCAAATCCAAAAGTGCCAAACAAACTTACTGTGCTTCCCTCATGCAAGTTTCCTATTGACTTTGGCCCATACCAAATACTATGGGGTATGGTATAGGATGGGTTTTCCTCAAATCCATACTGTTACAGTTTCTCATGAGGTTCCTTCACGGGAAAGATGGGCTACAGTTTATAAAGAACACTGACATTTCTGTATCTGTCAAGTATTAAAGATTTAAATTAGGATATTTACAAATCTAGAATTACTTACTACTAAATTATTAGATATATATTTGAAAAATCTTCCTAGGACCTAATTTTTATCTGCACCATTATAAGAACATATTTCTTCATCACACAGCTGAGCAGGGGGAATCAACTGTTTCTCCAGATGCCCACTATCTGGATTTTTATTAGGAATCAGAATCAATCTCAAGGTAAATTTGTTTATATTTCTTTAAACAAAGAACCCCTCTGGTGGTTATTTCCTGGCCAGTGATGCCATGTCAGTTTGGGCACAACCTTACTCATCCACCCCTCCAGTGATGCCCCACAAGTCCATTGGACTGGCTGAGCTGGGCAAAGGTTCATGTTCTTCAGGGCAGAAACTGTTCTAGAAAGGGCACAGTCCTTCCAGGGCTCCCCGAGACTCCCATCACCCCTACACATGCATCCCTGTGGTCTGAGGAGGTGAGAAACTGATCTTGGCACCACATTTTGCATAGGTTTACATATCTTATTTCCTTTCACAGAAAGAAATTTCTTCCAAATGGCCACTCAAAAACAAAGGCAATGTAAGCATTGCACGAGCCTACAAATAATCTGAATTCTTCTCTCTTTTGTAAAGAGAAAACACATTTCTGCTGTGATGATAGCAGGCTCCTAAAGGCTTAAACATGCCTTGTTGGTATATAGGTATAATCAGAGCAATAAAAAGGAAACAGACTCTCTTCAGTAAGAACTGAAAGATCCCATTACAGCCTTGCCATTCAGTTGTCTATCAACCTGCAGTACATGGCACATATTTGCTGCTACACAGTTGCTAAAAATAGATGAATAAATTTTAAAAAAAAAAATCTGATGACAGCCTGAACTTCAAAAAACCCCATCTCACTTTACATCAAGTATAGTCAGGCAGCACTTGGCAATCATTAATTTCACTCATTTATCACAGGTGCTGCAAACTGAACTGCCAGTGGAATAAGCTGATAGCAGGCTACAAGCAATCCAGCATGGCTTTTTAAAACAATATTACAATATTTTACCAGTCAGCTGTTTCCAGTGAAAAAGCAGAAGCAACAGACTGCTTGCTCTAGACAAAAACATGTGAATATTCCTGGAAGTCTTTTCCACAGCAGATTTCACAGCTTGTATTGCTTATCTGCAGAGGGGGACCCATTTGTTACTGTGCTACAGAGTTACACAAGGTGGGTTGCAATGTTTAGACTTTGCCACTAAGTACAAACCCTCCTGACAACAGCCTTTCAATGGTTTTGAAAATTTTGAAATTCCAAAATTTCAACAAATTTTCCTACCAACTCTATTGCTCATTATAGATAACAAAGAAAATCCTGTTTACAGAAAAGAATAAAATCTCCACTTCTACAAAGGATAAGGTTTGGCAACTTGATTTCTTTAACATGTATACTCACCATGCACACAGGGTACTTAATTTGTGCTGTAATCAGGTCTGCTCCACCCCTGAGAGGACTCATAAATGTGCTTTTAACAGACCTGTTTGTCACCCATCAGGACTGAACACGAAGAGAAGCAGCCTGAAGAAACTTAGGCTGCAGCAGTTTGACTGAGCCCAGCAGGGCCACTCAAGGAGCAAAGATGCTCACAGGGAGGATTGCAGACCTACACATTTGATGGGCAATGAGCTGGATTTCTTTGAAAAATGTTAACTATAACCTTCACTTAAAGATTAAGATATACAATAAAAATAAGATAAATATTGGCTGGTCTTTCACTGGTTTTCTTTTTATTTTTTCTATGTACATACTCAGCCATAGAAAAACTTGCACTCTTCTCTTAAAGACAGCATAGATCACTCTTTGCACTCAGCAGAGAACCTTTTCTACTTCTCCAATACAGAATAAATCTGAGAGCCAGACATTTTATTTTTTCCCTTCTGATAAAAGACTTCTGATGCCTTTTAGCAAAGACAGAGGATATATACACACACCTCAGCCAAAGACAGCAAAACCTACCTGAGAAACCAGGAAAATATGTTAACCCATGCTGAGGTCCATGATATTATGGTTACGTTCCTAATTTAAAGCTGGCTCAGATGCATCTACATGATCTACAGTTCTCATGACTATGCAGTCACATCCAAAGAAACACATCCAAATTTTTGGGAAGTTGACAATCCAATTCCTGCAAAGTTGAGATGCTTGCTAGAAAAAAAATGAAGGAAGTTAGAAAAGTCTTATAGGCCTACTTTTCTGGCAGGTTTAAAGCAAATGCTCACCTTCCTTCCTTCAGAATCTGACCTTCTCTCAGGCTGAGTTTTTAATTGGTGCATTGTGAAGCCAGTAAAAATGGATCAGGTTGATTCTAACAAGGACTGTATATGATCCATATATTATATTCAGTATCTCTTAGAGCAAAAGATGGGATGTAAAAGCTGTTACAGTTTTCCTCAGTCCATGCAATTGGGTTATTCTGCTTCTCTTCAGAGAATCCAAATGTATGCATGGTCGGCCAAATTACTCCCTGGGGTTGTTTTATTTGCTTGAAGGGACAAACTTGGCCAGGAATATCTTAGGACAGACTCCAAGTACTCTAATTCTGCTTGCATTATGTTCCATTTTCTCATTTCTGTGTTTTCAGTATTCATTTCATCCTTCTCCAGCTTCTTTTTCCAACTCAGCAGTTCTTACACTGAGCTGCTCAGCATTTTGCCGTGGTACAAATATCCATCCCCGATATCTTTACACAAGTCAAAGACTGAAAGAAGCAGAATGATACAGTTTCATCTCCTCCCCAAGGGAAAGCAAACAACTAAAGCCGGGTTTGTGTGGGGAGAGATAGAGGCTAAAGTGGAAGTGATCTTAGGGGTGCCTTTTCCAGCCTCTTCCTTTTGCTAAATAAGCACCAACCTAATACAAATTCTGGACGCTTTGCTGCCTTTTTTCATTTTATCCTTACCAGGCACACACACATCCCCACCACCAGGCTGCAGAAATATTTGTTGGCAGCATTTTTACAGTTATAATATCCTCAGTTTGTGAGTACACTGAGTTGGACTATATTTGTTATACTATGGTTTACCCCAGATAAGACAGAGAACAGTCCCTTGGGACAGCTTTGCAGCTTGTGCAAGTCATCATGCTTCAACTGAAATTAGTGGAATCTCTCACATTTTACATGTAGTGTGTGCCAGACACCCAGAAAGTTACTGGGAAATATTTCCTGAGAAGCAGCTGAGTGCAGCATTCACACAGGTTTTAGATTTTGGAAGTTGTGTTAATGGATTCAAAGAACAGACTACAATTCAAATACATTTAAAGATACATCTGAGTTTTATTTACCCAGGCTAGTATAAGGAAGACAATTGCTGATCTGGTAGCTGGCATGAACTTACACAGCTATCATGCACTTGGTTTTCAGGTATTTAGGGGAAACCATCCATGTCCCCTCTGCTTACTGTAACTACCAAAGGCAACAGAGGATCCCAGAGGACTGGAGAGATTGATACAAAGAGGGAAAGACAGTCTTTTCTTGGAATTGCTTAATAATAAAATACATCACTGGTAATCTAGTCTATATGCCAGGGAGTGCCTCCCTCCTCTCCCCAACACTTTTAAGCAAAACCAGGCTTGTCCATATGGCTAAATCCAAGGAAAGCCAATAGACATGTTGAGCATCCCCTAGTTCAAGAGTGGGTTTGATTACTTGCTACATAATAAATTATCCAAAAGCAACCTTTGAAGACATACAACCCCTAACACTTTAAAATTAAGACTAAATTCAATTTAGAAAAATTGTAAAACAGTTTCCCTGAAATTAATCTTAAATGAAGTTTCTTGCTTGGCCTCTCGCTCGCTGCAGATAATCAATCTCGACGCGGCTGTGTGAGAAATGGAGGCTACTGAAAGGGAAGTGAAATTAAAGAGAGGAGCTAGGCCAGGAAGATGAAAAAAGCTATCTAATTATCAGCATTTTATTAGAAACAATTAACTAATATTCAATTAGTTGCCATCACTGAAGCAAAGTGACAGTTAGGAAAACAGAAAACGAACCTTGACAAGGTGTTTGTTTTCTAATAAATGGGAGATGAGGGGAATCATTTATTGGTGGTTTACCCCTGGTCAGAGCCTTGGGGCAACTCACCCAGAGTGAGGCAATGGGACTGGCTGGTTGCCAACATTAACTGTACTTATTACATTCATCCCATGCAGAACACATCCATCTCCTGCTCTGCCTTGACATCCCATTTATTCCGAGATTCATTTGTCATGTCCCCAATCACCAAAATGAATAGAAACTTTCCAGCATGATGGATTGTGGTTCTAATTAGGACTAAAGAAAAGATCCACACGCAAGTAGAGCCCTTTTTCTTTTACTTCTTCTCCTAATAAAATAGTACTCCTAGCCAACTTTGTGACTAATGTCCTTTCATGGTGGTTGTCCACTGTAGGTCACCCAGTCAAAAAGAAACAGTAGTCCTCCCAGAATGGATTTTTCCTCCCCTAACAACTACACAAGTTATTATAGAAAAAAGTCCAGACACATTGAAAACCACGCACACACAGTTTGTTGATGTGCAGCAGATGTCTAGAATACAAAATTTTGGACAATTTTTGTCCCTTTTGTGTCCCAGAATTTATTTTAACAAAATGCAGATAAATAGAAACAGTCTGAATGAGGAAAAGGCTGAAACAGGCCTGACAACTATTAAAATTGCTGATAAATCCAATTTTTGTTAATCAAGTAAAATTTGATGTCAGCATTTTAAAGTAATGGCACTAAAAAAAGTGCCACTATTTCAAACTAAGCCCAACGTATAATATGGTTGTGTTACCTCTCATTTCAATACTTATCTCAGAAATAAACATATGCCCTGATACAACAGATGCTTTTTAAAAAGTACCCTCTGAGGTCTTTCTCCTGTTCCTCACATAGGGGTACTTTCAATAACTGTGTCTTTAATATTATAAAAATGCAATTTCTTGTACAGCAATCTTTACAGTTTTCTGTACATTGGTAGGTCTCTGCTGCAGCAGACCAGGACAGGACAAAGGAAGAAATACAGTGTAGTGAGGGCAGCACTACTCTGTTTGAAAAACTTTTAAAGTTAGGGATAACATCTTACCTAGTGGCAAGTGCATAACAAATACAGATATTTGCATGAATGGAAAAATCACCCATTTTAAGTTGCATTTAAAAGGCAGGAGAAAGAAGACTGCAGTTAAAAAAGAATTCAGGAATTCACGGATACATGAAGAATACTCCAAGTCACTAAAGTAGTCTGATGACTTTAAAAACACCAAGAAGGTAGTAAACACCAAGTAGGTTCACTTACTACAAAACAGACTGCAAGTATTAAGTACCAACAATCAGCTACAAAGTTTCTCATATTTCAAAAGATGAGAATCCTGTCCAGCCTCTTATCTGTACTACGTTCACATAAAAAGGAAACTTCCTCTAGAAACAATGGAAACAATTCACAAGGAGTCTGTTTCAATAGGTACTATTACCAAACTACTTTTGGTAAGGGAAAAAACAAATTTCCTAACTTTCCTAAAATAAAATATTTAAGATTATCCTGAGATTTAACTATAGCATTCACTGTAAAGTTTAAATAAACTAGATGTCAAAAGAAATTTCACTGCAAGAAAGCACATGAATTTCAAGGCTTGATGGCAGAGACTAAATTTACTGCACAGCACTCACCAAGGAAGTATTATGACTTATATTAGGTCCAATTTCTTATGGCCTTGTCGAGAAATGTGATGGCCATGCAAAGATTCCCAGCCAAACAAACAAAAAGCATACAGTTACCCCGACACCACCACTGCAGGAAGAGCTGCTGTTTGTTAACTGTGATCTTCATTTGATTCTGCAGACCAAGGCTCTCATCCCCTGCCCTTTACTGGAATCAAAACACAGATCTATTTTTTATCTTGAATATTTTTACTTTTGAGCTAGTATGACTAAATTGGTGTGTTGGAAATGCCATTTTTTGGACCATAAAACCCAAAAGAGACATTTTCTTTTCCTAGTGCTAGAAGATACACACCAAGTGTGTATACATGCAAGAACAGCCATGGAGTTTGCTATGGAAACTGTTGGGAAGGGAAACAGGCAATTACATTATTATTTGCTCTTATTGGATAGAAAAGCTGCTTATGAACTTGGTTAGGGTGTTTTTAAAATGCCTACTCTAGATGCACATGCTGTATAAACACACAACAAAGTAGGTTGTTAGGTTTTTCCAAAAGCCACTTACTTAGGTGATACTTTCAATGACATTTGGATTTTTTTCCATGCGTGCTTGAGCCTATGTTGGTACTGAACTGAAGCACCTTCCCAAATCAGGATTTTATCCTTTCTGTTTTTTTCTCATTCATGAACATGAAATGGATTTCAGTCAATAATCCAGCATTCTGATCCAGCTCCTGGATCATTCCATACAACACTGAAATACTCCTAGAGACCACAAAGAAATCCAACTTTAAACAGTTGTCAAATACAAAACATTGCCACAGAATAATTTAGGTTGCAGAAGACCCTTAAGACCATTGAGTCCAACCGTGAACATAACACTGCCAAGCCCACTCCTAACCCATGTCCCCAGGTGTCCGATCCACTGAGGAATTTTATCCAGATAGAAAGGGGAAATATCTTCACAGGCTATTGGTCTGATTCATCCTGTGTCAGCTTCTCCCATATCACTGTATCCAGACATGTCACTCTCACTCACTGCACCAAGATAAAACAAAAAGAAAGTCAGCCTGCATGCAGCATGCCTGCCTTTACACCCCCCACTCCCTCCCCATGAAAGGTCAGGTGGTTCTGGAAATAACATAAAAGTGCCTATTATTTGCTAAAGGCACTGGGGCCTTGATGGCTGCTGTACTGGCTCTAGCAAGTTTCCAGTGATGTACCTTTCAGTATATTCTGAGAATAACACTCCTGCATAATTCAAACGAGCACTATAAATTGTCATTTAAATTGCATGAGAATCTGAGATAAGGTTGGCAGAAGATCCAGAAAGAGCCCTTGAGTGTCAGATTAACACAGCAGGCAAGAGACAAAACCAGGCATTTTCTTTTCTTTTTGACTAAAACCTTTCAGAGAGAAAATCAAAGCTTCTCCAGTTCCTGACCTTTCATTTCAATGAAGAACATGCAATCTGCAATCTTCTGCTGTAATTGATCAGTGTTTAAAATGAACAAACTGTAGATTAATATAATATACTCAGGCCAGAAAAGCAAGATCTCCCAGAGCACTCTTCGAAGCAGATCCCTCGCTTCCACAAAAATGGATAATTTAATCTTTGTCATTGGCCTGTCTCTGTCAAAGAGAACAATGGATAGTCTATTCGCAATTGATGACTATATAGAAATTAATATTAGTAAAAGGTGTCCATTTAGTGCCTCACCTTCTGTGCTAAAGGTGACATCCATGATGGATGCATCCTAAGACAATGGATTTATCTTTAAAATGGAGTAATTACACAGTGGATGCATGGGTGACATAATGACATTGTGGTTTTATATTAATAAAAGAAAGAAATATTCCATCTGAAGAAGGAAAAAATATGACTAACATGGTCATTTATGAGATTTTGGCAGCTACTTTGTAACTGCAAAAAGTGCTGTTGAATTGTTAAGCTATAAATTAGAGTCCTACACACTTTAAGCAGTTCATGATCAGCTTTCATATGACAAACCCTAGTTAACAAAATTAAAGGTGCTCACGGGCTCCTAAATCTCCCACCTTTACATGGAGGACTTCAAACTGGGACAGAAGTAAGAGGCAAAGTACATGAGATTTGAGGGTGGGAATAAAGGAAACTTGACTTCTGGGTGCACCACAGGCCACTCAGGGCCACTATTTTTTCTGTTTGGCAAGTAAATATCAGGGTGCTCCCTGAGCTGCCCTGGGAAATCCAACCTTCCCCAGAGAAGGATTTGCAAAACTGCTGGTGACTGCAGGACATGCAAGGAACCAGCCTGGCACAGAGGCTACAAAAGCCAGGCCTCAGGTGGCCAATTCACTGCCCCACTGGTATCAAACAGCACCTGCTCTCAGTGTTACTTATTATTAATAAATAATGCTAATGTCTGCCAGAATGACACTCTTAGGGTGAGGCATGGTTTGTGAGGTTTTTCCACCCCTCTCAAAAGTGCCCAAGTTCACCCACTACAAAGATATTCTTTGTGTTCTGTACCTGGTGGTTTGCGTGGTCCATAATGCTGCTTTCTGAAAATTCACCACAGAATTCAAAATACAATATCTCATCGAGAAAATCTGAAGTTATCTTGTTTTGAAGCTTTCTTTAAAACTAAATCTTCAACTAAAATCAGTCTCTTTACATTGGTCCTCTAAAATGTATAATTTGACCTAAATTAGACTTTTTAATTTCCCCAACTTTATCATCAAGAATAACCAGAAAACTGAAACTAAAATCCCATTATTTGTGTAGTACCCAGTAATTGCTGGGATTTCAAGAAGTTTAAAAAGCAACCTTTGACAGATGCTTTCACCATTGGAGTCTTCTAGATACTGGTTTTGGTGGGGAATTTTTATCTTAAATACATATATAAAACCATGCTCAATTTTAGTATTTTAAAAATTTAAATAACTAAAAGCAAACCGAAATGGATGCTCTTGTTAGGACTGATTATAAATTTGCTCAAATATATTATTTATTAATAAGACAGTAAATGTTGATATTTTATTAAGCAGGAAGCTAAAATTCACCCTCTGAAATTTTCTGAAGTTTCAGTAAGAATTAACAGCAAAATTTAGATGCCAAAATCATGCAGTTCTGAAGGACAGGAATAATAAGGAATAATATAAGGTTTTGTTTTAATGATATATCATACTTGGGTCAGTCCAAACTGACCAAAATTAATTTAATTTTTCATTGTAAGGTACATCAGAAAGAAAACATCCAGTCCCTTATCTAATGAAACCCTTACATTTTGTGCCTGCCAAAGGAACTGATTGCTACTCCTTAATAAAACACTGTTCAATGACAAAGCTTCCCTATATAGTCAGTCTTTACAGCAAACTTCTGTAACTGTTGTCCCTGGAGAGCTCCCAATCCCAGTTCCTAAATTGTATTAAAAAGGCAGCTAAAATATTAAATACTTTCCAACATCTACTTCTCTATTAACCCACAGCTATTGCTGTCACGGGGATTTTATGAGTTAGGCAGCGAGATGGGAGTGGACCATGAAAAACTACATTATGATGTAGTCCACAGCTTGAAGGCATGTGAAGTCTAAATTTAAGAAGAGAACAAACACTGGCTTTGAGTTTCAATATTCAACACCATTTCTCTTTTTAATTTGAATTAATTTGCTGATCCATGCTTCATATACTTTCCTTTCAAGGCTGACTGTTAATTTAGTAAAGGACACATCAGCTGCTCAAAGAGGAAACATTTCCAGCACCAGTTCGACATTCAGCCACCTCTTCCCAGGTCATCAGGCTGGAAGCTAATGACTAAACCCATCAATTCCAAGTTTTCTGACTTGGTAGGCAGAGGGTTTCTCTTGCAGGTTTTTCCTGTAATGTATTTCAGGAGAACAATTATGGAGAACAAGGCCAACAGCAGAGATTTGGTGTTTCTCAAAAAAAAATTTCCCTTTCTTTATGTGAATAAACTTCAGCAAAATTTGAAATATTATCTTAAAACTTACAAATAATTAACTTTCTTATTAATGCCACTCATTTCAAAGCAAAGAAGTGGTTCAGGTCCTTAAAGGAGACAATAAGCAATAGCAACTAGAAAGAAATTTGCAAATACAATTCCATGAAGATTATTAACTACAAAATACACCCAAATAAAATGGATTGCCCAGCTGTAAGCAACAATTTAAAAGACCATACCAAAGGTAATTAGTATTACCAAGAGGCATTGAGTTGTTTGAAGGAATATATGAACAGGTTGTAAATTCTTGTTAAAATTATGCTGTTGTTATTATGAAATTTGTGAAAATCGTGACCTTGTGATGCAGGAAAATCTGTGCCATTAAGTGAGAAGAACAAAGCTTTACTGTGGGAAGAAATCAAGTTTTCTGAAGGATCAGCCAAGGTTGAACTGGTACAACTGCAGGAGATCTAAGAGATGAAATCCAGAATTGGATTACTAGCATCTTTTTCCTCATTCTTCAAGTCTCTCCTTGTCCAGAAAATGGAGAATTTTGCTCCCAAATCATGATCATATGTGTTTTCAGAAGCAGCCTCCTCCTCAAAGTGATCCCAGAACTGAAGGAACTAGTGACTACACACAACTGTTTCTTATCTGTGAGGTTTTATATGCTCAGTGTCAAAGGCAAGATTTTAAGATTTATAAGTGGAACCAAGGTTAAGTCTGGGATTTTGAGACCTAAAGAACTTAAGCTTTAAAGTTCTATTGAAGCAAATTGATTCAGTTTAATTCAATTTAATGATAATGCTAAAAGGATCCCTTTAAAATTGTTTGAATAAACAAAACAAATTTTGTTTTACCTGAAATGTGTTTTGTCCCCTTTAATCTCTCTGACCAGAAGGCACCATTTCAATATCAGTCTTTCAGATATTCCTTAATTTTGCACCACAACTTGATCTGGTAACTTGACTTTGCAGCCTTCAACCATGATTTCATGTTTGTCTATATTGTTTTTTCTTCCCTCTTACAATCACCTATCAAAAATGTGGAAATCCCCAGGAGAAAACTGATTATTCAAAAGTCTACTGGCTGCACCCACCTTGGCTTCATGTCACACTCAATCCCTTAGAGTGCACAAAGCACTGGACCAAAACCTTACTGATTTACATTCACTTTGCCTTAACATAATCAGCAAAAAGAAGTTTAAATGCTATGAAAAACCAAGCCTGGTTCTTTTTAAAATTCTATTTTCAGCCAAAAAGACAGCCACTGGGAAAAATTCAGTCACTGATGAAGTTCTGCAGTCTCATTTTATTCACTGCCTTCAAAAGTTTTAATAAAGTTGTAGTTATCACAAACATTTGCCCCCACAGAGACTTTTCTGCTTTGAAAATCACCAAAGTGCTCCCAGGCTGACTCTTATCCTGGTATTTCATATAAACATACAAAGTGCAATCTGTGACACAGAACCAAAGGTCATTTAGAGGTCTTGTGCCATATTGAACTAATTACAAAAAAATTGGCAAGAAAGTAACACATGACAGTTTTATATATTTCAGAGATACCTTCTGCAGACCACTCAGAAAGAGTCCAAATGAACAACAACAACAAAAAAAAAAATACTACAGAAGTCTATGAAAAAAAAAATCATTCTTTTAAATTTTTCAAGTTTTCATAATGATTAATTTTTCACCATTATGAACACAAACTTTTGGGTAGCTTCTGGTGTAAGCAGCATCACCTCCTTATCATGAGTAGATTGCTGTTCCCACTGTACCAACAATGATAATTTCTCTAATGTTGCAGGCACACATAATTGGACATAATTCCCACTGGCCTCACCTCAGCAAAGGAAGAAAGAAAAAGCATCATCCTTTCTCATTTCCAAGTGAGGCTTCCTACAGACTCTTGGCTGCTGCTGGAGATTCAGTTTGTCACTGGAGAGGAACTGAGTATTCAGGTAATAACCACGGACACATGATTTTTCTAGGCAATTGCAAGCAGATTCCTTTAATGGTCTCCAACCGTCTGATTTGCAAACATCAATGCATATTTTAGTGGAAATCTCAGCCCCAGAAAAATTATGGTTTGATTTTTTTATTTTAGTTATTCTTTGTGAGCGCCCTAGTGGTGACCCATACAGACTGAAAAGCAACAATTAGATGTTTGACATATGTATGCATATAGACCTGTGTGTATAATCTTGTGAGAAAATATTTTCAGATAGTAGAAGCTTCAAATGCAAACAAACCACCAAGCCTGTCTCAAAAACAGAAGAAGGAGTAATTAGTATGGCCTAAACATCAGCATTTAATTACTAAGAATAAAAATATCCCTGTTTCTCAGTGAAAAATAAATTGATATCTCATACTGGTTTAGTTACAAAGAAGTTAAAAAAAAATTCAAAAGTTAAAGCACTAGTTAGCTGGGAATATAGGACTCTTAAAATAGGTTTGAGCTTTTAAACACAGATATTCGTGAAACTCTAAATTCCCTACCAGCTTTACAGTTGTACAGGATGAAACCAGAAAACGAACATTGTATGACAGGAGGAAAAATAAGGTATTTTATATGGGACAGATGTTAAGATGTTGCTTTTCTGGCAGTCTTTCCTTCTGTGATCATGTTTGCTTTTATACCGAGTGCCAGGCAAGCCAGCCTTTCTGAATATTGCCAAAAGCCCCTCCTTAGACCTACTGCTACATCTGCCATCCAGAACAGTCAGCACCTCGGCAACTCTCCATCTGAGTCATAAAAATCCACATATTTCACATTTTCAATCCCACCAGAACGTACAAGTTACATACAGATGGTTAGAGGAACCCAGCAAATGAGACACCCAGGTCAATAAACCAGAAAGCAAACAAACCCCCAGAGAGAAATGTCTCTTTTCACCACTTTCACAGCAATTTCCCTGTCCTTGAATCTGTGTTTTAACAGATGTGATTATGTACACAATGTGAAGCCATACATCGATAAGAGAACAGTTGGAGAAAGACAATACTGGGCTCAATGATAGAGATGAAGAAAGTCAACAGTCTTGTGGTTGCCCATTTATCTCCTGATGTTTTACCTTTGAACTGTTACAACACTACTGATACACAGGTAGAGAGTGTATGGAACCCAGGGTGAAATGATTATGGCAGGAACTCACTGCTGATCACAGCAGTGACAACCTGTTCCTTCCCTTCTCAGTCTTCTATATTTAGACCTGGATCTGTGCTTGGATAGAAAGCATGGAAAGGATTTATGTACCACTGAAATATAGATGTGATTTGCAGAAAGATCAGTGACACCACATGAATACTAATTTTTCTGACAAATAATACCAGCAGGGACAATCCAAAAGGGATGAGTGTACCTACATCAAGACCCAATTCAAACATTTGATGACCGAGCAATGTTTTGGCATGACATGACCAAAAGCAGTGGATGACAAAGGGAAGGAGACCACCCTAGTGCTCCAAAAAGGTTGGAAGGCTACACATTCATTTTGGCTACTTGTTCAAACTACATTTTGCTGCATTTTTTCTAATTATAAAGCCATGCCTGTGCAGGCTTTAGTCCTTACAGTTCCATGATACTGCTAACTCTGAAAGATGCTGTGATAATTCTAATGATCCCTGCAAAGCTTATTCATGACCACTTTGTTACTAGCTGTGAAGGGGTTTGGTTTACTCCATGGAGACCACTCAATATGGTGTTTGCATTGCTCTACAAGGGCACATCAACCACTACATTTATGAACCACTGAAAATCCTCCTAACACAGAAAACTGAAGCAGTTGGTTGTTTTCTCAAGACATGCAACTCACCATCCAATTCTACCTTTTCTAGCTGTCTTAGCTTGAAAAACAGGTGGGGCAGTCAGAGGAAAAATAAGCCATGATCCTGTGTGGGAATGCACAGGTACAACTAGACTGAAGGAAACATTCAAATTTGTAGCATTAGTGGAAAGTAGTTTCATTTTACCTGCTCCTTTCAACTAGACTGCCCCTACACACCCTGAACTTCAAACACGATAAAGACCCAAGCAGTCATGGTTTAATGGTAGCTCAGGTACAAAGGAATGATTTTTCAAATATTCATTCTGAATTCACAGTGGGGAAATTACATTTATTTTCCCAATGATCTCATAAAAACCAAGCGTTTCTCCTTTGAGCAGCAGGTGCCCATCCTTAAGATTTTTTTGCTCACAAAAACACTAAAGGCTTCATGTAACTACCAGTTGCAAGCAAACTGGTGCAGTTAACTTTTCAAATGTGTTTGAGACATGGCCCAAATGATATCACAGTCAACTCTTACATTTCCATTTTCATTTAACTTTGATACAGAATAAAAGACGTGAGCATACAAACACAGAAGTGTACTATTAAATTCATAAAATATTTCACTTGTTTTGGCTGAGTAACATCATGTGCAAAGCAATAAAAATTGAATTAAGGCAAATTTGAAATGCTCTTTGTTTTTCTGTTGTTTTAATTTCCATTTTTCGTGTTTTTTCCAGAGGCTGGTTTTAGCCTATTACACACAATACCTATCTGTTTCTTGTCCTGTCAATCATCTTGCCATATATTTTACTGTTCATTGATGCTTGTAGATCTTAAGGTTTTGTAATCTGCAGCAAGCAATATGAAATTGTTGATCTTAAAAGAATAAGTCTTTCATAGATGTGCACTAGTTTAATCACAGATAGAAGTATTAAAATTTCTGCTAGCTTTGTGCAGCAGGGTTTAGCATGGGAGTTTTTCAGACACTAATGGGAAGCTGGTGGCAAACCCTGCAACCATTACCCACAGCAGATCAAGATTTTTAAACACATCACTTCTTTTTCAGTCATTAGTGTCTCCTTAAAACAACATCATGCTTTGTTTCCTTGATCAAAGCCACAGACTTAGGAGTGTGAAAATAAATTTCACTTTGGTGTGCTCCTTTCAAAACACGTCAGTCTCATAAGCAGGCTAATCTTTGGTGATGTATTATGATGGATTGTGCTTATCCATGCAAATTGTCTAGATAGACAGTTTGCCACTCATTAAAAGGGATTATTCTCCCCCGCACACACGAGCACCACATGTGCTCGCACAGGGTGAGAGAGAGATGGGCCTAAATGTTCACATATGAGCCTTGAGGAAATACTGCTTTCCCTGGTTCAATCTCAGGCCTTGGAGCAGTGGTGAGGTGTAGGAGACACTTATCATTTCACATCTTACACTGGGAGAGCTCCAACACCTGCACAGCTACACAGACATGCTCAACTACTCTGGAATGACAAATTGCTTCTCTAATTTGAGACTTTGAAACTCACCACATCGGTATGACCATCTCATCCACTTCTGTGGCTGTATTTATAGCACCTTTACACACAATTATTATTCAACAGTTTACTAAAGCACTTCCTCCCACTTTTATGGCACGAATATCTTATTTCTTGGCATCAGCAGGAGCTTGGTTTGAGTAAAGACATGGTCCTATAACTGCTTCAAGAGCTCGGGTGTTTCCCTTCAGACACAGTACAGCTCTGACTTAGTTAAAAAAAAAAAAAAAAAAGATTTAAACTACCCCAATGTTTGCATAGTTTAAAAAATCTTGATTTCCTGTTTGTGTCCTCTATTCTATGTCACACAAGAGAAAGACTCTGCATTATGTAAATTAGGGCATAGTTTGATATTCCAGAAAAAAAGCAGAATCCTTCATCTAGGGAAGGAAGAACCTATCAGTGAAATTACTAAACAGAGCTGATCTCCTGTTAAATCCCTCTGTGGTCATATTAGAACAAATACCCGATTAATTATATTCTTGTGTGCTGGGATCCAGAATACTTTATTTATCGCCTTAAACTGCATCTACAGCAAGACATCTAATGAGCAGTAGCTTTTCCGAGTAATACAGATAATCTCTTTGCACAGAATTAGTTCTTGGAAAGTAGAAATGCACCTTTTTGCAAATTCCATTTTATACTTTCAACTCTCAGGAGAATGGGGAGTGGATCATAAGGAAGGAAGGGAAGAGGGAAAGACAGATTAAAGATGTTACAGTAATATTCTTTTGTTCAACATCTGCATGCTAGAGAGATTACACAATCTTCAGCAGATAAGCAAAAGAAGATTTGACGCGACTGTGGTTAAACCTTCCGAGCAACTGAAACACTCTGCAGCCTTCTTTACCCTCCACCCCAACCTTTCCGGGTCCACAGCTATGAAATATTCCACATCCCACCTAGCTGCTAGCATATTCTTCCCATCTTTTAAAACCCACTGAATACCACATACCCATGACCTTGGAGTAAACGCAGTTTAGCAGCACACACTCTCAAAAGGATCCAATATCTACAGGCAATAGACAAGGACTCCTCCCTCCAACAAGATCAAGGAAAATTCTAGGATGAATTATAAAATTCCACAAAGCTTAGCTAGCATTGCTTTTTTTGCATCATAAAACCGGAACACTTAACAGAGAAACACAAGTTTCCATGACTCTCCTCTTCAGCACAGTCCACCTGGAAAATGAAAAATGGTGGAGCTCAAGAAACCACTGGAGGAGCCCCAAGGCTTCTGTTTTCCCTTCCATACAGTGAACATGGAGACAACAAATGTTTTATAGCACCTAAAATAAGAGAGGTACAGCTGACACAGCACAAGCATTGTGGAATAACACTGATCAGTAAACATTTCTCATGTCAAACCCAATTTTCTGTGACATTGATGATGGATCAGATCAGCTGCTGCTGAAACATAAGGACCACTACAGCTCCTGTTCGCCCAACACTGCAGACCAGAGGCCTTGGTTCGCATGCCAACAGGCACGAGAGTTAACCTGGGACATCTCACCATCCTACGTGGTACTAATTTGCTTCGTTGTTCCATATTCCATGTTTACAGCAACACAACTGGTCTGGATGCTACACAGCAACACAAGAAGCTCACAACTCATAATTCTCTAGTGACTCTAAATCCAGCAAGGAAATGTCAAAGGTGGCTGGGAGCAGGGTGGTGCAATTCCCTTTATTTCCTGGAATCTCCTCCAAAGCTCAGCCAGGCTGCATGCATCCCTGCAGAGATCAATCCATCCCACAGAGAAACACCCAAAAATTGCCATGGGAGGATATTTCTACTTATGTAAAGAGAGCATAGATTTTTCAAATACCGGGTAATTGCTGGGATACAAAAGTACAGCACAAGCTCTGCTGCTGATGCATGGTTCATAAGGTACTGCTCACCCTGTGCAAGCTGAGCTACAGGAACACAATGCTGATGGGAAATAAAAAGAGATCATCCACTACCTCTTTAGCAAAGCAGAGATTAAAAAAATTCCATTTCAAATATTAAAAAAACCACTCTTTGATCAGGGTTAACTTCTCTTTGCCTTCACAGGTGTGGACAGCCCCTGACAAAACCACTTGTGGTAGAGCTGGATACACAAAGGACATAAGCTTGCACAGGGCTCACCTATATGCAAAGACCATGAGGACTTCACTGAAGGAGAGAGGATTGGGGCTTTACAGGGGCAAAATGGAGGCTTTGGGGATGAGCTGCCATAACTCCAGACAACAGGTAATGAAGTGATACTGTGTCAGGCTGCTCTAGACCTCCAGGAATCATTCTCCCCCCTTCACAGACAGGATGTTTCAGCCTCAGCAGCAGAGTTGAACATTTTGTGCAGAAATCTCAGTGGTTTCAGCTGCAGTGGGATGAAGCCCCATTTATTCATCACTGCAGCAGATCAGGCTGTAATAAACCAACAGTAATGAACCCACTTTCCATAAAGTGGACAAAGCCTTGAGCCTCCTAAAATGCACCCCAGGCATGCCCTAAAGAGAGACAAGATTGATTTTACTACTTGCCTCAGAATCCATTGATGATATTCTTAGAGCATATTAATAAAATATAATTCCACCGAGAACAAATTCCCCAAGACCAACTTTGCAAATAGCTCTTTTGCAAAAAATTTTTGCGACTTTAATATTTACCGCCTAACATTTCACACCCGCTAAGAAAAAAGTGCTACTTTGACCTGATGCATAGTAATGTGGTGTGAAGCAATGAGAGCCAATTTACTGGGCCTCTCTGAGACATAATGTGGAGGAGCACTGTGTCGATTTGCAGAGTGAATCAAAATGCCGAAGCTTTCCCTTCTGTGATATCTGCAAATCGCCGAATAATGTGGTTCACTGACCAAGTGAATTATTTTCAAGGAGTTTGGCACATCTTTAATTACAAGATATGTAAAGATGAAATGGAAACACGCTGCGCATATTTCTTCATGGCTGCTGAACTTTTCTTATGGAAAAGCACCTGTTTTTATTAAACTGTCTCTAGAAGGCATAAAATGTACGAGGTATAGGTTGACAATGTATTTCTCAAAGTGTGTAAGTTACCAGCTGGGCAACCTCACAAGGTATGGATCAACCATGTACAGATATTGTACCTACACACACAAAGCTACACATACATAATCATACAAATATGTAGAAAATAGATTTCTTTCTATCACAAATGTCTTTAAATTTAGGCAGTATACAATAGTATTATAATGTTTCTCTTGCAACCAAGGAAGACCTAAAAAAAGAAATTGACATCAGGCCCTTTTTACTAAACATTTATGTGCCCTTTATGCTTCAAAAAATCAGGAATTTGCATGCTGACAATGATTATGCAAATGGACTGTGTTGAGAATCAGGTCCCAGAGGATACCTCAGCTGAAAGCAATTCTCCTTTAAAGGTTTCATCATGGTCCAAATCAGTGGTTCTTGAGACATCATTTTCAGTAATGCAATAAATACCCTGTCAGATTCTTGCTGGTTGCTTTCCTCTCAAGCAATGAGCCCTTCTTACTTTGAGACAGCAGCCCCAAAAGGGCCTCTGTTTGCTGATTCTGAAGAGCTGTGGCACATGACATAGTTTTAAACCTCCACTCTGGGTAAAATATTGCAGTCTTGACTCAACTGACCAAAATTCATAGGTAACCCTGCTTGGAGCAGGATGTGAGTCTGGATGACTTCCTGAGGCCCCTTTTAATTTGAAATATTTCATGATCTTGCAATCCTCAAACAGCTGAGCTCTGTAAACTGGGGCAGGCACACTGCAGAAACACATATCCAGTAATATTCTGGCCTCACCCTGAGCTGCTGGACTATTGCAAATATTTAAGTCAGGGCTGCAAGGTTTTGTCTGAAGTGAAGATTCCAAACATGCATGACATCAGAAGTACTGAAGTGTGCATTAAATTTTGCAATAAATATTTTGAAGAAAGCGTGCTTTCTCAGTACCTGTGCTGTTAAGAGGTGCTCTGCTTGGAAATGTGAAAAACTCTCCATCAAAGTTTTTAACCTAACCTAAATGCTTATAGCAGAAATAGATAGAGATTCAAGGAACTTCTGCAACATGCTCAAATGTGCACTCCAAGAAACTAGATTTATAGAAAAAAAAAAAAAAAGCTGATGTGGTTTGAGTTTTTTGGTTGTATACACTTGCAATCCCTGTTCATGGGAATGCACAATTTAAGGGGCATGTTTCAATAATTAAAAGCATTTCCTTGCCATTCCCTTCACATAAAAATAGGCATGCAAGTAACATTTTTTTAAAAACCCTGAAAACTCAAACAAGCAAACCACTATTCCCCACTACTGAAACATCAAATTCCAATTTCAAAGTGGAATAGAAAGCACAAACCAACAAATCAAGGTCAATCATCTGTTCTGCTTCTGCAACTGCATTCCCTCCCTCCCCAAATGCCCAGTGCCACAGATGAGAACATACAGACCCCGAGCAGGATGAGAACAAACAAGTTCTCACACGGCTTCTGTGGCACAGCCTGGAGAATGTGCACATCCAGCTCCTGTCAGAGCTCAGGAGGGCCAGAACAGACTGGGAGGAAACAGCTCAGCACTGCCCTATACTTCCACAGCCAGGTGTGCCTTCAATGCACATCTTGCTTCAAATCATCTAAAGACTCTTTCTATCAAGCACAAAACAAATCCAGGGTGGACAGTGGGTTCACAGCTGCCAGACACACAGCAGCTGGCTTTGACATCACTTGTGTGTAGTCACACCTGCAACCATGCCCATCAGGAGCTCTGCATAGCTTCGCTGCATGGGTATATTCATGTTCTGAATTACATTGTAGTGATTTCAAAATGCAGCTACATTAATTGCAGCTTGAATGTGCCTGAAGATGGCCAGTGATGATGTCATTCACAGTGAAGGCATCATGCTTTCCAGGAACACCTCAGAAGCCAAGGATGGACACCCTGCCTGGAGCACTCCTCTTGTCTTGGTGAGAAAGCTTTGGGCTTGAAAACATGAGTTGACCAACATAGAGAGTGTGTTAAGCAACAGAAAATAAATCACAGATTTTATTTCTCAGGCATGTAACACCACCTCTGAGTAAAGATCCCCAGCACTAGGCATTGCAGCCAGAAGTCAGAGAGCAGCAGGACAGCACAGCAACAGCATAGTCCAAGGATGCCTAATTCCAGAGCAGACCTGCTTGGTGTGCAGCTCAGACCCATCCCAGGACACAAACCAGAGTGCACCATCTCCTTGTGTGCTTCAATTTATTTTGGCAAGAAACCAAGGTGTAGAGAGGCAGGAAACCACAACATGCTCCCAGAGGTGCTGCAGTCTGAACGGGCAGAGGCCCAAGATTGCAGGGCTTACCCAAAGCCTGAGCTTCCCTCTGCACAGGCACAACCACATGGGCCTGGTGCTATTTCAGGGAATCCTTTTATTCCACCAGCTGCTACTACTGAGGTCTGAAACTGAAACCCAGTGTGTGATCTCATGGATGAGTGCAAAGCTCACAAGCTCTCACTTCTTAACAGAGGAGAAGAAAGGCTCTGTTTAGTTGTGCCAGAATAAATGAAGTGCAAAGGTAGCCGGGATGCCTCTTGAAGCTGTTTAGTGCTGGCACTCAATTTGAATCACTCTGAAGAAAAGTTTAAGATTTCCTAGGGAAAGAACTATGCCTCAATGCCTTTAAACTGTTTTTGTGCTTCTGTGATCCCAGGCTGCTGTGCCTTGCAAGGACTGGACGTGGATGGGCTGCCTGCTTCCCTGGGCTGTTTTCTGCACACAGCAACAAGAGCATCTTTCCCCAAATGGATGTGGGGCTTTTCAGATGCTCCCTGCTTTTCCCACAGCTCAGCCTGTGAGGGGCAGGAGCAGGGGCAGAGAGGTTTGTCCATGCTATTTTATAGCAGTTTTTCGAAAGAGTCATCTGGAAATGTCACTCCAGCTGTGCTGCTGTGTTCAGGCAGAGAAAAAAAAGGAAAGAAGAAAAAAACAGCAGCAGTGTGGGCCAGAGAGCAAATGTTCAGACAAATTTATGCTTTATAACTTAAGGACAGTTTTTCAAAACTTGTTGCGACATCACTCTGCTGGGAAACTAAAATATTTCGGACAAGAGTGACAGTCTATATTTTAAAAATCAGATTTATAGCAAATAACCAAGCCCCAGTAGAATGCAAGCTTGTACTTCTTCATTTGGAAATCAAACAATGTGTGTATATCTTTTAATTCATCTTCATAAAATCTCTGGATTTGGGTCCTACCAGCTACACACTGCACTCACTGAGAAAGCAGGATCATTGCTTTGAAAAAAAACTATCAATAAGCACTAAAATAACAAAAAAATCACACCCTCTCCATGCTTCGCTCCACACACTTCACGAATTTCTGTAGGAGATGACAAAAGCAATTTCACACAGGAGAACAATACAGACCCCTCTGTCTCAGCCTCCAGGGTGAGCACCAGTAACAATAAAAACCACATCCTCTCCTCACAAACAAACGGTGAATGATCCCTGGACAAAATAAATTCTTCCATCAATAATGATCCACCAGAGATATTTCCTTCTTTCGTTCTGTAATTAATTTGTAAAATTAACAGCCCCTCATACACAGCCTCCCAGAAAAATAATTGATCCCACCGCTCTGGATAGGAGCCACTTTACTGGATGCTGGCAACAAATACCATTTCATGCACATTATTTCTGTCTGCAGAAGGCTGACGCCAACGCACACATGCAGGCTTATGTGAGACGTTCCACCAAAAAAAAGAATTAAAGAAAACAAACCAGAAAAGCTATCACACAATGTAAGACTTGTTGATTTCTTTGCCACCTCTTGCGCTACAGAAAATAAAGCATCTACTTGGTCAACATGTGCTACCAATAAGTTGGTCTAATTAATGGCAGACTGCTGAGAAACTGAGCAGCTTTCCTTATCTGCATAGGAAAGAAGCCCGAGTTAGCTTCTGATGTTGAAAGTTACTTGCAGGAAACTACCTCGCCAGACAGAGCTGCAAACCTCGCTTGTCTTTCAGAAAGAGGAGGGGGGGAAAAAAAAGGTAACATTAGTTTCACTTCAAAGTAGTGCCAGTACCCTTAAGAAGATCCATTGAGAGCATTTGTGTGAAAGCAGCATGACATCTCCACTCTTCTGAAGCAGATTTTCTTCCCAATGTTGATGGCTAACTTGAAGTGCAAAGAAATTAAAAAAAAAAAACTGAAAAAAAATTTTAAAAATTTAGAAGTAAAACACAGAAATTAAAAAAAAAAAAACAAACTCAAAACCACCAAAACCCACAATGTTAATCCAGAGGATTTTTAGGAGGTTGAAAATACACACATATAATATTGTAGTTAGTTTTTAGTCAGTCTGCCAATCAGCACAAGTGCCCATTGGCTTCAAAGTTGCTTAAAACGTGTACATTTGTAGATGACGTCCAGTGGCCAACAGCATCTGGTACAATAACCTGGAAGCTACACAGATCAGGTATGTACAGGTAGGGTAATCCTGTCCTTATTAACAATGCAAAGCTCCTGCCAAAAAAAAAAAAATAAAAAAGGAAAAAAGGGGAAAAAAAAAGTAGTACAAGCAATTTAATTAAAGTGGTTGTGTCCTATCATCCAGAATCTCAGGTTTATAAAGTAAAGATTAAAATCAAATTAATGGAGTCTTATGGCTGATTTGCCTTCCCACGGTTTGTCAGCACAGTTAATAGAGATCTTCTCTCCCTGCTAGAAAATGCATTTTTCCTAATTCCCACATCCAAATCTTTGGTTAAGAAAACTGTGTCATCAGCACTGTATAAATCTGTGGGGAAGATATTCACTGTGGTACCAAGATGTTGCAGGACTGTTTGTTTGTTTAAAGGGAAAGAAACAAGAATTTCACAAGAAAGCTCTATTAACATAGATCAGTCACCATCAAATCACCAGTCATCAAAAATTCTTATTTCCTCTGACTTTCAACAAAAAAGAAACATAAACTCTCCAGATTTGCCTTTCTCTATCTCTTTAAACAGTAGTGCTAAAAAAACTGGAACTATCATCCTGGAGTACAAGGAAGTAAAGTAATATTAAAACCAGCTTTCTCTCCACAAGGTAATGCATACAACATCTTTCAGGGGAGGATTAACTTCTTCATGTTCAGAGAAAACTAGGGCAAGCAGAAATGCAAGCATGGAAATCTAAAAATATTCTGTTAGTCCACAGAAAAGTGATTCTATATGAAATTTTTGAGACGACTAGAACATCTCCAAGAGAAATTTGCACACATTGAAGACATGGGAAGAAATATTTCTTTAAAATGGAAGTGTGGCTTGAAACACACAGCTACATTACATTAAAAAACAAAAATAGTTACGACAAAGTAAAATAATATTTTGAATGACCTTAGAAAGCTTTCCACATTCTCTACATAAGTAGGCACTGTCAACCAAGGAATCCATCCAACATCCTCCTTTAAGCCCACAGCGGAACAAAGTGCAGGTGAACACATTTTTCCAGGGTTGAAGGAAAAGAGGGGATACAAAATGACAGGAGACCATCTTAAAATTGAATTTTAGGTGGATATGTAAAGACAAGGTCAGAACACCCAAAGACTCCCATCTGTATCATGCTGCACAGTGGCTGGAAAGGCAACAAACTTGTAATGGGTCTCTACATTTCAGCTGACAAACAGCTTGTTGGTAAAAACAAAGTATTCAAGAACAAATAATGCCAGACACTGTCTCATTAGAACTAATATCTCATCCCATTAGACTTGTTTCACCCAGCATGTGCTGTCCTGGGGGTGGACAGGGCAATGCTGCATAAAGTGTGCTGGAAATGACAGCTCTTGTTCTCCAGACAGGGAGAGCAGCTGTGATTGACCCAGAGCTTTATGCAATTCCAGGCTGAGTTTTCCTACAAAGGAAAACAGCTTTGTAGTTTTAATATCTGTCTAATTTCTAGTTCAGTAGTTTTCCCCTTGAAATAACTTTTCAGTAGATTCCTGGAGCAGGTGTTACCTTTCCTTCACACACCTTGAGATAATGTAATTCTAATGATTTTCCAAATAAAAAGTGAAAGGCTATCAGGACAAATATCACCATTTTGATTCCACTGAGATATTATTATGGTGATGGTAATACTTCCACAGAGGAATACACTCTCAGCTCTGACCTGACCCAGCTAGAACTCAGATGACACCTTTCCTAAGTCAGAAGAATTTATTTTCATTTTCCACTGAGTTCATCTAATCAAAATGCTTCATTGTGACAAAGAGTTCATCATCCCTGTGCAAATTGCTGCTACCACTGTTAAGAATCAGACACTGCTACAGCAAATTCTGGCAATGCACAGCCTGGCTTGAGAAAATAATTTTTAGACGAGCAAAACAAATAGTATCTTATATTTTCTTACTAACAAAGTATACATTTAACACCCCCTGTTGGTAATTGCCTGTATTAAATCAACACTAATACAAGCTATGGACATAGAATTTGAGAGTGAAACACCATCTATTCATAAACTCTGCCTGTTGCAGACTCCTGTAACTCAGATGGTGAAGGGACCCAAAGCAAGGTAGGTGAAGAAGAGGAATGTGTTGTATTAGGCCAGAGTTTGGGAACACTGAGTTTTTTTTGAGGTCAGGACTTCACAAGTTTTTGCATTTCCAAAGATTTATTTGTAGCCTTCAACTACACCAAACAATTGAACAGAAGACATTGTCTTTCCCCATCAGCACCATCTCATTCAGGATGTTGCCATACAGGCACTCGGGAAATGAGGAATCAGCTCTGATCCCCTGCCTTGCTCTGTCACTTGAGCCAAGGCATTTAATACCACCTGGGCATCAAGGGCCTATCAGTACAGGAAAAGATATTTTCCCCCTGGAAATACTGTTTAACTCAGCATCCAAATTAGTCTCAAGGTAAAAATCCATTAGATCCTGGCAATGGCGAGAACTGACATCAGAAGAAGAATGGCTGTTCAGAAAAAGAGGAAGATTATAGAATTTATTTCTTTTTCTGCCATTGGTTAGTCCTCAGATGTACTGACAGACAACACAGAGCTACCTATGCTGATAAGAAATGCCCTCTTTGCATCCAAGTGAACACGATGGTCTGCAATATGGGATACATGCAGCTGCTTCTGGACAACCACAGCAGGATGCAGGCACACAACAAGACAAGACCAACAGGAAAAGCAACCATTTTTTTCCAGCTCAAATGGTATATCTGAGTCACATTTCCATACGACAAAAAAAATTTCGCAGCCTCTAAGCTTGGACAAAACATTTCTATCAAAAATACAACCATAGCTTGTTTTTAAAAGAAAAACAAAGAAACAGCCACACTGGCATGCAATTATGGATTTAGAACTTGACTTCTTTTTTCCGCTTTAGAAAATCAGGATATTTACAACTGTACCAGGATATGTACAGCTTAAAATAATAGCCACTGATAGCATGAAGGAAAAAGTGGTATGCCCAAATCTGCAAAACAAGTTTGTATCAGGGAATGTGCTTTGCATTCTCTGCTGATTCAATTAATATAATTGCTAGTTGGGTAGGTCAGAGCTGCCTTGTCCTCATCCCAGAGGAGACAGGAATGTTACTGAACTGAAATCATTCTGGTGAGGTGACTCATTCCTCAGTCCAAGTGGACTCCTCTAGAGAGGGAGAATAAACTTGTAGTTCTGAAATAAGTCCATGCCCTCTCCAAACAAGATCCCATGCCAAGAAAGGTATGGAAATCAGTTTCAATTTTCTTTTCAGTTTTTTCACAGGTCATTTTACGACAAAATAATGGGGGGAAACACAGTTTTAGCTCTTCCTGGGTATGAGAACAGCAGTAAGAAATGTTCACTCTCTCATGCTGGCCTGAAGAAGGGCTAGTGCTGGCCACTGGCATTATGGTACTTTCTCACTTCAGCTCTCAGCAGCTGCAGCTTCCATCTCCCTCTGCTACTGCTCAGCCTCCGCCACTGGTTATGCAAAGGGCTTGGAGACAAACTACATCAGAGCCCTGAGCAGTGGTGGTCATTCACCAGGATTTATGTCCTTTTAATTGCTGCCTATTAAATGGATACTCTGATGAACCTGCTGGAGTCCAAAGCTCTCAGTACCACCTCCTCAGTTCCTGCCAGATGGGATTTTTCACTCGTCTGCCACCTGCTGCTTTGCAGCTCTGCCACCATGCCAGGATCAGCAAGTGGTTCCAGCTTTTGGGTGGTGATCCCAGGAGTATAGAATATTCTCCATACCAAAACCGTGCTCATTTTCCACCCTGTGCTCTAGCAGATACATTTCTAAATGAATACTGCTGTGTTTGCTGATCGTTTTATGGTTTGTTTACTTCTTGAGCATGTAATATTGTTAGGGTAATGTTGTTTTTAATTAGTTGGAAGAACTATTGTTTCAGAAGGCTGAATGCATTTGCTAGCAAGGGGTCTTCCTAAATACAGTGAATGTTACTGGTTATGCCTCCACAGATGGGTACTGACAGCTGCCAGCCAGCTCTGCCCCTGCTCAGAGTTGGGCTGGACCCAAGCCAGTGCCAGTTCAGAAGCCACATTAGTTGCATTAGCACAGTGTTGAGTCCAAAAGCCTCACGGAAAAATCAAATCTGAAAAATGGGAGTGTTTCCTTCTCTGAGGAAGTCTCTTTTGTTATAAGTTACTCACCAAATGCACCCTAAGTTTTCACTGTTTCAACCATTCAAAGTGATAAAACATAGAAAATAAATAAAGAACCAATTATTAAAAATTGACCACCAGCTACAGATAAAGATATGCTGTAAGGAGAGACAGGAAGGGTGGCCACACGTACAAAAGAACATTATATGTTCCCATCCATATGTGTTAGACATAAGCACATACAAGTTACATGTGTACATGGAGAGCCATGAGTTTTCAGCAGTCCTTTTCTACACCTCCCTGTGGAATGGCATTAGAGGGACAAGAGGAGTGGGACAGCTGGGCTTTGTGTTAGCAGAAGAGGCACAGAGTTTCCAGAGCTTGTCACTGTACAGGAGAGCCCTTGGTGGCTAAACACCCTCAGCAAGTCAGAGGAGTCAGATGGAGCTGATAGGAGAGCATTAGATCACCCCAAGCGCAATGCTGGCTGCCCAGGTCCTCTGATAGCACCAGATCACCCCCATTCTCTCTGAAGTGGAACAAGAAATTATGATAGAATTCAAATCTCCTTCCTCTCAGGCCCTTGTTGCAGGTTCTGCTATGAACAGTACTTTGACCTAGTTCTCAGAGCAGTTGATTTGAATCTCAGTGCCTGGTGTAGTTTACAGTGAGAAACCAAGCAGCTGGAGACTGGAGCACATGTTTTCTCCAGCTCTGAGAGTTGTAACCTCCACTTGTTTTGCTCTGGAGTATATCTACAGAAGTGTCAGTTATTATGAATACATAGAGAGCAGAATAAACTATCCCATGCATCTACTCCTTTCTCTCAGTAAGGAAATAACCCACTGCTGGAGTCCAGACCTTCCTGGCCGCTTGGAAGCCATCACAATGCAAGTTCTGACTAAAGGCAAACATCTGGTATCCTCATTACTCAGAGCTCACACTTTTCTACAAAGAACAGGGAGGCAGAAATACATCTCCACATGGAAAAGGAACTAGGACTGAGCTCCAGCCCACTCTTTGCAGGTCACAGTATGGATACTCCATGCCAGGACCTTTTCTGCAGGAACATGTGCTCCCTCACTAAAGGAGAGAGAGGCATCAACAGAAGATACTCTCGACTTACGGGAAATTAGGAATGCAGGTGGAACTCCATCCTTGGAAACACTATTACACAGAATAAAATATGCATCAGGAGGATTTACGTGGTAGGCTCAATGCCTCCTCCTCCATTTCATTTTCTGTGCAACTATAAATTACCTTGTATTTCTGAAGAAGATGGTGTTATAAGCATAGGGTTCATGATGTTTAAGTCAGTTTTTCTACCCAGGGAAGATTACACTATTGTGGGATGCTGTCTGGAACATGTTTTTCCCCTTTGTCTCTGCTAGAATGCTTGTATTGTTGTTAAATTCTTGATGCAATATTTCCCCAAATCAGAAAGCTGAGAGGAGATAACACAAAGGAGAGTTTCACAAATACATTCTTTAAGAAAAGCAGTATCCTACAAATCCCACAACAAGCTCTTATTGGCACTTCCACTAATGTAAATAAAATCTATTTGGTTCTCGGAAAAACAATCACTTCATTCTTGTTATCAGAGGACAGAATCTGGGTCAACAGATGCGTTTTGGATATGCACCAATTCTTAAATGATTTAGTATTCTGATCTGTGGATACAAAAAGCAATTTCCTACATCAGCAGTACCTTAACACAATGTGCACTTTCATCCTACCAGCTACATTGCTATAATCATTAAATGTTATAAAACATCTCCCATAAAAGAAAAAATTCTGATATATGACTATAATGTAAATCAGTGCTTTGGATTACAGTGTGATACTAGTTCAGTTATTTATATGTGTTTCAACTAAAAACATCCAACTGGATTTCAACTATCACAAGATTAATCTCACTAATACTTTATATATACAGATGGTCAGACAAGAAAAATTAGAAAAACATGAAAAATTAATATATTCTTCTTGTATAATATAAAATATTATTTGTCTCCTAGAAGATTATAACTGGAGCTTCTAGTACCAAGAATAGCTAGACTAACCAACACAGGTTCTCTGCTTTGTGTGAAGTTTTTCATTCTGTCCCAGCTCAAAAGTTAGTGTCAGACACAAGAGATCTACAAAGCATACAAATACAATACATACACTTGCTTTTGCCTGGATATAGCTTAGTAACTAATCAGAGCTATGTGTAGCTGGAGTCTTGTTCACTTTCACCCAACAAGTCCCAAAGATAACAGCAGGATGATTCTATGAATTACATATTCCAGCACCACATCTTGCTATTGAAAAGATGCTCCATGTCAACCCCCCCCAGTCATCACATTTGATTAATATTATACATGCAATACTATTTGCAGTGCTGAATGGAGTCTCACCATCGAGTAAAAGCAGAGAATCTGAATTCAGCTTCTATATATGCCACCTATTGTCATGGTTTACAAATTAATATACATGTTTAAAAACAAAGAGTGTTCTGGACAGAAACAGGTGTCTGAGACACACACTCAGAAGTTAATCAAATTAAAAACCTTCATTCTCACAACCTGTAGTAAAATAGTTGATCTGCTAGAAAGAAGGAACACAGCCAGAGCAAACATTTCTGGCAGCATGAGGATCAAAGAGGTCTTAGATAGCCAGGAAAAACAAAGGATGCTGACATCAAAATATTGGCAGCTTGCATTGTTTCTTTTCTTTCCAAATAAAATGGGCAAAGAAAAGGACTAGCTTTCCCATCCAAGCTCAATTCTCCAGTGAGCAGCATTCTGTAGCTGTAATTATAATCTTGTATTTGTGTGCACACTAACTAATTTCCTGGGCAAGTTACATTTCAGCTTGAACATGTTGGCATGTGGAGACCAACCTCAATAACAAAAATAGCTGCTGAGTTCAGCAACCTGCAGCTTTTTATAGTTGACCTTGCAGCTCTGCAAGATAGTGGCTCTGGGCCACTTCATTATTTCAAAGAAGGAAATGTGGTTCTGGGAGTTTCATGGGGACTAACAAGACTCAAAAGATAAGTGGTTTCCTGGCTAAGTTCTTTTTGCTTGTTTTAACTTGGTCATTCTCATTTCAAAAGTATTCTGGTCCTCTTAATATTCTCCATTCTGGCTGTGACTGGTGGGGCTAATCTTGCTGACGTAGTTTCATTTACTCCATGGACTTTTCCTTAGTTCATGCAGTTTATTATGCAGCTGGTTGCACTTGAACTTTCTCCCATGTTGCACTCTGGCCACAGCAAGTAACCATCAGTGCATTCATCATATTTCAGTTTGACTCCAATTCCAAAATGACTTTACCAATAAAATTACATAAATAGACTAAGAACCACGAATAAATGTAAACAGTTGCATGACAGTCTGATTCTGTTAGTCTACTTCCCTGCCTGATTGAGTGATTCTGTCTACTAGAATACCCAGCTGGCTGCAGATGTGTAATGAAAAAGGAATGTATACACTTTGGTACAGCTCCTTCTCATCTGCACTTGAGCAGCAAGAAAGTTAGAGAGAGCTGTTCTAACTTTCTATGAAAAGTCTGACTGCAGCAGGAGCTGGTGCTGCTACCAGCTGTTGGCTGGTCCACTGCAGCTATGAGTGACTGACAACCTACAGCTCTCCTCTGCCTGCCCACACCTGCAGAAGCTACATGAAAACAACAGATTTACAACACCTGTTCCACACTCCTGCACTCAGTAACTTACTCATTCCCAAACTCCTTTTTCTGCATCATTAAAAAAACCCTCGAACACAATATACAGCTTTCCAGTCCCATTGATGGCAAATAAAACCACATCCTCAGCCACATAAGCAGAGGTATTAGTCACTTACATAATATTCACACTACAGCATGCTCATGTTTACAAAAAATTTTGCTTAGTCTGGGCACACCAGAAACTGAAAAATTAAAGGAGCACCACCTTCACTGCCTTTTTACAGGGTTATTATTATGCACCATCGACACCAACACCAGGCTAATTACAGACACACCACATAAAACACACAGAGAGCTAACTTAGTTGGAAAATAATATATCTCCATGTTCTCTTTGAGGATTACCATTATGAGAGTCCCAGATAGAGGAGATGTTTATCTAGTGTGCTCTCTGAGTACAGAAGAGGGGCTTCCCAGCTAGCAGGCAAGTGGAAAGGCACATTTCCATTGTCCAAGCTCACAATGTTTCATTTGTGTAACACTGAATCCCAAGTTAATTAAATAGCTCCAGAGACCAGGGAAATCTCAATATACACGGGCAAGTGGTCGAGCAGCCCCATTTACATGTGTGTCACAGCTCGCCGGGTATCGCTCCAAAAAGCATCTGTCTCAACAGTCTCATCTGATTCTTACAAACAAGCTACACTTTGCATTTTTGAATTTAACAAAGATCACACAGCTGCCAACATACTATCAAAGCCTAAAGACCAAATAAACGTTTGGCTTCCCTCCAACCGTCCTTGCTGTGGTATTATTACTGACAATAGAGCCAGAGCAGCAAAAGCAATGAGATGGCAAATTTACACATGTGCCATGTTTTCATACATTGTCTACATTTGCTGCTACAAGACTGTAAGCAGAGCACTGGCGAGCATCTTCTGGTTGCAAAATCTGACCTATTTTAGGGCTTTATGAAAGCTGTACAGCATTATTAGTGTATTAAAAAAATGCAGATGGGCAAAATTATCTAAGAAAAACAATTCAAAGGTGTTTTGTTCATATTCCCATGTGGGTAGAAGAAATAGATCAGAATTCTACATTCTCAGGGCTACATTTCACACTTTTTGAAGAAATTGTGCAATATCCATAAAACCTGGAGACCAAACAGTTGATGTTTCCTTTTAGTATCTACTCATTTCACTTTAATCCATACATTCCTTAGTCCTTGCAACAGGAGCAGCATGCAGATATCAGAGGGTAGAATTTGTATTTGACCTGTGTAGAGGAGCTCTGCTACATTTTTCAGTACAGTTAAGAGCCCAACCACCCTCTCATCAAAAGTCAATTGCATCTGCAGATAAGAGGCCCTTCCTACAGACAGTAATATAACTTTTTGATCTGTATCAGATGATTAAGGCAGTGGACAAAAACAACTTCTCCTTTAGTACCTCTTTTGTTTGGTGAATTTGCCCTGTGTATGAACATCTGCAGCAAGCAAGCTGTTAGGACAAGGGAGCTAGAGGCTGGAGGCAACTCATGGCATTACCTGTAGCAGAGCCTAGGCCAGCTCTTGAAAAACGCTTTGTGCAAAAGCCTGAGCACTCACAGGACCCTTGGAATGGAGAAACATCAAGCCTATTGCACTTTCCTGCTCTGCTCATGTTCTCACGGGCAGCTGTGCTTTGGTCACCTTCCCTTCCCTTAAATTCAATCTATATGTAGATTTGTAGAAGAGAAGGACAAGGCACAGCCACGGCCGCGAAGGAGCAGTGTGTTGGCATTCCCACATCTCCTGCTGCCCACACTCAGCAGAGCAATGAGCTGCATTTGCACTGGTCAGGCTCTGGTGACACAAGGTGAGTCCCACGGCACTGACCCTCCACCTCTCCTCACTGCACTGCCCCAGTGCTGACACAGCTCTCCTTTGATAGATCCCATGCCCTGCACTGAGCTGGGCCTGGCACCTTTCACCTCTGCCCTTGGATGGAGGGGCTGCTATTGCTCACCACTGCTCTGATTTCCAGCCCTTTTCATCCCCAGCTCTCCTCACTTTCAAGTCTCCCATTGATTCAAATGCAGCTTGCCCTTGGCTAGGAGGCTGTGATTACACACCCTCCCAAGAGAGAAAGAAAGGGCAGGAACAGCACTTCTGCCCACAAGGTTGCATTACTTCACACTTTAGGGTCAATTCATTGCATTTTGGGAGGAACAGCTCTTGGAAAAAAGGGCAAATGAAGCAAAACAGACCTGGGTGTTGCTGGAAACATTTGCTGAAGACATCCCACTGCCGCTGTACATTTTCAAGCTTGGGATTTATTTTTTTCCCCCTCCAAGGCTTCTTTTAATGTATTCTTTCTTCAAAGTTTGTGCTATCTGTGAAATTTTTCAATCAGGCATTAGAGAGGATTAAGTCCTTGCTAGCCTGTGTCTCTCAGGGAGTGTTAGATGTACATGCATACTTTACACACAATTCCAGTGCAACTGCTCACGTTCATCTCAACAGAGATGAGTAGTGGCTTATTTTACATACTACAGAATAAAGTCAAGACCTGCCCAATTGTAGATTTACCTCCTTTCTGGTCTGTCGTCATGTTCATTACTTTCTGTGCCTTTTTTTACATAAAAACCCGACCTCATGAAGTAATTCATGAGGCCTGTGAATAGTGCTGGTTGCCCCTAATGCAGGGGTGTTTTACAACCAACGCTAAACTTCAGCTACATGATACAATGAGGTCTCCCAGGTTTCATCATATACCTATGCCAGAAGGATATTCCCTACCTTTCCTAGATTTGGTGATCCAAAAAGTCTACTTACTCCTGTTTGATCTGGATTGTTCCCCCCTCACATGTACATTTTTTAATAATAATGCCAATCCAACACCATTGTGTTTTATCTCTGTTTTTTCCCTCTACTAAATTTGATAAAATTTGTCTTGATTCTATTGCTAAGCAATACAGAAATAAAAAGCAAAGCATATTTACATGGACAAATTCAGTCTCACTTCTATTCCATGTCACACTTCCAGATCAACACACAGCTCTGCTAGTTACATTCACAGCAGCTTCAGCCAGCCAAAATAAGTAACAGTACTAGCGACAACACAGCCAAAATAATCTCATTCAAGCCCACCAGAGTTGCTGGAGATATCCTCTAGTCACCATCCTACATGAAAGCCTGTCCTGCTATTCCTATATTGTCCTGGTTCACCATCGTGTCTAGATTAAACCTAATGTATCCTTATCTACAGACAGACCCACATTCTCTGTTTCCCTAAGGATATTTCATATTTCACCTCCACCTTAATCACACTCAGCAGGAGTTTATTACTTAGGTGCAATTGGTCAAATAAAATTACATTTGTGTAATATTGCCTCTCCTGACCAAGTGTGTAGCAGTTCCTCAACTTTGTTTCACATGGAAGCTCACAACAGCTAATAGAACAAACAAAACATTTGCTGAAAATGACTATATATAGTATTTGAATGGCTGACGTTAATTGTTTAAAGCAATCATAGAAAATTTTGCATTTATCTATAATGACTGGAAAAGACTTATCATGAAAAATAAGAACTTAAGGAGAGCAACAGCAGAAGCAAGAATTAATGATTGTGTATCTCTTCCAAGTTAACCTAAATATTAATTCAAGAACATGATGTTTTTAAAACTACATGAAAAAAATAGTAGTTTAAACCATAATGTGGAGGGAGAAGTTGCTCTGGTTATGTTGCCCAGACTTGAATTCCTTTATCATTTGAGATCCTTATTAAGTCACTTGCATGGTATAGATTACAGTTCAATCCTAAAATTCCTCTACATTTATGTTTCTTATGTTTTTTACTTTGATATCCTGCCTGTTTTAATGAAGAACAGGATGTGCAATAGCTTGTTACTTACGGCAGTACTTTGACAAGGAACCTGGATCTTAATAAAAAACAGGAAATAAAATCCTTCATATTAAATCAATTCTTTAAAAAATAAGCATGTGAATGTCATATTTAAGATTAAAGGTATTTCTCTTTCCAGGAAAGGATCATAATAAGGTGGGCATGTGGCTATTTCAAAAACTGCACACATTTGGTAAAGAGCTTATAGAAAACAGTGTCAAATCCCATATTGAACCCAGCTGCTGGTACTTACTTTTTGATGTAAGGCTTACTTCCTGCAGATATACATCAAATTAAATTCTTCACTAAGCTCACAATGGTGTTTTCCCTTTAAGCAGAAAGGCAATACTTACCTGAATGAAATATTATATCTCTTTAATGGGTTTCTACAGTGAAGACACATTCTACATTTAAAAATGTACGGCGACAGTAGGAACAGAGAGAAACTTGCCATCTATTAAACCAGTTTATTTTCTCTAAAATGGCTTTAATGAAGCCAGTTGGGATTTGTTACACCAATGATATATCTGGTGTCCTAAGAGCAATTTTGATAGGACTGTTCCTCTGCTGGGCCAAATTCCCATAGTTCATACCACTGGTGATTTTAAGAGTGCTCCTCTGAAGGGAAGCATGGAGTATTGTAATGACAGATGCACCTCAAAAATAAGGGGAAGAGACAAGAATAATGAGGCAAAGGAAATGGGCAGATTAATACAGGTTACATAGTTTTCCAGGCTTTGTTTGGAGGGCTTGAAATATGCAGTGTTTTTGACTGCAGGAAAGAATTCCCACTAGATACAAACCAGAAAGATTTTGCTTCTAATTTTGATTCAGTAACATGTGCAAATATCTGTCTGAAGTGATAATACACTGTCTCCTATCAAGAAAACAAAGGACTGAGGAATGATGGAGCAGTCAACAAAGAGGTGCAATGTGTTATATGTTAAACTTTCTAACATTCTGTCAGCCTCCTTTTCCTTTTGGATATATTTATCAGAAGATACAGGATTCTTAGGAGATGCCAAGAAAAAGTCACAAGATTATTCAAATGCGAGTTAAGATACAGAGCAGAACTCACCAATCATTGCATTAGTCACTATACACCCTGTGGCCCTTAATCTAGATGAGAGCTTATTTCAGGGTCCAGATATTAATCTAAAATGGCCCAGTGGTGATGTGAGAGGAAGCATGTAAGCAGTGTAACAAGCAGCAGGAACAAGCTCACCACTCTTAAGCTTCTTTTCCAAAATTCCAAGAAGATCACTCAAAGCAAAGGGTGCAGAAGGCACTGGACAGAGGTGCCTAAAACACCATTTTGAATCAGCTCTGATTTGCAGAAAAGCAGCTCTGCCAGACAAAATGGAGAGGCAAAACTGAAAACATCACATAACACATCACTGAGAATGTCCCTATTTCACACCCAAAGTGTCTCCACAGTATTTTAGTCCCAAAGTTTAACTTGAAATTTCCAAATCTCACCAAAACAACCCAGTCTTCCCAGCTGAGTATAGACTCAAAACCATTCTCCACAGCTGGACAGTGCCCCAGCTGTGCTGACAACCATTGCTGGACCAAAACTCACAGGAGCACAAAAGCCAACCAGGTCTTTTACATGTTAGTTAACTTCACCATTTCTAGAACTAACTTTTCCAGTAGTGCTGGCTTCCAGTGGCAGTGGAGAAAAATGCCAGCTGGGCACAGACTTGCATACGGAGCCAGGCAGATTTACAAGGGCCTGGGGGCTTTTTGTGGATGAGTGGTTCTTAGAATAACCCAGCATCTCTCACTCCCTCCCTCGCCTGCACGAATTGCTTTGCTCAGACTGCTGTATGCAGTTGTGTTTTTATACAATTCGCTGCCAGAGAGGAGGTTGAAATCTGGCAAAACTGAACATTGGCTTCACTGCACAATTTTCTTGGGTTGGTTTGATTGATAGAAGAGACTTCTCCCAACCCTATGGGTGTTTGGCTGCTTTTCCTAGAGGATTTCTGATAAGACTTCTCCAGCCACTACTTATCTGCTACAGCCAGCCATTTTCCATCCTCACAGCTACTTTCTCTTGTGTATTTACTTTCAGCAGACTGTCATGACTCCTACAATGTCAAAATACCTACTTTTTTTTTTTAAATCTCTCTCTCCATATATATATGTACAGACTGATGCTAAAGCACCAGCCAGCGCCTTCTCAAGGTGGTACATGCACAGCCAGTTCCCTACCCTCAGCCTAACTCACAGTGCTTTGTTCCTACCAAGACCCACTTGCTTGAGCTAATCCTATTTCATGTTTCCCAGATAGGCTGCTTGCCATGCACATGCCTGGGCAAAGGAAAAACTTAAGGCTTCTTGTTGCTCACAGGGGTGTAGGCAAAACTGAAGCCAGAGCCCCACAGGGCAGTATTAGGCAGAAGCATGATTAACGCAATAGTGCCAAGAAAAGCTAGCCCTGCGGAGGATCTGTGGTGGTATTCGCCCAAAAATAAGAAAAGGAAAAAAGCATCATTTAGAAAAGGATTGGGAAAAATTGAGCACAAAGAAAAGTGTGGGAGTCCTTGCTAAGCCACAGACACAATTCAAAATAGTGGAGGAGATTTTAAAATTTTTTAAAGCTTGACTGTACCAGAGCAGTACTGAGCACCTCTGGCAAGTCTTACTCCTGTTGCCTTTTAGAGTCGCTCATTTCCACCCTGTGCTTGCAGCTTTTGTGCCTATTACTATTTCCTGAGCAAGAGGAACTTTAAACACATTATGAAGCTCCTCAGTACAAGAAGACACTCACACCAATAGACCACACCAAAACCCAGAGGCAAATACCCCTTCCAGTACAAGTCACAACACAGCACTGGCATTGAGGAGTCCTTGCACAAGAGGTTTCCTGGCAGGGACAGGACAGTCACAAGTTACTCTTATTGTTTCTCCACCACCACACTAAAGGGGGTAGACTGAAAAACTACATAACCAGATGAAAAATCCCTTATAGCCTGCTCTCCAGCACGTATGGGTAAGTCAGTCACTGATTTAAACTGATTTCGGGCACAACGCAAATGCAAGGAGAGCATTTTATCCAGAGACATGGTTTCCACAAGGCAGAAGATAAAAGGAGGATTGTGTGCCACCAACACTACCTGGAACAGCTCCGTGAGCTTGTGCAGAGCCACAAGGCCAGCAGAGCTGCATCCACCCACACACCAGGATTTGCTTGTGGGACACCACATGTGAAGCTGCTCAGCTCTGGAGTAGAACCGTGTGTGGAACTCTGCTTGTGCATCACAGGGCTTTGCAGAAATGTTTTCCTTTGGCTCCAATGTATTCAATATGGGCCTGACATCCTGACATTTCATGCTGCGATGAATCTAGACATACAGGGTAGAGCCTCTGACAGAAGAGCTCAGCCCAGAGTCACGCAAAGCTGGGACAGTCATGTAATTTGCAGATGTAAAATGCAGTGTTGGCTCTATACAACAAAATACACAAAACAGGTATTATTTCTTCACTGCTCACCAGGCAGCACTCTGTACGTGGTGGTGCTTAGGCAACTTCAAAAGACTTGGAACCACAGGAGAAATGAAGAACCAAACACACACCCTTTTGGCCAAACACCCTCACCAATGCTACCACTGAACTGCTAATGAAGCCAAAAGGACATGGCCATTTTGAAACACTACAACTTTACAAACATTTACCTGCTTCTTATGAAATTGAAACAAATCCCACTCTATCAAGGAAAACCAAATGAGGAAAATAAAAATTATTCTCAAATAGAACACAGCCAGGCCAAACCGAGGAGGACATTTCCTATCAGTCACCTCGTGCAGCTGCTCATGGGTACCCCAGCACCTCCATGGCCTGGGGAACCTCCTCCTGGGGCACAGCAGGAGCAGCAACAACTGAGGTTTGCCCATAACTGTCTCACTCTTCTTTCCCATAAGCCTATATAAAAGTTAAACAACAACAAAAAGGCAAACATCCTTCCACATCCTTGCTGATGATATGAAAGCAAAGATATAATGGTCTTCATAAAATAGTGAGCAACAAAACAAAATGTAAGTCAGATGAACTGAACGTTTTTTAAAATGTCCCAATCCTTAATTATTAATTTGAATTGCTAGCCAAAATTATTTCAAAGCCATACAAGAGTGTTCAAATATCAGCTGTTTTGAAGTAAAATAAAAATCATGCAAAACTTTACCTCCTTTAAAACAAAAAAGGAAATTCATTAAGCAACACACTGAAGACATCTATTTTGGATCAGATTATCTTTTGGGGGAGAAGATTCCATTACATTATTTCAAGCCAATGCTATTTTAAACCACAAAACCACTACTCCCTTATTAATTCTAGAAAGCTGCTGTTACATGGTGAAGAACAGACAATATGCAGAATTTTCACCTCTTTCATTAGAAAGGATCCCCCCACTTAGATGACCAGAAAATTGGATGGATCAGTAATTTACAAGAAAAAAGTACTCACGCCTGTATTAATGCTTCAACACACAGCTCTTATTGTGCTTTGCAAATGCAACAAAAGCAAACTCTAATCCATGAATAATTTTTCTTCTTTCACCCATCCCCAAGAAACTAATAGGCGGAAAAGAGCACTGTTTTAAAACCCAAGATTCTTCCCCTTCCCAGAATGTTTAATTAAAAAATAAATTTGCTAAGCTAAATTTCCCTGTACCATGACTAAACTTCTTCTCAAAATATAAAGCATCTTCTTAGAATCTATTTTTTCTCTCTTACTGCAAGAGACCAGGTATGCTAGGTGTAGCTATTACTGATTAAAAGAGCTTTTAACCTGAGAGAGGGACAGGAAATTATCCTGACCGATTTCTTGGATGTTGCAAATAGCCAAATGGTCTATTTTATCTGGAGAAACCTTTGAAATATATAGGTTTCCTTAAAAATCATCTTTCGAAGGAAAGTACTGAAAAGAATAGTGTTGAGTGTGTGAAAGAAGGACAGAACTTAAATGTCTGTGTCTTAAACACAATGACTCAAATTTGGCCTCTTAAATTTTTTCTAAGTGGAATAAATCCCTTTATATGATCCAGTTTCCACTGTAACCACAGAATTGTAACCCAGACTGGCCCCGAGATATTCTACAATGTGGTATTAGAAATACCTTGCATTACTTGCTATCATAGCAACATACAAAGTACTTGGGCTTCCTGCAAACTGAATTCAAGACAGTAACTCAGATAATACCAGAGGCTTCTGTTGTTTATTCTTTAATTAAAAGGTAGATTGAATTTTCAATGCTTTCTTTTACAGAAAAGAAGAAAAAGCTAGAGAGATTGAAGATAAGAGAATGCAGGATAATTACAAAGAGTGTGCTAACTGCATTTTTAAAGCATTTGAGGATCACTACATGGATAGCATGAAACAATGGACTCTCATTAAACATAGAAAACATGTTTTCCTAGTCGGTTGTTCTCCCATTAGCTCCATTTCCACAATTAATTCAGGTAAAAGCTATTTTAGTGACCTATTTTCATCAGGATTTTACATCTTTTGGCAGGTGAGCAAACATAAGAAACATCTTTTTCTTACAAAAACCATGGGTGATACCTAACTTCATTTGTGTCTAAACTTCAGCAACAGTTCTACTTTAGGATGTCTATGATTTACCATGTTGCTTCAGGAATCCCAGCTATCCTCATGGATAGGCAGATAATGGAAATGTTCTTCTACCGTCACAGATCCTGAAAAAGGGAGGATGTCCCATTCAGAGGGACACTGGTGAACTCACTGTGGGATGGAGGAGCTTGCTGCCTCAGACCAGATCCTTCTGACAGTCAATATTCCAGGGAAAAGATAATGTTTAAATTTCTGCTTGCCTCTCTAAATGTCACCAGGCATTGGCACCCAGGAGGAGCTCTGCTAGATGCACACACTTGAGAAGGGAGGTGGCTTTGACAGCCCGATTCCAGGATCTGGGTGTACTTGCCCACTAGATGGTGCAATGGAATAAAAATAAGGGATGGGAACTCCACCGCTGGATGTTTGCTATCCTGGAAAAATCTGTTCCAAGGATTCCTGTCATTCTAGCTGATGAACATCACAAATATTACATAACCACGCAGTTTTACACTTCCAGTACTGAGTTATTTTGAAAATTCTGTCATTAAAATACATTAAATATTAATATTCCTTCAGTGTCATTCACAATAATAGTGTGAATAATAAAATAATACATGTGAAATGTGTATTTGCTTTGCAAAGTATCCCAGCAAGCATTTTATTGCCCTGACAGTTACTACAAGAGGAAAATGGGGCCTTCAGCATCCCTGTAATGAAAGGTAAGGATACATTTTATTTTACTGTTCTCTGACACTGCCATATATGCTTTCGCTATGCATTCTGAAAAGAATAGTGCAGAGTGTGTGAAAGAAGGACAGAAGAACTTAAATGTCTGTGTCTTAAACACAATGACTCAAATTTGGCCTCTTAAATTTTTTCTGGAGCACAGGATTTCCATCAGTAACCACCTTAAAGTTGCACCCCTGAGAACAAGCGACATGAAAAGGAGTAGAAACCCCAAGGGAACAAACCTGGAGCTCAGATATGGCACTGGCACACACCGGGAACTTGTCTCTCCCGGCTCCAGTCCATGTAATCCACTGGAGTCATTTCTCAGACAAAGTACACTCATTAAACAGTTCTGAAATCACACTTTTCTCAATTCTACACAGGCGGTGAAGTGCACCCTGTGACAGTTCAGTGCTGCCTTTCCAGACACAGCACCAGAGGGAAACACGCTCTGGCTTTAGGCTCGCTGTCAGCACAATGCCCAGCAGCAGCAGCTGACTTTGCTGCCCCATGCACACTGTGCTGCCACACCACTTCACCTTCCCCGGTCTGATGTCAAATCTCACATGCAAATCAAAGTAGTATCTTTCTGAACTGCAGCAGAAAGTTCAGAAAACACAAATTTCTGAAGCTGAGAGCTGAAGCTTTTATTTAAAAACATCTTCCTCAATAACAGTCAGAACAGGGCTATGAGGAACTTTTCCACCCGTAGCTGCTTAGAGTTTACACTCTCATTGGTTCTGGTTGCATAAATTTCTTTAGGACCTTCTTTTCAGGTTATTTCGTCATATCCACAAACTTTACTGAAAGAATACTTGGTAATTATTACCCCATCCTGATTTATTTCTGCTCTCTGTGCTGCCAGAGCAGGAATTAATAAACTAGGGCACTAACGATCATTCTCAAAAGGTGACCTGGCTTTGAAGCCTGCTTTCCTTCTAGCTGGCTTTATCTCGGCTGCCGCATCCAAAATCCCATTTGTCACTAGAGGGCACTTCAAACCAAGCTGTCATTTCGTATTAGCACAGTCTATAAACGTGGAGGGTCATACCCAGCCTACAAGAAAGTTGCTCTGGCTCCATGCAAGCGTGCACAGCATATCTAACTTTTCTTATGTTAGACAAACACGAGCTTCAACAAAAAAGTTTCCTATGTTTGGAGAGTAAAACTGAGTCCGGACTATGTCTTTCTGGCAAGTCTAAACCAAAGCTGTAGGGAGGATAAAATGTCTTGTTTTGTACAATTTGCACAGAAAAAAGAACCCCAAACCTTTACAGTCATTGCTGCTTAACAGATTCAGTAAGCAGTGCTTTGTCTGTTTACTTTTAACTTCTGAATTTCAGAGACCAAAAAACATGAATCAAATCTGAAAAGAATTTGAAATAAACCATACTGAAAGGAAAGCCTAGAACCAGTCAAGTGCTACTAATCTGTTCGTGTTAGGTAACTGATACCCTGATTTACCACAAGCTACTCACCAAAAGCTGCCTTACTTCTTGACAGCTCCAGGTCAATCAGTTTGGCCCCATAGATTTAATGTCATATTTGCCAAACCCTTTAAAAGCTTGGAGTACAAGCACATGAATGCCCCACCCAAGGTGTGTCCCAGCCAAAAGCCAAGACTGCAGCAAAGATCACTTTCAAAGTCAGAATAACATTGGACTTCTTGTCGCTACATAAACAAGCATTTAATTAACAGGACAGCAGGGTGGGTAGATAACCTGCCAGCCCTGCAGAAATGGGAGTGGCCAGCTGCCCATGGTTTAGGAGCATGAATGGTAGGACCCAGTAGGCTGAAAATGGAAGGAAGGCTGCTCTTGTTGAAGGAGAGGAGGGGGGGGAAAAAAAAACTAGTTTTCTCTTGAAATGGATTTTCTATGAAAAGGAAAGCACCTTTAGAAGCTCAAGTACACAGTTCAGTAGTAAGGAAAACTGTAAAATACACTGAAGTGAACACGTGGTCTGAACAGAGCTGTAAAGATGCCAGCTGGCATCACTGTTCCCTGACTGTTGATTTTGTAGGGGACACATTACATTATCCAGTGCCTTCACACAGAACTGGGAAATGTTCAGCCAGTCATTGCTGCCTTTCAATACTGCAAATTTTGACACAACTCATTTATGAAAAAAGAAGCAGAAAAGGAAACCACTGAAATTGCAGTGACAATTACTCTAAAATTAATTATGAAGCATTCAGACCCATGTTATACTCAGAATTATGTACCTTACCTTAGTAGAACATACTTGTTTCTCACCAGTTTATCACTGAAGCATCAGTGCTGATCAAAATATCAGTAGATGGCAAAACTCATAGGAAACTTGAGACTATGTTCTATGTTCCATTAGTTAAAACAGAGAATTCTGTCCCCTAGAAGGGAAAACAACAAGCTGTTAGATTTTTAAAATATGCAAAACACATATGGTAGTTTTATCTCTAGAAATATTTTATACATTCTGTAAATCTGCTTTAAATAGGTATTACCAAATCAAGTTGATTTCATTTTAAAGGCTCAACCAACGAAAAACACTTAAAATTCTTATCATACCACATTGTTAACATGCAAATAAAATTTCTTAAAATCCAATTTGTGTTTTGACATTTGCTTTGTAGATGTTCTGTTTAGCCTCAAAGTATTCCAAAATGAGACTGGTCATTTTTATTCGTTGGCCTCCAATGCCAGCAAAACTGGATTGAGCACATAAAGATGGAGATGTCCTGAGGGCTGGAGCACCTCTGCCATGGAGACAGACTGAGAGAGTTGGGGGTGTTCATCCTGGAGAAGAGAGAAGGTCTCCAGGGACACCTTAGAGCCCCTTTCAGTGCCTAAAGGAGCTCCAAGAGAGCTGGAGAGGGACTTTGGAGGAGGGCATGGAGCGATGGGAAAAGGGGAAATGGCTTCAAAGTGACAGAGCAGAGGTTTAGATTAGGGGTTAGAAGGAAATTCTTTAGTGTGAGGGTGGTAGGGCACTGGCACATGCTGCCCAGAGAAGCTGTGGCTGCCCTATCCCTGGAAGTGTCCAAGGCCAGGTTGGATGGGCTTGGAGCAGCCTGGGACAGGGGAATGTACTCATGGCAGAGGTGTTGGAACAAGAGGGTCTCTAGGATCCCTTCCAAACGAAACCATTCTAGAACTCTAAGAATAATCAACCCTGCAGATGAATGGTTAATTGGAAATGAAAAGCAATTCGAACTTTCAATGTGCTAGTTTGTTTGGCTTGTCATTTGAAGGAAACCTGCTCATTCAGCTGCCAACATAGAACTTGATTGGCACTATGGGAATGTTTTCTAAGACCACCTATCTTCTATAGCTATGTGATTTCATAAGGCTCAGGTTTAGTTGTTGTTTTCAAAGCTATTAAAACTTCAGTATTTGTGAAAATTTTAAAACGTGCCTTACAATAGGTGAAGTCCTGGAAACAAGTTACAAAATATAAACCCTAAGTTCCTTTAGGATATTCTAAATGACTGTTCAGTATCAAACTTATAGGACCTGTACCTTCCTAATACCACTTGGTTACACTCAGGAGTAGATTTATATTAAAATTAGCTTCTACAAAACATGCTGCTGCCTACACACCTTTCATCAAATTCAAAACCAGTTTGATTCTATGCTTTCTGACAGTGCCCCTTTAAGAGCTGCCTGATCACAACAGTGAAAAATCCCAGGCAAGGAGACAGCAGTCTGCTGCTCTGATAAGGCTTCATTACAATATGTAGCTGCATTTTGCAGCAGAAAACCTAATTCCAGTTCCAAATTAAGTCATTTTAACCAAAAGCAAAAAAACCAAACTAAAAACATAGTGCTCAGGGGAAGATGTGAAATATTTTCACATAATATCAAAGAAATAAAATGTAATTTTGTGCAAAAGTTTGCCAGTTGGCAAACTGAAGGCTGCTGAAAAGGGATGACTGGAGCTGCGAGTGGAGGCGAACGCTCTCACATCAGTGATGAAGTTCAGCACTGGAAGTGAGCTAAGAGGGGCTGCAGTGGCTGCCAGGAGTAATATGTGCACAAAGGGTGTGGCTTCAGCTTCATCACATGCAACTTGCACTGGAGATACTGAAACAGCACTGCACAGTTCTTCAGAGACTGGGCCAGCCTTGCAGAAATCCTTACAGCAGTAAAAATACTTTGGGCCAATGAAAACGTCATTGCACACATTTAAAACTCCAGAACACATTGGGTTCTTGGCCAAAGGCCATGAGCCAATTGTTAAGAATGGAGGAAACTGTAGTTTAAGAAAATAGCCAGTTCAACTCTATAAAATCAGTTGCAAACAGCAGGATTTGAGCCTTCACTTGTCTTCATGAACAGGCATTTAATGAAGGTTTTTGGGGAGTGTCAGATCCTCCCCTTACTCTCTTTATTTCTGCAGTAACGTACCCATGGTATTCTCATTGCATCCTACAACCCCAACCAGTGCAGTGAGAGTTAACTACTGCACATTTTCAAATCATAGGTAGGGTGATTGCAAAATTACCTAATTTTGATTTTATATAATACAGAAGAAAAGTGCATGCTTCTGAAGAGCTAGTAAAGTATATATATATATACACACTTATATAAAATATATATCCGCTGCCTCCTGAGCTGCAAATTTGCTTCTGAGAGTGAGAAGAAAGCAACATATTTGGGAGGTCCAATGCAGCTCACTTAACTGATTTTTGCTAAAGGGACAGGCTTGTCTAAACAGACACTCAAGTGAATCTCATTTCTAGGAGATCTGTAGCACTGGATATATGTTTCCATATAACAGCAATAGTTTTGATGAAGGCTTATAGAGAAATTCCGAAATCAAAGTGAAAAAGACCCTGAGATTGTTACTGTCTCATGCTTATCCTGATCTTCATCCTGCCAAGAATTGGTTTTACAACAACCAAGTTTCTCCATTTTTCATAAATTCAGGAAAATAATGCATTGGACACCACAAAGAAGTAATCAGACAGACCTAGTGTGCATCAAAGATGGTCAGGTACCACTAATCTGGAGATCACTGAGCTACCTAAGTGAAAATTCCTGTAATTCATCTGTAAATACAATGCCTTGCACTTCCTCCTTAAAGACTTATCCATTTCTAATATTTCAGGGTTTGCAGTTATCCACAAGAGACTCGCTGCAGCTTTTTCTGAACAACACATGACAGTCAAATCTTTCAGGTTTTGCAGTTATATTAGTACTTAAAAAATAAATAAATAAACCAGGTAGATAAGGCTTTATCAAGGAACCCTAACCATGATTCTACCACACACATCAATCACAGATTACCGTGACTTTCCTGCAAAAGCTTTAGATCACACCCTAATCTGTTCAAAGGAAGCAGTTCTTTGAAGCTAACAATTTCTTATCTCAACAAAAAGAGGACAGAGATGAAAAATCTAAAATTTTGATCCAAATTTGAACCAAACCTTACTTGCAGTTCAAAACTGTCTAGCAAATTACTGCCTTCAATTTCTGTTCCTGTTTGTGGCTAACTCTATCAGAAAGAATATCAGGACAGACTACAGAAAATTACCAGATTATTTTGGAATATCAAAGATATTGGTGCATTTCATAGAGGTATCCCAAATGCTTGTTCCCATACCTTTATATCAGATATTCACCTGTCCTTAGAGGGAAAAGATATCCCAGTAGATGAACACTTTGCAAGAGATGAATCCTTTAAACAAAGCCAAAACCCTAAACCACACCATGAGTGGCTTTGCAGATACATTTGTGATCTCATCATGGCTATTTAAGCTGAACCAGTAAATTACCAAGTCCTTAAATTTCGGAAGGAAATCAAGGAACAATAAAAATTGATTTAGTCATATAAATACAGGAAGTAATAAAGGCTTCATGCGATGTCTGGCCTTCTGATAAACTGTGCTGCAAAATGATTCCTAGTTTCAGAGCAGTGATAGCATGGTTTGGTAACTAAGATTTTGCTTCTATAATATTTCCATGGGTAAAATATTTTACTCACTGAAGTCTAAAGTCTAACTTTTGGGAGAGGAGTCCATAGACTTAAAGGGATCAGTCCCACACATGTTCTTTCAAGCCTGCATCCATCCAAAGGATGCAATGATTCCTCTGGTGTGACCCAAGTATACAAACTGATAAATCCAGTTGACTTTATTCCTTTAAAATGTAACTAAATCGTTATGGTTACTCGATTTTTTTACAACACTCACTCCTTATATTTCTGTTGAGAGCAGGTAATAAATTACTTCAGGACTTCAGGAAGCATAAATGTAATATGTATTTGTCTATAACTGTAAGGGACTAAAATCCCCAAACAACTGGACACTGCTGGGTAAGCAAAACAAGTAGAATTTCTGCCTCTATTTTCAGTTTCACTGTGTACACGTAAGGGAAGATGTGCTCACTTGTGAAGCCAGCTTTTCCTAAACTACTGTCAGTAATGGCATATATATATAGCTGTGAAGCTGAAATGAGTGTTTTGTGCCAGCTCAGTTGGAAAACCAGATGGTCTTGAGAGTACTTCTGGCATTGTCTTAAAAATAGTATTGAAAATTGTGTTACTATTACATTTTGCAATTTACAGTGAATGAGTATTTATCTCCGCTAAGCTTGCTTAGTTTAACTGTCAGTGACTTCAGGGGTATTCTCTGTGTAGATGCAATTCACAATAAGAGGATTAGAATGTGGTGTGCTGCTTGTTCATTTGAAATTGTTTTGCCTGAAGTTATGAAACTCGGTTGGTGGAGAGAGAGAGAATTCAGGAGTGGGAGTTTTCCAGGGTCTGAAAGTTGACAAACAGTTGCAAACAGTTTTCTGAGTCTAAATAAAATTCTTTTATCTTGAGGCAATAAAAGATCCATTCTTGTAGCTGTGGAGTCAGTCAGTAGATTTGACGGTTTGGTGAATTTTTTCAGTTGTGTGTTATTGTTATCATGTCATTGCTCACCCCACACTGCAAGGGCATTGAGGGCTGAAACTGCACCTGGAACTACAAACAGCTTATGTGATTGATTCACCTCTATTTTATACCTGAGCACCCCTAGTATGCTCCAGCACAGAGGGATTATAGACAGTTTCATCTGAAACTCAGTAACTGCTGAGGATTTTTTTTTTCTCCTGTGTTTAATTTACAGAGTCATTATGTGGACATTTATTTTCAGTTAACAAATAACAGAGGTTCTCTGGCATATATTGGTCCTTTTGCCTATCAAAAAAGCATAGAGTATAATTCTCCAAACAAAATAGTCAAGCTTGGAAGCATAAATATGTATCCCTGCATTATTTTTCTGAAGGTATTAATCAAAAGTCTACTAAAATCACCTGAGAAATAGTGCTGCAAATCATTCTTTATGGAAAGAAAAAAGCCAGAAAAATCCTCAACCAACTCTCCTGTGATGCTTGTCTATATTTAAACTTCTAAAACGTATTTTAGAAGGTTAATTATGGCTTTTTCCCAGTTTGGGAAAGTTAACCCACTTTTAGTACATCAGAGCACATGACATGACCTCTGGGATTTTTTTTCATTTTCTTTTATTGCAGTAGCTGAGCCACTAATAGTTGCTTACTCAGATTTTACATAATAATCTGTGCAACATCTATTATCCATATGGTACCTTAGCAGTTTTTGCTTTTTCTATGTGAATCCATTTAGATTTGCACATAAATCACTCTGCTGTTGTGCATTACACTGCCATTTCATTACTGATCTGCATGTTAGAGGAGTTTAAGTGGCCATGATGTGCCTTGATGGGTCTTGTAGATTTTTTCTTTTTAAAGAAAGATTGTACATTCAAAAAGGAAAAATGGGGAGTGGAAAAAAAAAAAAAATATTATTTTGTCACATGGCCATATCCATTAAGGAAATCTGAATATTTTTTAGCAAGTGAAACGAGGCCCTAGATATAGCTGCCTACATACACAATCAGAGGAAGGGAAGGCCACAATTAAATTTGACCCTAATAGTTCATCAGAAATTTAAACCCTCCTGAGTTGATAACAGGGAGGTGACCTCCAGGCCATCCCTGTGCCACAGTGTGTGGAGCAGTTCCTGGCCTTGCACCAGCTGCAGCTTGAGGTGACAGCATCTCTGCCCTGCAGTTAAGCTCTGCAGTTTGTGGTGGGAGGCAGAAGACAGTATTTCATTCAGAAGGAATGTCCTGGTGGGAAGCAACCTTCGGGCAATGTGTGACAAATGTCTAATAAAATTGAATAAACTATAGCGAAATAAACTGCCCACGCTTGCCAAAGGTGCAGAGCAGTGTAGGGTACCCCACAAAGTGAGCAAGTGTTAAAGGTTTGTGTTATTGGCAGCAGCAAAAAAAGGTGGGAGGGAAATTAAATGGCACAATGCCATGGCTGTTCATGTGTGAGGGGGATAGAGGAACTGAGATGTCTTATAATATGTGTGTATTTTCAGTAATTGGCCAGTACAACCACAATTTTTTTTTTTTCCCCTGAAATTTAGGTCACTGCCTGATGGTTTGGAGTCCTGTAATGGACACCCTTAACTTTGGCTCTGCTTAATGTCCAGTCCAAATTTTGTGATTTAGACCTGTTCTTGGGCTTCTGGAGTTTATTTCAGCTCAGCAGACAATTCAAGTCACATGAGACTTTTTCTGGTGTAAAACTAGTGTGGGATAGAGATTATCTGCAGAATTATTATCTTTACTACAATACAGAGGAAAAATATTTGTCGTAGTGATTGTAATGGAAGTCAAAATTTAGGGGGCTCTTTGCTGGAATGTTATTACTTCCAGCAGTAGATGCAGCTTGCGTGCCTCTGTTTCAAAGAACTATTAAACATGAGGACATTTTAAACTTCAGGTATTTCATGGTATAAACTGGGCAGCTCAAAGGGGGATGCTGTTGAATAAACACTGCAGAGTGCAGTGCTCACCATGGGAACCAGTACTTTGAAATCCCAGGCTGAAAGACCTTATATAGCTACAGACTTGTTTGAGTAAATATGTACTGTCCACAGTTGTTTTCTCTGGGATATTTTCCTGTGACCTTCAAACAGCCTTTCTATGTATTTATTTTCTCTTTAAATGCAAAAAGCCATTGTGTGAACTTGTTTTAAAATGAAAAAATAAGAGCAAAGTAAAATGTGCTTGAAATGCTGCATGGCAGCCGTTTCTGCTTTGCTCTTGTCTTGGTGGTTGGTTTCTGTTCCAAAAGCCTCTTGATACCAAGTGCAGGCAGGTAAGTGCTGAACGAGAGGAAGAAATAGTGTTAGGGCTTTGCTATTTGCTGTGGAGTTTCCTGCTAGCACAGCACAGAAAGTCTATGGCTTGGCAGGTCTGCACGGTGTTATTTAACACATCGTAAATGCTCTAAAGTGCCCTTCTTAAGGTCAGATATCTGCAGTCAACTCCAGAATGATTCACAAACATAAAAGAATGAGCATGAAAAACCAAAGGCTCATTTTTAAAGTGCCTTAGTAGCTCCAGTTAGTTGTACCTTCTGGTAACTGTGATGCAGTATTGCTTTGGGGGCTGGATTAACTCTGGTAGGAGCACCTCTCCTAGTTTTCAGATTGCCTTCTGGATTCAGACAGAAATGTTCATGAATCTTGAACTAAGTGCTGGTTTGGATGTTTCATTTTAAGTGTTTGATTGTTTGTGTAATTAGTAAGTGGCTGTAAGACTTGGACTCCCTGAGACAGTGGCACTGCTGCATGAACAGCTGGGAGAGCAGCAGGATGGAACAGGTCCTGCTGGTGGGCACAATCCCAGCCCCAAACACAGCAGTTTTATCCTTCTATGAGGAGCCTGCTATCACTGTCCTACCTATCTTCAGGCTCCACCAATAGCTGTATGTGGTATGGTGTAAAAGAGTACTTAGACTTGCTTGTCCTAAAGATTACACTTCTTATCAGGATTTGGAGTGTGAACATCTCATTTTTCAAATTGTCTCTATGTGAGACCCCCCAGCAAAAAACCCAATCAAAAAAAACCCCCCATGTGCTATGTCAATGGCACTGTGAACTCACTGTGAGGTTCTGCATGGACAAGTGGCTCTAGAGGATCCACCTGCAAGCAAGGGGAGGAGAGGGATGGCATTTAAAGCTCAGCCAAAGAGCATTGCAACCCTTGTGCATTTGGGCAGAAGTGCCATAAGGGAATGCTCCTTCACGTTGAGTTGGCTTCACAGGGCTGAGCTCGTAACCCTTAACAGGTCTGGTGGAGCTCTTGGTGTGTTTTTCCTGCTGTGGCAAACATCCACAGCTCCCTGCTCCCACATGTAGGGAGGATGTCAGTGTGCTGAGCTTCCCTTCCTCTCTTTGTCAGGCTCAGGCTTTATCCTTAATTACCTGAACTGTGCTGAAAGCTTCATTAACGTTTGACAAGTCAGCTTTATCCTGAAGGGAAGGGAAAAGGAGGTGGCTTCCTGCCAATTCTCAAAATTGTGTGTCCACATGGGAGAGACATCTTGAAGAGGGAAGAAAATGCTGCTGTAAAATATTTCTTAAGTTTCCTGTGGAGCATTGCCTAATTGAATCCTACCATAAAGTGACTGGTCAGGCCATCCTTGAATTAGTAATTGAGATTTTTTTTGGTGTTCTGAGAATTCTCGACTGAAATGGCATCATGTTAAACTGTGATGTGCTGAGGCTAAAAGACAAGAACAGGCTGGAACTTTGCCCCCTTTCTATGATTAAAGAAATCAAGGTCATCTAAATGAATTCAGGGAATTTATTATAACAAAGAGAGACATCAAAGCATTGCATAAGTTTTTCTTCATAACATTTGTAAAATTCAGTATTAGTCATTCAACTTGGGGAATAAAATTTGATGTGTGCACGTGTCAATGCTGTAATCCTTCAATTGACATCATGAAGCAGAGCTTTTTTTCAGTGTTTGATTGAAGGTTAGCTGTACAGGTTTCATTTTTTCCTATATTAACTCATTTTCTTCTTTGCACGTCCTCTAGGGCTGAATTTCACTAATGACATATTTCAAAGTATTTAACAAACCCTGAAATAAATAAAGTAGCAAACTGGCAGATCTGGTCAAGTTCTAGAAGGAAGTTTTAAGAGACTGAAGACCCTATTGTCCCTAGTTTTATTTTATTGACCTTCAGAAGAGAATAAAGGATTTTGAAATTTTTAGGGGATATTTTTAAGGATGCTCCTTCTGCTTCTATCAGGGATAAATACATTTTCTTTTGAGTCCCTGTTGAAATCCACTAGAGTTTGGCTCTCAAAGGCAGCTGGAGAAAGTGGTGGCATAGGATCTATGTGCCCCCCAGGGGGTGCTCCAACACTGAAATATTTTTTTTAATCAAAAAATAATTTGGGAACAAGGAAGAAGTTTGGCTTCAGTACTGCTTGTTCTGGCTAGTGGGAGATTTTCTGTGCAGAAATTCATCCTGACTGGAGGTTGCAGTATGTACATTTATAGTAGTTGTGTTCCATAGCAGGATTATGAAAGGATTTGTGGGCATGGGAGAATTAGTTTGGGTCCAGCTCGTTTAAGAGGTCACACATTGTGTTCTACTCAATAGTAGGACTGCATTTTGTTCTAAAACTATTCTCTTTTGGAAGAGCTGTTTTATACTTGAAAGGAATGCTTTGGGCCTCCTGTGAAATACAAACTACTGTTCCCATAAATCTGAAGGAGAAAATATATCCTCAAGTCCTATACTCTATTTCTTCTGGGCTGGTATTATAGAATTCCCAATTTCTCCTGTCCTGTTGCTTCTTTACTTGTGTTTGATAGTGGTTTTTTTTTTCTTTCTGTTTTATTCTTTTTTTTTTTCCTATACTAATCCCTGCTCCCTGTCAAAAAAATTCCAACATTTTTCTTTCTGATGTTGTCAAGAGGATAATGCAGGGCCTGAATACAGGTAATGGAAGCAGTCTTGCAAGAGACTGTGAAGCATCTCTATACTCCACAACTACATATAAGAAATCTGAGTCTGGAAAGCCAAACTGGCCCCTAAAGGCTCAACAGACTGAAGGCAGAGGAGTCTCTGTTAAGGCTTGAAGCAGTTAGAAAAATAAATTTTAAAAGTCCTTTATCATAATATCTTTTATATTGCCCACATAAGCAGCCTAGCACAGTTACTCTTCATAATTAGAAGCAACCCAAATAAACCACTTAGAGGAAATGAGGAATTGTTGCTAATCAAAACACATGGGCTGCTTTGACTGAAGTCTGAACTTCTTTATGTTGAGATTACATCAATCCCCACTACAAGATACAATTTTTAAACAGGAACAAAATACTTGAGACATTATATTTTATTAGGAAATATTCCATCCCACACATTTGTTTTCTTTTCTTCTCAAATGTTGAGAAGGCCAGATACACTGTCTGCAGTACCTCCAGGGCCTCCTGGTAGAACTTTAACACATTAGAATAATAATCATCCCAGGCTCAATTATAAGTGCATTTTTTTTAAAATGCCACAATAATGATTTATCCTTACCCAGACATACACACTTCAAAAGACTCAATTAACCTAAAGAAAAAGCCTTGAACATTTTCAAATTACCATGTCCAAAGTTTGGCTTTATTTTCTGAAGTTTGTTTAAGGTCACCAAATGGTCAGATCAGTTTATCACCAAGACATCCCAAAAGTACATAGACCCAGAATTGCATAGTTAATTCTCTCTTCTCTTGTATTTCAGCTTTATCTATGATATTCAAGGTAAGAGAATGGTACAAAACACACAAAAACCTGACCCATAAAATACTTGCTGCTTTTTGAGAGACAGAAAATTGCTATCAAGTTCCTTTGAGTCTCAAACAGAGTTTGTTATTCAATAGTCTGAAAGTGTTAACTGTCCACTAGCTTTATATCATTGACCTATAAAACTTATTACATCCCATGTAATGAAAGATGTCTGATTACTTAATTTCTGTGCTTCCTACACACTTAAAACTTTTAACTATTATAACCTAGTACAAGGCTTCTTATTTCAGGGAAGGTATGTTAGGTAGCTTCATCTTCATAACAATTTTCATTAAGTGATACTAACAATAATTATTCCCAAATATAATCAAGCATTTATTCAATAAGCAACTGAACAGGCATAATCACGTATTTAAAGAAGAAAATAAGAATATTTATATTTAAAATTAAATTTTATACTAAGAGATTTGTAAGAGTGCTTTGCTTTCTAGTGGAAGAAAGTAAAGAGAGTAAAGCCCCTCTGAAAAATTCTGCATTACTCACACACTCTTTGAAACACAAAGGAAAATACCCATTATTGAGTAAAACTTACTTTGTAGCAGATAATGCCTTAAACAAAGATTCAGATGCAGATTCAGATGCACTCATAAAGACTAACTTCTCCTAAGTGAAAGCAACCTTCAGGGAGCGAGAGAAAAGAAACCCTTGATCCCTTTGAAATACAGAATATCACTTAGATTTTCAACTGCTGCAAATCTAGGTAGCACAAGTGATTTCAATTCCCATTGACTTTAGAGAGCTCATTTTGAATTACTCCAGCTGAAGACATTCCTGTAGATATATTTACTTATGGAGCCCTAATGCAGCAAGTCATTTAGGGAACGATGGGCCTGTCTGAGGGACTGCACAGCTGTAAGTCAGAAGCCTCTCTGCCACCACAAGGAAGTCCAGGAACTCTGAGCCATTCATGCAGTTCAGTTCCTGGTCATGTTTGCTTTGCACATGTCTTGCTTGCTTAAAATCAATGCTTTGTTGCATTGTAAGAGAATTCTTCCATTTCTCCAGAGAACTACATAGCAAAAGAAGGCATGGAAATTTAAAGTACATCTCACCCTCCATACTGAAGGCTAAGGATGCATTTCAGACACAACAGAATGTTCTAAGAGATAGAAAGCTGCTGTATTGCCTCTGGGAGGTTGCCTGGTCCAGTTTCATGCACCTTGCCAAAATTCATTGCTCGGAATGCAGCTGCCCCAGGCTTCCTATGATAAAAGTGACTCCAGAAGAATTTGGTTTGCTCCATCAAATGGCCCTGCTATCCCTTACTCTAAAAATAATTTTCTTGTTTTCTTAAGTGACTTCAGTGAAGCTCAAAACACCTAGATGGTTTTAATGTTTATATGAAACTCTAAAAATAAAACTAACACAAAAGATGCTTTGTTACATTTCAATAAACAAGACATCTGAGGCTGAGTGATCCATTCTGCCTGCAATTACCCTGATGTAAAGGAAGGAGTTGGGGTATTTGTATGACATGACTAAATGTTAGCCTTGATCTGATCAGATGTAACTGAAAACAGAATTTGGCCTACAGCTACAAAGTGTTCAAGTTTAAAACCCTAGCTTTATCCTCCCAGGCAGTCTGCACTGCACAGACAAATGCAATAACATGTAGATTTGGCAAACAATGTACTGCTGGAGATGGAAACATCCCAGAGCAGCCCGCAATAACAAATTGTCACTGTTCAGGCTAATAAGAACAAGCACTTAACAAAGTTGACGTGGAGAACTAGACTGATCTTTACATGGTAGCAGGTGACAGCAGCGACAGAGACATTTACGGGATTCGGAACAGTACATGGAACAAGGGGACCTCTGTTCCTCCCACTGTGAGAGTGCCTTAGGCTGTACACAGAAGCATCAGGCTTTAATCTCCCCCATATTGCTCAGAACTGAGACCATAATCAGCATTAGATAAAGAGGTATTTTCATATTTATTTATATTCTGGGTGGCAGAGAAACACATGCCATCATTTGAAGCCTTAGAAATCAGATGTACTGGGGGTTTTGTGCATGTGTCACCAAGCGTTAGAGGAAAGTATCTCTCACTAATTTGCTAAAAGCTGTGCTAGGCAGTTATAAAACAACTCTATAATCATCTGTTTGTGGTGAATGCTCCTTTTCTCTTTGATGTTGCATCCCAGATAGTACCGGACAGCACAATACCTAGTGGGATCATCATTCTGCTGCATACCTAGAGTTCATCTTCTCTTACAACCAGCAAGCCAAGTCTTTGTTTCACTCATTTCCCTGCTGTCCATTAATTTCACTGACCTTATACAGCAGAATAGAAGAGTCAGAAAAAAGCCTTTCTTACCACAGAAGACCTGAAATGACCATCACTTCTGAAAGCCCGAATGAGAAGCTGAAGAAGGATAAGGATGGGAATGAGGGATGGGGGAGGAATGTTTTGTTCATGGTTAGACAAGCACAAATGGAATGGCTAGAGGTTATAAATGTTTGCATTTTTTACAGGGTGCTTAAAGGCATTTTGAAGATAAATGCAGACATAAAACGCATGCTTTGAGGAGCTCAAAATCCAAACATTCAAGTTTGGGCAACTGTTCAGGACGATGTTGGACTGTCCTTTGCATTTCCCTAGAATACAAAGATCCTTCTTAACAACTGCTAGAATGTCCAAAAATAAGGAGTTGATCTCTTGTGTTGCCCCCTGAGCTAGTGAATGCAGCAGAGTTGGATATGGATGTTGTACAATGTTCTCCCTTGGTGTGTCTGAGGAAGCCACACAGAAATCTGGAAATCTGAGAGTGCTTTCTGAAAGGCTGACCCTGTAAGCCAGCCTGAAGGGGCCTAGTTAGTGCAGAATGCTCCTCTCACACCAACATATTATGGTATACCTGTCCTTTCAGGTCTGCTACCAATTTACTGATTTGTACAACAGCAAATGATCTTGCTCTAAAAAGACTGGTGTAGTGGGCTTCTGCTAAGTCTGAGAAACTGAATCTCTCTCCAGAGTGGTGTTACTCCCAATTACATTCTCTGGGACACACATAAAAAAGTTCCTAAATTCATGCCAATAGGCATTTCCTGTTTCTCAGCCCTGGTATTCACTTTCTTCTTGGACCAAAAGTTAAGTGTAGAGGGTGCCTTTAGCTTAAGAACATAAGAAAGGCTATAACAGTTCAAAGAAAATGTCACATCTGTCTCTGTTGGGGCTGTCCCTGCAGGTCAGGAATGCATGTCTAGAGAAGAACAAAAGAGACAATAAGCCCATAGCATGACTTTTCCATGTGAAAACTTTACAAGCTTCTAAGAGTCAGTGGTTTAGGGGCCACAAGAGCTGGAGGATGCCCTTAGACCACTTTGACAGCAATGGATTGATCTCTGAACATGGCTAAGTTTAGTAGGAACTCAACAGGCTTAGTCCTAGGGTTAGGAACAGGTCTGGCATTATTCACCATGACTGTATGCATATTAATTGCCATTAATATTTTCTACCTTATCTGTGGCCTGCGAACACCATCTGCAGAGGTTGTATTTCACTGCTTCATGCAAGTGAACAACAGATAGTTACACAGCCCATATCAACATTGATTTGAGGTTGTTCATAATCTTTCTTGCTCAAGAGTTCACAGACCTGTAGCAGAAGGGTTTTCATCACCACATGCTCTTAATAAGCAACTCGAGCACCTGAGAAAACAAAGCCTACTTGGCAATTCTAACAAGCCATCACTCTCAGATCTTCTCATGGCCCAGTGATGTGGTATTGAGCACACTCACCATGCACACATAGAGGAAGCAGAGTACCAACAGAGCATTTGGGTTACGAGAGAACTTACAAAACTGAGGGATAGCACTAGCTGCCCTCCAGACGAGTTTCCTTCTCTGTGTACAGCATCTGTACAGATTCCCATAAGTATTTCTGCTGACAGTTTAAGGGGAGTAAAGGTCGCGTTTGTCTTGGATTCATTTTAAGTTTGTAACAAGGAGACAAAATTGCAATTTCCTACTTTCACGCTATTTCCTTGTGTCACAATCCAGTGCACACTTACCAAGTCTGACAACACTTAGCATGGTTCCTTTCTCCTGATGCTTCAGCAAGGGAATTTTTCAGAAGAACACCTGACACAGGTACCTCCAGAGTGGAAGCATTAATGCTGTTCACTTACACACTGTCCAGGTGATGTCTTCTGCATAACTGCCTGAAAGTCACTCACAGCTCACTGTAGGAAACTTTGATAAATCTTATTATCCCTTCAGACATTTGTGATGCCTTCATTAGCACTTGCTGCCAGCAGAGAGAAAACCTTCTGGCACTGGTTGATACAGAAGACCAAAACAGATGACAATGCCAAATCTTTAGAATGTCTCTATTTCTGCTGTTAGTTTAAATGAACTCTGAGTAAATACAAGCCTGGAAAATATATATTAACTGTAACTTCAGCCAATTCTGTTGTAAGATAACAGAGATAACCTTTTTTACTTGCCAACTTCACCCAAGTGTTGAAAGTATTTAGATGAATTTAACATTCTTGAATTATTTGGGCTCCTTATTCTTATAAATATTTATACTCAGCATGAATCTAAGAGAGTGTCTCCATCTAAAAATAGCATTCTGATTTGAGGCTTTGCAAACATGAGATGGGAAGTCAGAGCATCGCAAACTAAATACAGCAAGTGTGTGTAATTATCCTCATTAAAACACTTTGAGTGGAAAATTTTCATTACCCTGGGATATAAGAGAAAGCAGGGCAGACATCCCCTGGATCCTGGTTGCAAGATACTTTTATGAAGCCCATGTAATCCCATATCTCTAGTAATTTGCTCAGACTTTCAGGGACTTGCTTCCAGCCCCGAAGCTACAACCTGTCCAGGCAGATGCATGGCCACTTCCTGAGTAAATCCCTGGAAAATTACTCCATGGGTTTCCAGCTAGTGAGGAAACTCTGGTCTGGACTTCCAAGTGTCAGAGCTGGAATCTGAAAAATCCTATGCTAAAGCTCTAAGCAGGACCTTTAGAGCCCTGGTGTTCCAATACTTCATTGTTTTAAGAGCAATTTGCTTGACTACAAGCTGAGTATTTGTTGTTTCCACTCAATGGATTATGCCTACAAGTGGGATCTGGAAGTAGACACATTAGTGAATTCCATAATTGCCATCTCTCTGATATTTGCAGCTGCCTTCAGGAGAATGGACAATTTATTCTCATTCTCCCACTGTCCAGTTTAGTTTTAAGCCTAAATCCTCAGCATACATTTTCTCTCCTACCCATTTAGGCTTTTTCCTTTTCCCCTCCAAACACCTTCCCAATGTTTCCCAGTGAACCCAGAATGTTTCTGCCTTACTGAATGGGAGGGACCACAATCCTTTTCACTTCTGCTCTGAATGAAAGCACAGCAGGAAGAACTCCTCTGGTAATGTTTGTGCAGCTGTGAAACCCTTCTAGAGGAAGTAGCAGAATTGCTAACACCTGAGTCATTTTATCACCATACCCAAAGTACTGCAGAATCTATGTCCTCGACTACCAGAGTAGAGCTGATCCTGCATTGTAAAAAACTCCAAACTCATGCTCCCTTGTTTAAAGAATGTAAAATGAAATGCACATTTAAAAAAAATAGAAGTTATGCATCAATTCTTCTTACTAGGCAATAAATGCTTTGTTAAGCTTCTGATTCTTGTCCTTTTCCAATCTGTGTTGCATGGAAATGTGTTAAGTTTGTCTCTCCCCTTGATAAGGTGACTGTGCAGTAGATGGACACTCTGGAGTACACATATTTAAGGAATGTCTCGGTATAATTAAGTGACTGCAATTTAACAGCTTTAATCCTACAGCACACTTCACCTTTAAGTACTTAGTTATAAACCTAATCTTCTTGGTACACTACTCCATTTTCAGGACGTCAGACCAGTGTTTAATACTTTTACTCATTTCATTGGCACATATATTTATCCACAAGGAAGCAAGGCACATACAGTGGAAGCAACCACAGTGCTAGTACATGTTTACTGTAGTGCTTCTGCTGTACCATAATGCTTTGGCCTGGAGCAGAAGTAGAGATAAAAGATGGCAGAGAAGGAATCCAATTCACATTGGATTGTGCCAATGCCCCTTGCTTAACATTTTCTCATGGTCTCACCCATTCTCCACACATCTGACAGTAATCCAAAGGAGGGTGCACTTACTGACTGACTGATCGACCTTTGAAAATGTTACTGGTCCTGTTACTGGACTGCCAGCACTGCAGTGGTACATTTTAATGACCCCTACATTAAATCTTTTTAATTCATTTCACGTTGGTGTGAATGCAGAAAGTTTAGATTATTTCTTTTTTCAAGTTGAATTTTCAGAGTGCCGAACCAATTCAGGCTCCAAACAGTTAAATTCTTACAGGAAAAAAAAAAAGGGCATTTTTCCTCACTATAGTTGAAACTGAAAACAGAAGGGCCAGAATACCACAATAAAGGCTGCTCTTACCGTATTTTTGAACTGACTAGAAGAGACAGGAAGATCAAGAAATCCTGTGAGAGATAATAAAAGACAAGCACTTGAAAACTGAATTGTGATGTGGCCACCAGAAATACCACTCTGAGAAACAAAAATACTTGCAAGTGTATCCCTAGAGGATGCACTGCCAAGGCCTGGCTCAGCAGCTCTGCAGGTTTTTTTAAGACAGATTATGCAAGAATCTTCTGTGAGCGCATGGAAGGAAAAAGCAGCAGTGGATTTTGTCAAGCGTCAAGCTATCATGAAAATCTAGGAATTACCATATTAGATTAGGCTATGCCTCCTATCAAATTCCTCTTAGCAGTCATTAGCCCCAGATGCTCCATAAGAAACCGAGACAGTTCTAGTATATCATATTCCCCAGGAGACCTTCCAGCCCTGTTTCTCATAGTCAGTGTTCAGATAAAGCACTGAAGCATCAGGGGAGGATTGCCTCTCTGTGCTCCGAAGAGCTCCGAGGAAATGCATGTAACTTGGCCTCTAACGGGCACGTCTCTGGATCATTTCAGAGTAATTCAGGGTTAGCTCTAGTCCAAAGAACATTTCATTCGTAAATGTTTTCAATAAAGCAGTGGAAGCCACCCACATCCTGCTGGGACAGTATGGGTTTGTGTTTCTGAGCTCTTGAACCATTTCAGAAAAAAATGATGCACACCAGAGTCCTTTTAAATGTCATATCAGGCAGTAAAGTGATATTTGGCATGGTGAACTAATTAGTTTTTTAATAAAAAGGAGTTATCCAACTAAATTCTTTCTATGAACACACAACAGTAGCCCCAATTCAAATGTTTATGCAGGATGAGTACACAACCCAATTTTTTCCCTATTACCTTTTAAGAGGCAGCAAGGCAGCCTCAGGCAGGCCTCTGTCTCCTTGGGAACATCACTAGGGAGCTGTACCACTTCAGACTCCTTCAATAGGAAAACATTTCAAAACCAACCACATACTTTAATTACTGGCAATTAGAAATTCCTGGGTTTGTGTGTTTACAGCTGAAAAATGTTAATGTGTGCCAGTTGTGTCAGAAAGTTTGATTAAGCTCTTTAAACTGAATTTGAAAAACTTAAAACACTCCAAAGACTCTGATCAGAGTATCTTGGGGGGCTTTCCAAAGTGACACGTAGAAGTCAAAACTGCTTTAATAGTCTCTTCACTGGTCCCAGTGGACCACAGCTTGCCTTGCAAAGACATCCACCCAATGTATTTGGCAGGAGAGATTTCTATCTGGCAGTCTCACAAAGACTAAGCAGCATCTTGATCATATCTAGGATCACTATCTGAATGGCAAACTGGAGTTACAACTGAGGTTCCAATGACTATATGTGAGTGGGGTTTCATACAAGCAGCTATGAAATGAGATAAAGGTGAGTAAAACCCATTGTATGGGTTAGCTGCTTTTTCAACATACAACAGAGCTGTGTTAGTAGTTTCCTTAGAAATTTAAAGACTGCAAGAAACAGCAACAAAAAGAGAGTGATGTTAGACCAAGTTCACAGGTAAAATACAAAGAGAACAAAAGGTACTTTCTCCTGGCCTAACAGAGGTGATATTTCCATAGACACGTAAGGCTGATGATGAATTCTTGCTACAGAGCTCTCCATGTGTCATAAAATATGAGCAATAAAATAAAGCCAAAGAATTGAAAAGACAAATGACAAGCCTCTGTGCACCATTAATGAATGATGAGGGTAGAAAGGCAGAAGATAACTCTCCATGCATATAATAATGATGTCTTTGACTGGTGGTGCTTCTCTATGCCTGCACGTTTAATAAGATGTGTTAGAATTAAAAATTTAAAAATCAAGTCCATGTGCTCCATAAAATATGAGGAAGGAAGCAACTCTAGCCTAAGTTAAGATCTTAGCATTGTACATCCTATTAAAGAAGGAGATGTGTTGATTTATGCAAATACTCATAAATGAAGCATGACAGTATTCTAATTCTGATAACAAACCAAGTTGTATAGTCAGTAATCTCATGTCTCATCAAAGGAAGTATTTTGGTACTTAGCAAAGAGTTGAAAGTCCACAGGAAACCATCTATTCTTGTATCAAGTGACCTTTCTTCTGCTGCTTTATACCCAAAGCTGCTACAGACCCCAGGCTGACTATGGGGGTCTGTATGTTTCCCTGAATAACATGCACTGGTGAGAGTACACTAGGAGTTCATGTTTTTCTCATAACACTGTCCATTGCAAAGGAACTGAATACACTATTTAATGAGAGCAAATCTACATTCTCCAGACTTCTCAACAGGACAGGTACTTTCTAGTGGAGAAATGAAAGTTCTACATGAAAACTTCTTTTTTTTGCCCATCATTAGGAAGTGTCTTTATGTTGTGCTCTCTATTACACTGGAATATAACCTAATGCTATCCAATCCAACATGCCTTTACCTGAAGTCAAAGCTGTATTTCAAACTTTTTCCAGGATTATTGACATAACAGGATTAATAAATGTTGAAGTCAATAATCTTAAAGGTCTTTTCCAACACAAATTATTCCGTGCTTCTATGATCCTTTATGGTCCCAAAGGCATCCTCAGTCAAACATACACAAAAGAGTTTTCTACTTATAAATATTTTGGAGACTTCTGAAAAATAAGCCTTAAAAGGGAGATGTCAAAGACCTGGAGGGGAGGCAGTGATGATGGAGGGGATCTGAAGTCCTGGAAAAGAGGCACATCGTAAAACAGACAACAGAACAAGATCATGTAACAGCTTTTAAAAAGAAAGACCCACAAGCCATCATGATATCTCCATACCTTGATACATTTTTTTCTATAAATACCATTAACAACTCTCTTTGCTCCCCACAAACTTTGTTTGAAGTTAAAAATAAGGAAAATGTGCTTTAATGAACCATTAGCGTCTCTATCTTCCAGGCTAATTTATTTGCTCCTTTTTCTTTCTTTCTTTTTCCATGCTGCCATCTGTGCAAATGCAACCTGGAATCAGAAGTCTGATGCTCAGGGCTCAAGTATCATCACCAATAATAAAAACCAGTAACTGAGATTTACCTGAGAGTGATGCTGTTAATGTGCCAGACAGAGCAGAAAAACAGCTCACTTCCCCATAACTACCCTATCTTTTAATTGCTAGCAATAATAAAAGCTCAATTTTGTTAAGTAAGCAGATATGTCAGACATATGGGGAGCAGGTCTAAGGGGCAAGTGCCATTGTTTTATAGTCATTTCCCTCACTGTAATGCAATTTAGAAGAAGTTATTGGCAGCATGTAAACTAGAAGACATGCATGTGGACATTGTGTGAGAGACAGATGGACTAAGAAAAGCATCTGGCTTCTATACAATAGAAATATTAAACCTTAAAGCAATCAAAGATCTTGAAAGTAAGGAACCCTGTCTTGTTCCCCAGCAAAGTGAATGACCAACATTCCAAGGTCTACTGGAGGAAGAATCCACCATCAAAACTTCCAGGAGTTAAACACCAGCTATTTGTTTTTCACTGCACTTGAGAAGTTCTTGGTCAAAACATGGAGGTTGTAAGGAACTCATAATTTTAAGGTTCTTAGGCAATTTTCCTTAGGGTCTAGAGATTCCAGTTTGCAACATAATGAGAAGAAAATTATTTTTAATGTTACATTCTACGCAAAAAGATTGTAAATGATTCATTCTCGTGACTCACAAGTCATAGGGAGACCTGGAGGGGCTGGGAGAGAGAGAGAAGTATCGTGAGTTGTGTGATTAAAACGTTCTGCCCATGCTTTAGGAGAGTACATTACACATCTTCTAAATATACATTGCTGCACAGCTCTCCCAATGAGAAGCAAATGGCAGACTTCACATCTATGATATGCCTGTAGGTGGGAAACAACTTTTCAACACAGCCCTGCCTATTCTCACTTTTATTATAGCAGTGTCCAAACACTGGATAAGTTGACTTGGCCAGCTCAAACTTTTTGTTTGGTGGAAATGAAAAGCAGAATGAATGCAGTAAACTTTAAATCCAAATCATGGTGTCATAGGAGACAAAAAGGCAAACTTCTAATAAAAGGATTTTGGAGAATGGTGAGCAAGAGCTGTACTGAAATCATATTTTTAAATTATTTTTATCCAGTTGAATGACAGAGCTTGTCACTTCTGTGTAGTATAAATGACTGAATACTTCATATGAGCAATAATACTATGGCAGACTGAGGCAAGCCAAGATTTGATTCTTAGCTCTGCTACCAATTCATGCAGATAAATCATTCAAAGTCTTTGTGCTTTGACTTTCCCATCTGAGAAAGGAGATATTCAGCTTAGTTCACAGAAGTGTTGAAATGTTGATCATTTTTATGCACACAGCAATGTGAACTCATTGGGTGAAAAGTGCTTTGGAAGTATTAAATATTCCTCTTGCTATTATGCCTTCTTTCCTCTCCATATTGTTTATGAGTAGTGCTATTCTTTTGACTGAACTTCAGCCCATTAAAATTTGACAGTATAGAATTTACATTCTTTGCAATGATAAATGCATTTATTTTTCTTCAACAAAATACATTCCAATCCAGCATTTAAGCATAAGACTAATCTCTTTTGTTTCACATGACTATTGGGTAAAAACAAGTGCTCAAGTGCTCTGTCAAATTGAGGCCATAAGAGTTTTTGCAAGAATAAGCAGCAGTTTCCAGTTGAACTCTGTGATTTGAAGGAAGTTCTCTTCCAAATCTTGAAGAAACTATCAATAGTTTGGTCACTATCCCACCAAAATTGATGTGGTATCTATACATACAGGTTAAAAAAAACAAAAAAGAAAATAATATATTCATTTCCCATCATAGACTCAATTCTTCCTCTAAAACTTCAATATTCCCTGTTACACCTTGTTCTGACTTTGGAAGCGAAAGCAACACTAATTGCAAGCCTAAGAAGTTTGAGGGAACGGGAACATTCTTCCCTTCACTTTCATCACAGGGACCAGGTTTATCAATTGTGGTGCATTTCCTGCATCTGCAAGAATCTAATATACCAACAAAGTCTCTGGCCACTTCTGCTGTCTTCCTGTTTTACTCATCAGTAGTGATTATATCTCTTATATAGTCAGGAAATTGATCTGGGACTTAAGGAGGTTTGTGCAGCCTGCGAGCTACAACTCATGAATTCCTCTGGAGTACACACAGTGTATCCACGCATATTTCATTGATTCTGATCTGAATGTTCACCTTAATAACAAACAACTGCTATAAACCAGTTCTCATGCTATCTGCAATAAACCTGAATGTAACACAAACTGAGCTCACTTAGACTGGTTTTCCTGAGATGGTGCATTAAGTCAGAGACACACTGTGAGAGGGCTGCAGTTTGTAATCTGCAATGTTACAGATTATTAGGAAGTCATCTGAAGGCTGAGGATTATCTTCCCTTCTGCATATGGTATCAGGGAAGTTCCTGGAATGATCTTGCCAGCTTTATTGTTAAGACAGACCTGATGAACTTCAATGAAAAATGAAAATGGAAGTTTCTGTGCCAAGGAGGTAATGTACTATGAAACAGCCTGGGACATAGTAAGATTGAATTAATGATCAACATATTTGCAAATATTTCTTGAAATGGTGAATTCTGAGTGGCAAATCTAGGGCTTTTCTGTCTGGAGCAGAAAACTGGAAGAGAGAATGTATAAAAATCTTCAGTGGACATGCAATACAAAATCTAATAAAGCTGAGACACCTGAAGAGCCCTCTTTCCCTGAAACTTAGGTATTATTAAGTAAAAATTAAATTCTGCCAAGAGGAAAGGTAGTGGATCTGTTCTTGTAGAAATCTTAACTGCAGTTGGCAGCAGCAAATGCTGAGCATTACTATTCTCAAAAACGGGTGCCACAGAGATAGGACTGGATCTTGGACCAAGAGTATGCAAAGGCTTCTTTACTTAATTTATGAGATCTCTGAATTAATTAAATAAGAAATCACATATGTAATTCCCCAAAGAAGGCTAAATGTCCTACCTCCCCGTTAGGAACTCAGAGGGTTGGGGTTTTTAAGGCTACAGATTTCTGCTCTGTGAATTACCTGAGAAAGATTTGTAGACTGCAGGTCTACATCAGAGGACTGGACAAAGGCTCAGTAAAAGCAGCATCCAGAATGAAACCACTGTTTGGGTAAAACATCATCTCAGGTAACATGTGGACTGACATTCCCAAAGCTACTAAGGAGATCAAGCAGGAAAACATAATTAGCTACAACAGGTGAGGTTGTAAGGTTCCAAAAACCCTCCATGTGAAGAGCTGAAAGCAGGACACCTCCATGCATTTTAAAGTATATCTCTTCCTGGAATAGTATGACTCCATCACAGATGGTAATGCTAAAAAAAATATAATAAGGTAAACTTAGTAATACTGTACAGGTGCTGCAGCTCCACAGAAGATGCCATGTTTTCAGTAATGCCTGTTAATCCATCATTTTACATGGTTCCCCCTGCTTATCTTACTATCATCAGAAAAACATGTATTGATCTGCTTATGATCATAATTCCCAATTCAAATCTTTGTGCATTACATCACAGCAGATTGAGGAGGGAGGGAGGCTAGGAAGTACAGAGATAAAACCAAAATAAATCTTCATTTAAATTTCAGAGTAAAACCTTAAGCACTTTATTCTTTGAAACAGAGAAAAAAATACATGATCCAGATTTCGTGTGCAGCACCACTCACATTTTTTAATATCATCTTGAAATCAGGCATAAAACCCAATATAAACTTGTGCAAAGGGCCCTAGAATCAGTCTTTCTGACAGGAAAATGTAGGCATGCTCTATGGTCCATCAGGCTGCTTCTGGAACCAGTTTAGCTATTTATTTGCTCTGTTTTAACAATGGTCAAGTATGAAAGAAATTAAGGGCTCATAAAAAGCATAGGAAGAGTAATAAAAATGCTGAAAAACAAAAAGTCGGAATTTAATCCCTTTAGAGAAACATTTTCCCTGCCCATTAAAATGCTGCCTTTATTCAGTCACTCCCATCAACAAGAACCTCAGCCTGCTGGAGGACAGGCAGGTGCTGCCTCTCCTCTGCCTTTCCAGCTATTGGAAGTTCCTCTTTGAACTCAACACCACCACAGAAGCTCTGGGGGCCTAAAGGCTTTCCTCACTTTTCCCCTTTGGGATTCCCATGGAGCCCTTAGATTTTTCTCCTTTTTGGCATCTTTGAGGTTGTGATGCTGTTCCTGAGAGCTCTGTGATGAACCAGTGACCTGGTATGACTTGTTAAAGGAAGAGAAGCTGACCTCAACACCTACCTATGCCAGCAGGGAAGTCACAAGTCCGATTCCTCAAACAGCCTTGCTGCAGCAGCTCCTGCCCCACGAGCAGTGCCAGGAACAGTCTCATCAGGCTTGGTATAGACCCTGAGCACCCTTCTGCATACTGCAGGTGGAAAATCAGCCAAAGCTTTTCCAGCAGGATGCCACAAAATACTGTTCAACCAGAGAAGAGCCTGCAATTCTACAACATTTACCTTGTTTTGGCATTCTGAAAGCTGAGCTTCCACTGCCCTAACGATGGATAGACCTGCAGAAACAGCCCAGTGCTATTAAGACTCACATATAAATATATCTGCCAGCCAAACAGCCTGAAATAATCCAATAGGAGTAACAATTTGCTGTAACAAATTGACAATAAAAACAAAAGAAAAAAAAATTCAACTTGAAATCCCCCATGACTGATCCCAGGAATTCCATTTTAACAGTTCACAAATTGTAGTTTTAGCAGCTGGTTCAAGTATTACATGAAAAGTTAGTAATATAAAACAAATGAACTTTTTGCAACATTACAAAGAGAAACCACTGAAGAAATCCCTTCCTCCTTTCCAGGGAAGTTATTTTCTATTTAAAAGATATATTCCTATTTTTACGTTTCTAACTAAAAAATTATTGCTACTATAAAGATGGTAACTATAGATGGCTGAATGATGTTCATTATTTAGCAAAGACATTTTTGAATCATATTTTCCTACTGTTAAACCATTTTTATAGCTACTAAAGAAGACATTTTTGATTTTTTACCAGCTTGCAGTGACTAATTTATTCAAATGCTATTTTTTCCATTATCCATCTCCCTCTCATGGCAAGTTTTTTGAAATATCTTGACATGACTTATTGACCAGTTTCCCTTAGCTCTATTAAATTGTAAATTTTGTTTAATTTATTAGCATTTGTATATGTAGCAGATAGTTATTCTTGTTGGTTGGTTTTGTTTGTTGGTTGGTTGTTTTCTGACAGTAAGATCATAGACTTGCCTCCATACACACACAATGGGGAAACTTGGCAACCTCAGACAATCAACTAATCCCACAGAAAAGGAGACCCATCCCTTGGCAGAACAGATGAGATAATTTAAAATACAACTCACACTTGTAAATCGAAGCCACAAATATCTTCTAAATATTTACTCTCAGGAGGCAGAGTAACCAGCAAGACCATGAAATCCATTCAAAGAATGCCATGGAAGTCACTGCAGTAGTGGGATAGCAGTAGAAGGAGAAGGGAAAAAACATGTTTTGTAAGAAATTTAGGTGGATCCACTTAGACAGTAAGGCTGAATAAAGTGAAATAAATTCAACTGTCATAAGAAAGCCATGCTTCCTGGCACAATATTTAATCTACAGCTATATTTCTGCTACATATCTGCTTACATTCAGTTATCCCAACATAGACCAGAAAGACATGTACTTGGTCAGTGAACCAGGCTGAACTCTTCAAAATTCCGTGAACTTGTCCTGCATTGTCCAAGTGAAAGCACTGCCTCAGTTTCCCTTTATGTGAAATAAGAATTCTCCTACTACTTTGACAAGACCCCTGGAGTGAGCACCCAAACCACGCACGGCATTTTTACACACCACCTCTACAAATAATAAATAAATATATAAGCATCACACAGAATTGTGTCCTTTTTTTTCCTTACCAACACAGACATTTAAAATACATGAGGATTCTATAGAAGGAAATGGGGCTACGAGAGGGAATCAAATCTGCAGGCCTCTTGACCTTACCATTTTTCCAGTCTATAACAGCAGGGACCTCTCTGTATTTAAAAAAAAAAAAAAAAAAAAAGCCCATTCTGTTCTGAACCTACTATGATGAAATGGAATTTGCATTCAGCATCCATCACCAGTGGTCAGAGGGAATCACTGTCTCCATCAAAGACTGTGCACTTTAAATCCTCTGCTAGTTCAACTGCTATACATTTTATTTTAATTAAAGTTCTGTCATGAATTATAAAAGACTATAACTTCAAAGTCATTAATTAAGGCCCATCGGTGTCTGAATACCAGCACTATGATGACAAGTGAGGTGTACAGTGACTAGCAACAAGCGGCTGCCCAGCAGCAGCAGCAAAGCAAGCAGAACTATTATTCTGACATGTTCAGGATTGCACTTGCCCATTCTTACAGGGAAGAGATCTCCCCTGAATACAAACAGAACAGCACTGGGGAATAGTCAGGCTTTGGCGTGGCACTGTTTGTAAGTAATGTGCCTCTTCACAGAATTTGAGAAATGGGTCACTCAGTGCAGTATTCCTTAGGGCCTCTCTGAAATCTGAGCAGCAGAAATGCCATAGCTCTGTACTGTGGGCTTAGGGGCTGATCAGGCAATCACATCAGTGTAGCTCTTGCCCTTACTGTAGGGGTAGGAGTGGCTACCTGGCTAACAAAGCACTTGGTCCCATCATCTTTACTCACGTTTTACAGTGCAAGGTGCCTCATGGAGCTCAACAGGCCCATTCACAATATATGGCACAAGGCAACACATGTGGATAGCAGGATCTCTTCCCAATGCCACTGAGGATCATGCTGAGCTTACCAAGCTTAACCAAGCAGCACCAGGACTTCTTCTCCTGAACCACCAGTATGTGAAAGCACCAGTATGGAACCACCAGCAAGTCTGAAGACAAGTTAGTCCTGCATCCAAAAGGTCCAGTTCATTATCTAATAAAAAAAAATTCCTTTCTAATTTAGCAGAAAGCTAACAAGTTATATCCATGTGTCAGCAGAACTTCACATCCTTAGGACCTAACTTCCTAAAACAGAAAGGATGAGAGAAACAAAAGGAAAAATATAATTGCTTCCTTAAATGCTGAAAATCACATCTGGTACCAACTGCGACCCTTTGTACATTGTCCCACTCTCACCCCTCCATGCACACAAACATGCATACTGATTTCCAGCAGTTTAAAGACTCCCTCATGTGGTGGTCAGATATGGTGAATTAGATCACTGAAGCCTGAGCCAGCTGCTGAGCAGACAGAGAGCATATCCAGATAATAAATGATGTGGATGCTTAAAGCTTACGTTCTGTTAGGATCAACCCTTCAACAAACAGGGCTTAGATGAGCTCACTTGCCTGCAATATAATCGAGTTCTTGCTGAAGTTATTAATCCTTTTAAACTCACTGGGGACTTCTGTGACTAACCATTGATTCCTAGAGACAACCTCACTAAAACAGATAAACTGCTAGCACCATGCCTCCCTCTGTTCCTACAGGGGCACACATCTCCTTCAGCCAGCTTCCAGGCACCCACAGTTTCTGTTCCAGGCACCGAAAGGCAGCTGCTGGGAGCTTAGTGACTTGCCAGTGTCAAACCCCAGAAAGAATGCAGTCCCTTAGAATGTCACTACTGTAACTCATATAGATGGTCCCTCTTCAGCACAGGTACCACTAAGAAAGAGCAGTGAGTAGATAAATAATTCCTACATATCTCAAGCTCAGGGGGGCCTCAGTCTGGCAACACACTCACGGCCTTCCTACTTTTCTACCACAGTGCCTTACAAATCAGACATAGCAAAATGTATCCAAATTCCTTTTTTAGCATAGTCCAGTCTCATGCTTTCTTCTGTAAGCTCTTTGGTTTCCTGGGACTTATAAACTTTTCTTCCCCAGACAATGAGAAAGAAGGCTCTGAAATGCTGATCCAGGACACATTGCAGAATGGGATCTCTGAAAAAAGAATGAGTCACAAGGCAACCCTGGAAAACCAAAAACTAGCCAAAGTCTGGCTAAACTTGGGATAGTTTCATCAGCACCTTTCCTGAAGTTCAGGCAAAATTTTCCATCACCCAACCTTTGGGTTTTCCAGTTCCTTAGACATTCTGTTTGAAACACTCTAACATCACATTAGCCCTAAGAACTTTAATCAGTTATTTCTTTTCTAGAAATCCTGCTAAAATCAAAGCAAACCCATCTACATTAATCAAACTTGTTTTGCTTCCTAAACTAGAAGCTATAAACTGACAGCACATGACCTAGAAAACACATGAGAAGAGGTTATATACACGTACTGCAATAGTTTACTTGCAGACACACATATCCCACTGTACCCAGTTTGAACCAGCTGGGTTGGTAATCAGAGGATCAGCTGTTTTCTTAAGACCTTAATTGTCCTGATGATTATTTATTTCTTCAGCCTAGCAACAGGTTTCAATTTAAAACATGAAACCCCACCAGGAATAAAGCCATCATCCTCCCATGGCCTGTGCTAACATAGCCCTCTGGAACGACAAGGAAATCATCAGCTTTTGATGAAATTTTGGAATTAGTGACAATAGGAATTGCTACAGTGCATTTCTGGAGGGATGACTGCTCTGTGAGCAAATTACCCAGGACACCATCTGAAGTCTAATCTTGAAACTGCTGAGTGCTTCTGAATCATCTCAACAATCATTTCCTGAAACAGAAAAATCCTTTGATAAAAACAGCATGTTAATGCACGCTCATGTTTCTCTTATCACAGTCAGATCTACTGAGATATGTATCTTACAGCTCAAAAGACATCATGATTCCTTTTTTACTGTTATTTTTGAAGTACGTCCTCAAAAGAGCCCTCTCAGGCTGTGTGGTGTCTGCCATACAGTAACTATTAATGAATGAAAGCAGACATTTAAAAAATAAATTTGGGATCTTACTCACAAAGTATATAGTTTAAAATTTTCAATATGGAGTGCTTCTAACCTGAAAAATACTCAGTAACTGTAGAGGAGCTTTTTAGGATTCAGGAGAGATAAATCAATGTGTAAATCAGAAAAATACCTAAAATAGAAATTATATGCAACAGGGAAATTAATTTTTTCCACAAATGCATAAAGGCAGTAGTAGGAGGCATAACTCTGTTCATTTTCTGTAGCTAGTCCAGAGGTAGCATCTGTTTACATAGACAAAATATCTTATAGAGGATTAAGGTAAGAGAAAGGAGATCTAGGTTATTGCTTCAGCTCTTCCATAAAGTTGGTAGATGGCTTTGGGTTCTCAGCAGCATTTTTTCTTCTTTTCCTTGGTTTTGCATTGCCTCTTTCCTTAATGTTTAACTTCTAGGGAGTTCTACCCAGAAGTCACTAATTACTGTCAGAGGTAATCTCCTCAGGGTATGGAGAGCTGAGGAATGTCCATGCACTAAACACTAACAGCAGTTAACCCATCAATCTGTCAATGTCAAAATATGTCACTTCAGATGCTTCAGACTCTGTCTCCCTGATTTTAAGGTTACCTAGTCTGAGATAAGAAAACATACCATAATGTCTCCAAATTCAGCAAGAGTGGTAGGGTGGCAGGGTAATTTGGGCTGTAACATTTAGCCCAACCTCTGACTCCAATCTGAGGCCAGCCAGCAGCCGAATGTCCCTACTGCCAGGATGGAGCAGCACTGCATTCCCAGCCTGTAAAAGCAGCACCTCTGTAGCACACTAAGACCAGGAAGATGGCATAGAGCTTAAAAACAAATGTAAGGAGATTAGAAACATTTTACTTCAAATTTAGTCCCAATACAGCAGGACTTCTACTCTCACAAACCATCACCAGCATTTATTTTGCTTTGCCAATCTGAAAGAGGGCAGCTCAGCCAGGATCTCTGATGTCATGTGCTAATGAAAGAGAATGCTTTTCACTGACTGCTCAGAAACTCAATCTATTGGTTCACCCAATAACCATAAATCCAATAATCCATTATGTATTATATTTCCTAATAGAACATAACTTGCTTAACTGCTCACTTACTGAAGTAGTACCAGCAAAGCAATTAACCAACAAAAATGCAAACAAAGGTGAGAAAAAATGCTTCACTGCAGGTCTACATGGTTTCTGTTGCTTTGCCAATTTCTTTTATAAAGTGTATTTAGAAGGTGACCTCAACCTACTCTCACTGCCAGCAAAGATAAGAAACAAAATACAGTGAGATTTTTGAACTGCACAGACCTCACAGTCCATTCAAAAGTTTCCTCATCCATTTCTGATCCAATATTCATTAGGACAGACAGAAAACAGAGCATTCATTAGGTTTCAATGAGGCTTATGAGTGCAACTGGAATGTGCCAGGACATATTTGGCTTTAAACGGCTTCACCACAGTACCCCTCTAAATGAAAGCTGCTAAGCTGTCATAAATTGCATTAAAATTCTTATGAAACTGACGTGGTTCTCACGCCTTAAAATTTACGTCAGCCCTTGACCTAACATGGAGCACAGAGATAACTGCAGTATTTGCCACACGATACATAATATTTTTACTTGCTTAATTAAGGAGACCTAAAAGTAACTTGGCACATGTAGTGAAGGCTTCCTTGGCCTTTGTTCTCTTACAGTGTCACATGGCCAGATACAAATATGAGCTGTCATCACAAACAAAGCAGAAGAGTCATTCCCCACAACCAAGTACTGGGCTCTGGAAAAACTGGATCATATTTTCAGAACTGCTGTTTATTATGGCAACATTTTAAATGACCATGGATTTTTGTTGATGGGGAAAAGCTAAAAATGAATGTGTCATTTCAGAGCTGAACCATTAGGGGAAAGTTTTTCACTGTAACTCAAGTCACATCGGATTCGTTCCTGAAAGGATGAGCAGGGCTAAATACAAAACCACTTGCTGACAAAGACAGCTCCATTCATGGACCAAGTTCCCGTAATTCCTCTTTCTCTCCTAGCGTCAAGTGTCGTTTCCCATGGCTGATTCACCCAGCAGCCCTGCATACAGCTGCTGTGTTGAACTCTAATTCAAAGTGTATGGGCAGCAAAAGCCTCTGCAAATGCTTTCTCCCTGAGCCCCTCAGCCCCTTTGAAATCCTTGCCTTTATGCAAGACTATTCACTTCATGGATGATAGGGTGCAGCTAGCAAAATAGCTTTATATTAACATAAACAGCTGTCAATATTAACTATCTGCAATCAATTATCAAATATCATCAGTAAACAAAAAACACCTGCAAACTACCTTCTTTTCATTAACAGCCCTATTTGTTAACAGGCATCATATCTGGAAAGCTTTCATTTAGCATTCATTGGAAAGCCACGGCAATCTTTATGGTGACAGCTCAGAGGAACTCTCATAGCTGGAGTTGTACTTAGCAGAAACTGTAGACCCTTGGCTGGCCAGAATACAGTTTGCAATCATACTGAATTGCCAACCTCCCATCTTGAAACATCATGAGCCAAATCCCTAGATTAGGGATATTCAGCTAAAATAGTATTCCACTTGTAATAGCACCTCAAAGCTGGCAACATTATGAAGGACACAATAATTGGACTGTCCATGACAATGGCCATATTTGCACCAAAATTTCAGATTAAGGCAGCTGCACCAAGTGATCAAATCCCCCTTACAAGCAAACACTGAATTTTGTACAATTTCCCTGACATCAGGTTTTGAAGTTCATTTCTACTGCTGAATCTGCCTAATTATCTTTTACCCTGTAGGGTTAAGGTGATACCCTGTGTCTGCTGGTGTCTCAAGCTTGTTCTGAACCCAACAAGCCACAATAATCCTACTGAGAGCTCTGCAGGTTGTGCAGAGAGCAGGGAGGGAGTGAGGCTCACAGGGAGCACAGTGAGCCCTGAGCACAGACCCACACTCTGTGTAGCCTCAGCAGGAGGGGGACAAGAAGTGCTCAGCTGCACTGCCCTGTGCAGGGTCTGTCTCAAAATCCATAACCAAAATGTTTGCTGCTAGGCACTGTGTGGGAGCATAACCACATATGAATAAAGCATATCATTATGTCTGTGACATAAAAATAGACTAAAAAATACTAAAACTTCCTAGCCAGGAAAATAATGTTTAGTAATTTCTTTGTGTCTCTATTTTTGTTATTTTTTTTTAAATTTAAAAAAAATGCGGGACACTTTGACTTCAAGATTAAGTCAGGTTTTGTTTTTTCCTTCTCTCTGGCATAAATAAATGCTTTCATAAATACAAATGAGTAGAAAATGTGGCCTCTTTCAGCAATAATAACTATCTGCCTGTTGCTACCTTAAAATCACAGCAATCACATCTGGTAACTGCCCTTTTCTCATGTTTCCACTAGTTTTCAGACTTCCTCTTGTGGTAGCTTGAGACTGCGCATCTGGATGTTTTAAACATACAAAGGAATTGCTAGAGCAAGCAAAAGGGAAAACGGTGCTGAGAGTTAAGATGTGCAGATAAGCAACTGGTGCACTTCTCAGCTAAAGTAACGGAGAGGCAAAAGCTTTTTCCAAAGAAAGTTTAGGCAGAATGAAGACTCACTTTGGCCGTGGCTTCGTTTTTAAAGTACTGTTCATCCAAGTATATCTTTTTAACAAAACTTTAGCCGCACCGTCACCAATCATTAAGTTTCCTGGAGACAGCACTCCCAAAACAGACAAAGAACTAGCAGTGGTAAGTGTTGGTTTCATCTTTGCTTCAGATTTATATTGTTGTTTCATAAGCAGATGTTTCTTTCTTGTTTCAGCTGAGGCTAAGGAATGACTGTAGCATTCCTTCCCTAGAGTCTCTGGAAGTGCTAGCTAGCTAGCAAAGGTATCAGCTTTCAAAAGTTAAAACTGGAGCCAAGTAATGTTTCCTCTCTTAAAAATTTTAAAGCCAGCAAAGCAAGTGAGTTTTTTGGGTTGGTTTTTTTTTTCCCTTAAGTCTCAAGATACAAAATATTTTTATTAAATCATCATGACTGTAATCAAAAGATTGCAATGGTAAGAGGGGACAAGGGCAAATAAGAGACATCTAATTTTTTTACTTAAATCAAGTGGAAGTGAGGGCAGTCGAGACTCCCTTAATGCATGTATCACAGCTTTCAGAAGTGTGTTTTCCAGATTGTTTACCATGCATTGCATAAAGACAGCTTTAAGGGCCACTACGACTAAAAGCTGGCTCGAATTTCAGAAGCCATTGTGACTAGTTTTGACTTTGGAAAGCAATCTCATCCAGGGTTTAAATAATTTTCTTTCCCAAAATCCAATCTGAAACAAAAAAAGGAGTTTGGATTTCTGTGATATTAGCAAATTACAGCTATAACTTTAAAGCATTTTATTTTAACCTTTTTTTAGCCCTGTGGACGTTCATAAAAGTGACATTATAGGGAAGTCCATTTAAAGGGAGATTGAGATGGATTATCCTTATTTTGGCATGTAAATTATAGACATTTCTCTTCTTCAGCAGTAAATCCATTTTAAGGAGGATTGAGATAAATTATTCTTATTTTAGGACATAGAGATTTGAAAGTTGGTCACTTTTCTTTAGGAGTTTGTGTGCACCTTGGGAAAGCTAGCCAGGTTAAAGAAGGTCTGGGGGAGGGTAGAGACAGAATTTGCAGTTGGGAGCTGTGTTGGAAAGTTTAGGAAAAACAGACAAACTGACCCAGAAAGGGCATTCCTCAGTTGTTAACAAAACAAATTCACCCACGGTTTTGCCTTAGCAGCACAGTAGCCAAGGGTTGGGGGCAGGGGCAGTGCATTTGGGAGGGGAGAGAGGGGTCCCACATGTCTAAGAGCAATTTAACCACTCTTAGAGAATCTATTTTCTTAGACACAGCCAGGCTTTTATTCAATAACTGCAACCCTCCTTTGTTTCTTTCAAATAACCTATTTATTATGTGTACTCAGAGGAAAATTGCTGGTTTAACACTGCAGTTCTTCTTTGTCTTTCTTGGGGTATTCTTGGGCAATGCTAACTGGCTGCCTTTCCTCACACCCTCCGTCAGAACAGCCCCAACACTCAGCATCAGAACACAAATTGCTATGTTGCAGCTGGAACCTGTTTCATTAATGGGCTGGATCAAAATTCCAGATCACCACAGCTCCCTGCTGACTCTGGGGAAACTGCATTTCACAACCCAGGCCAAGATGTGGTTTGCATAGACATTACATTTCTTCAAGATTCTCCCCTCACAGAACAGCTGATCATGGTCATTTGTCATCTTCAATAAAATCTCCATTTTAGGAAAAACTGAAAGGGCTTAGCTTTTTATTTAGAATTCTAGCAAGTAAAATACTATGCCATGCCTCAGTTTATATTTTTGGTTATATAGCTTGCTCCCAAACCTAAAATGGCAAGAGCAGCAGCCAAACTTCAGTCCTGATGTACAGTCTGTATTATACCATGGTACGTCATTGGGGATGCAAGCAGAAGCATAATAAAATCCATCAAACTACATGAAAGTGAAAATTAGGATAAGAACCAAATTGGCCTGATTATGTTCTTAATACATTTCACACAATTTCCACCAGGCCCCAGTAATTATGTGCAGACACCAGCTCAGTGGAAGCAAAGATGAAACCACTCTGTGTCCTTTATTTACCAGTGCCACAGTCTCCACTGGAGAAATACCACCTCAGAAGTTACAAAAATCACAAAAACTAGCCACAGTCTGTGCTTAATCATGATTGATGGAGTACCTTCTGAAGGAAATGGCGTAACATCTTGATTAAATCCTTTACTGAGTAAGCCCTGAACCATTTCCTATGCTGGGCAGATGAGGTTAGCCTGGACTTTGTGAGGAGAGTGGTGAAATCTAGGCTTGACCAACTGCAGTTATCAAATATCCTCTGCTTTATTTTGCTGATGTTGTGGTCTTATCCCCAGTCTCCTGGGTGCACTTCAGCAATTAATTAGACACATGAAAGGATGTTTCCCTTGGGAATACTTGCTGGCACAAGAACTAAAATGTGCAATCATTTTGTCAGGCTTCTTGTAATCCTGTTTGAAATAGTTCTCCCTGATATTCCTCATATATTTTTGGGAAATATACCTTTACCTTATTCAGGTGTGTTTCTCACCTTGGACTTGTAGTTAATATTTGGGTACAATACCTGAAGGGTGTTTCTTCCTCAGCTGCAGAGTGTTTTTACCAGAAAAATCTGTAACTTGCAACCTTCCTGTCTCACAGCACCATTGACAAGAGCATCTCTCAGCTCTGTGCAGTGCCAAGCACCCACTTGGTGTAGTTGGGGAACAGCTGCCATTTCACATGGCTGTAGCTTTTCTTTCACAGAGAGACATAAAATATTGTAATCCCATCCTTAAGAGAAGGGGAGGAGACTTTGGTGGGTATTATTTTAGGTAGGAGATGAAAAGAATGGAATTTGTGCCACCTTTTGGGTCCCTTATGACCACTCTTTTTTAATGAGAAAGAACTCTGTGAATTGCCACCATGGCTGTATCAGAAACATCAGTCTGGCCATAATGTGCTGGAGCATTCAGTGGAGTTTTAAGTATGCAAATATTGATTGGCTGCAGTGTCCAAGCAACTGAGATGTTACCAAATACTTTCTTCCTCAGTTCTTTGCAATGTTTGGCTCAAAAGCAAACACATACAACATTCAAACAACTCTGTGTGGTTTGAATAAAGAATGGGGTTTTTCTTTGCAATCAATGTGGTCTTATTTGTGGGGTTGCTTTGATTTCTTGAGAAGTTTCTCAATAATCCAGATTCTTCCAACAAAAATTACACAAAATCTAAAACTGTAAGCAGATTTATACATCATAAAGAAAACAAAAAAGACAAAGCCATTTTTACTTTGTAGTTCTACATTAAAGCTCTATGCTCTAATAACTAAAAGCAATTCAGTAAGTAAAGGTGATAGCTAAAAGTGGAAATGATTGTTTAATTAGCAACATCATGTGATCAAGGATGCTTTGTGTCAATTAAGGAGATTCTTCTGGTCCCTCACTTACTAGTAATAGTAATTTTGAAAAGAAAACTTGCAAATTACAGATGAAAAGCTAACATGGAATTACAGTATTTATTTACTTATTTGTAAGGATTAACTATTTATTTTATGAATTTTAAAGTCTTTGTTCTGTGCTTTTGTTTCCCCAAGCAATACCTGAATAAATACTATGGGTGCCCAAAAGACAGTTGCAATTTATTTGTCCTGAAAGATACTCTGAAGAAAATGCAGAAGTTTTTTGGGCTGCCTGAAACAGGAGATTTGGATCAAAATACTATTGAGACAATGAAGAAACCCCGCTGTGGTAACCCTGATGTAGCCAATTACAACTTCTTTGCAAGAAAGCCAAAATGGGAAAAGAATCATATCACATACAGGTACTGACTGGTGACGGTGGGTTCTGTTTGCATTTAACCACAGCACTTCCAAGACCCAAAGGCTAGACAAGATTCCTTGAATTCGAATTCCCTGGTGTTTGGATAACTCCCATATGCTTTAACAAATACTTCTATCATTTCAAATTGTAATATATCAGGAAGAATCATCTCAACATCAACTTTCTGGTTGAAACGAAAGAGATTTTGCAGTTACTCTTCGATCTGCTGCAAGCCTCTTAAGGGAGTTGGAGCAGGGGGATCTCACCTGTCCACCTGCTCCAGGAGTACCACAGTACTTATTGATTGCAGAGGCCAAACTCCTCTTCATTCTGCAGTCCTAAAAATGAGATGATGAAATAAAATTTAAAGTCAAGCAATTGTATTTCAGATATATACAAACATGAGTTACAACTCATGTTTGAGTTGCCTATTGCAATAAGCTTGGCATGTTCTAATTTCATATTCTTCTGAAGAGCTAGGGACCAATTCAGCTCTCATTGTAGTAAAAAACTCATTACTTTAGGTGGTCCATGAACAAACATTCACCACCAATGAGAAAAAAACAGCAGATTTGCCTTAGCTGCTTGACTTAGTCTGCTGCTCCCTCACAAGTTTGGATTCCAAGCATCCTTTGGACTGCAACTAACCTAATAAACTCTGAAAAAACCTGTGGCAGCTCTCGCAGCCCCTACTTGCTTATGTGCTTCCTCTGATTCTTCCTCACTCTCCTTAGGCACAGTTTCCCTCACTATGCACAACTCCAGCAGCAAAGAATTGGAAACTTGTCTTTACAGGGAAGATAGCAGGCTATAATATAAGGCACTGAGAAGTCCAATTAGCATATATGAAGGAGAAGAAGAAGAAAGCAACACACTTAAGAGTTTATCCCTTTCTCAGATCAGCTTTATCTTACACACTTTTCCCTCCTATTTCCCTATGTATCCTATTGCTGATGTATCTCACGCACGGGTAAAGGATTAGCATTCCACAGGGATGAACTAATATACAGTTGAGACACAGGTGAGGGAGAAGGGCTGCTTTTCTGCGCTTATTAAAGGGCAAAACAACCCACACTTGAAATTTCCAGAATGTTACTGAGCTCCTTTTCTGGTCTCAGTGCTTATGGAAAACTCAAAATGCTTTTTGCAAGGCCCACTGCCATCCAGACTTTAAAGCCTCTGGATTTATAATTTTCTTCTTGCTGCTGCATCAATTCCAAAAAAAAATAAACAGTAAGTGCCACGTCTAAACACATCTCTGAATCAAAGTTGTTGAGATGTCATGTGCAGCAGTGTTACCTCTTAGCTGGTTTCACTGCTGAGTCTACTCAGCATGTTGAGCAGTAAACAACTAATAGAGGGAGGATATTTGTGTGTTACCTAACTGTTGCTTTTACATCTAAGGATTATAGGCTATACCCCGGATTTGGACCCTGAGACAGTAGATGATGCCTTTGCTCGAGCCTTTCAAGTCTGGAGTGATGTCACACCGCTGAGATTTAACCGAATTCATGATGGAGAAGCAGACATTATGATTAATTTTGGCCGATGGGGTATATTTTTCTATTTTTACTTTTTGGTTTTGTTCCTTTCATTAATTCTCAGTGTTAGAATGATCCACCTTCATTTCCAGAATGAGCCTTTCTGGAAAACCTCGTCCTAGCTGGCTCATACAAGCTAAGATCTAATTTCACTAAGACTTTTTCTTATACGTGAGAGAGAGAGGGAGTGAAGTATTTATACAATATCCTTACACTATATTTGTCGTTCCAAAAGAGAATTGCTAGGGGCAACATTTTATTTTTAAATTTACAAATCAGAAATAGAACTGAGACATATTGGTATAGATCTTCAGATGATGTGAGTTGGCTTCCTGCCACAGAAGAGAATGGAATGCCATCATACCATTTATTTATAGCTTTGTATGCTGTTTTCCACTGATAGTGGTGAGGGTTCTAACATACTGGAGATTAAAAACGGATTCGTGGCTTCCAATTTTGACTCCATAGCTGGTTTTCATTCTTTAGCGTGGCAGAATGCAAGCTTTCAATGCATTCTTTGGTCTTGAAGAATTTAAAAAGATGGATCACAAGCTGAACTATGGTTTGAGTGAAGCTGATGATGGGTGACTTGATCCATTTCCATTGTGCACACCTTCTCAATTAACTTTGGTTCCCCTTGAAAGAATGTTTATGGCTTTTCAGTGTAAACATGGGGCATTTTAACTTCTTCCGGACAGTCGCAGAATTTTTAATACCAATGAAGATACTTGTGCAGCCAATTACTTGGGAGGTAGTCTGTGGGAGTTAAGTGAACAGTTCAAAGAATAACTGAGCTCTTTGTAAAAGCCTTCATTTCAAGCTGGTTTTCTTTGCTTTAGCCACTGATGAGTTGACCTCAAAAGCTGCAGAGATTCTGTACACTCAGGACTTTAGATCCTCATCCAGACTAGCTCGGTTTGCAAAAAAAAAAAACTTACAAAAGCAGAAGTGTTTCTGCTGGTTTTAGTACTTGGTGGCTATAGCCAGCTCAGAAACTGTGGGAAAAGAGCTCCTTCCACATTCAGTCATCCCTATCACTTTACTGAATGTCAGATTTACAGGGGCCGAGACAGCTGTGAGGTTTCTTCATTTTCAACATTTCTCTTAAGCAAAGGATCTACGTTGAAATAAACAGGAGTAAAACACCTGATATATGCCAAAATTTTCTCCTTGACAACTGACACACTTAGCCTCCTGTAGGGAATGAACTGAACTAGTATTAGGAGTGACAGCAGCCTGAAATCAGTGTAACAGAGGAGAGAAACAGGCCTGTGTGTATTTAGGGCTTCTGTTAAATGGCAAGACATCAGACCAAAAGACCAGAAATGATGCAACTGGAGATGCTGGCAGCCAGCTTTGATGCACAGGTCAGTGTGGTGGGAGAGCTATGAATACCAGGGCTATGCCCGTGCCAGCCTGCCTTACCCACAAGCGGTGTACTTCCAAGAAAAGCCTACAGTGTATTAACAGGAGAGCTGCTTAACCTGCTGCTGCCCTGGGAGCTGTGTGACTCTCAGAGTGCTTGTAGTGGAGGAGGGATAGGCTCCTTCAGGGCTCAGAGCAGCAGGAGCAAGCTGGCTTTCCAGAGCTCACTGCTGACACCCAGCTTTGCTTTCCTGCTAGGGTATTGAGTATCCTGCACAAAGCAAAGAGCTCAGCAGTCCAGCAGAAAAGAGCAGCCTGCAAAGTGTAATCTGTGTTTACTTTCCAACCTCTGTGTTGGAGAGTGATAGTAATTACCTGAAAATATCCCTCATCTACAATATTTACTTTACAACTCCCTATCAGCCTTCATTGAGAATACCACTGTGTATGCAGTCATACATCACATGTACAATCCTTCACTGTTCTTCAAAATTTTTGATTTCTTTCCACAATACTTACAAGATATAAAATACCATGCTGTGACAACTGCAGTACAGACACTTAATGTTCTTTGTAAGAACTGGCTGCTTCTCTTCTGATTCAGTCTTGCCAGCACAACCCAAACCAATAAATTCACTCACTAGAGCGTTCTGCTGCTGTCTTGGATGGGAAAGTACACATGATGATCATCATTCATGTATAGACTCTGTCTGAGGTCATTAGAAACTGCTCTTTTTTGTCTGCTCACTCCTGCAGAACATGGTGATGGCTATCCCTTTGATGGCAAAGACGGTCTTCTGGCTCATGCTTTTGCACCCGGGCCAGGAATTGGAGGAGACTCCCATTTTGATGATGATGAACTGTGGACTCTTGGAGAGGGACAAGGTACCAGACTTTTTCATGTTTCAGAACATATGGCTTATTTGCTCCTCTATTTTAATGCTGTTTCAGGCACTGCATTAAATGCTTTCACTGACTGTCAGTAAATATTAGGAGGTGAAAATCAATGTATACAATTTAAAATGTTCTCTACAACATGTTTATGTCATTCCTAATGAAAGGTTACGTAGGATTTCCCTTTCTGTTACTCTACTGTTACCCCATGAAAAACTGAATGAACAATATGCCTGATGCTGCATAACCTTCATGAATTGTGTGAAAGTACAAAGCCAGGCTACAATTTTGAATGCTCCAGTTCTCAGGGATTCAAACTACAACACCTTTAAGTTCATTTGTAAGACTGGTCAGTGTTTTGCTGCTGACATACCCTTTTCAAGATGATTTAAGCTGCCCTGAAATAAACCCCAGGATCTGGGTGTGTCTGTGTTCTCACCCTGTCCCCCCATGCCACAGCAGATGTCACAAATGTCCCACTGGAAATACCAAAGTGGTTTATGAGGCACAAGGCATGTTCAGCTCATGTTCAGCTGCTGCTTGGAACCCTTGAAACTATACTGAACATTTTAGACCATATTACTAAAGAAATTAAATTGCTAAATGTATTAACAGCATGTTTATAACTTTGTCTTGCCATGGTAACAACATATATATTTTTCTGGGCTGATTCTAACACTTCACCATGAGTAATATCCATGTAATTCTTTTAAAATTACCAGTTAATATTTCAGCTATGATCATCTTGCCAATAGAGAGACCAGTAGCATATTGAATTTCAAAGTGGAAATTCAGACTGCATTTCTATATCAGTATCTTCCAGGAAAAGAAGATGTCCAGAAACTGTATTTTTTGTATCAGTTGGTAGCTAATTTAACCACTACATTTATTCTCTTTGTAGTGGTCAGAGTGAAGTATGGAAATGCAGATGGTGAATACTGCAAATTTCCCTTCTGGTTCAATGGCAAGGAATACAACAGCTGCACAGATGCAGGACGCAGTGATGGATTCCTCTGGTGTTCCACGACCAAAGACTTCGATGCAGATGGGAAATATGGCTTTTGTCCCCATGAGTGTAAGTAGACCAGGGTTTCTACTGTTTTTTTCCTGGCAGACTGTTCCCTTCTTTGCTCATCCACTTCTTCTTGTGCTTTTCCCACTTCCTTTCCTCTCACATAAAGGAATGAATGTCTTTCAGAAAGCATAACAACATATCAGTATCTGTACAAAACTATTAGAAGGTCTAGGAAAGCTAAGATTGTACTTTGTTTCTACCTTCTCAGAAGATGACCAGAACTCTCTGTTTCACAAGGATTTTATTTCATATTTGGAAACATTCATTTACAGATTAGACATGCAAAGTTTCTAATGCCTTCATGTAGCCATAACTTTTTAAAATTATACACAAGATTATTTTTATTATTATTATCTTTCAAATAGATTTATAACAATATGTTCCCTTTAAAAACAACAGAAACACGTATTTCTGTGCTTGAAAATTTTGATGAGTCTTTACAACTTGAGGATATAACATTTCAGACAATTTCTTGGTACGAGTGTTAATTTCATCTCCTGTACATCACAGAGCAGGAAACCTTTAGAGAAGCAAGTAAGAATAACTGGATGTAGCCTACCGAGGTAATTTAGCAGCAGTGAGAAGAGTAGAGAAGGGAAGGTGCTCTCAGCCACTCGTTCCACCTCCTGTTTGCCAGTTCCTGGCACATATATTAACAGCCATTCCCAGTACTGCAGTTGTTCACATCCATTCATCTCCTTTGTACATAACCAGCTATTGGCTTTGGGCAGCAGGGAGTGTTTCATCACTCTTTTTACCCTTCATATCAAGCCCTGGGTCACTAAAACTCCTGCCTACTACTCCTGGGTCATAACAAAAAATAAGAGAGTTTTGAAAGAGAACAAACCAGAAAGAATGGTGCTTTTTTCAGATTCATGCTAATCCTGCTTGAAACAATAGTATTAAACTAATTTATAGTATTATGGATACATGCAGTCAGTACAAAGAAAGAGAATGCAGATTGCTGAAAGAAAATTAATGATGCTTAAACCTCAAGCTAAAGAAATGTGTTCAGGGGTTTGCCAGCCCAAGAATGCACAAGTAGAGCCCAACATGTCCCAGCACACAAGTACTGTCATAAATGTATGTGTATTCAGAACATGTCTGAAAAGAATGCATTTTCCAAAAGTTTGCAGGTATGTGTACATAGAAAAAGTTCAAAATAGGATTCTCTGGAATCCTATTGTAGCCAAACACTAAATGGATTCCTGCTTGACAAGTTTTGGGGCTTTTTCAAGCTCATTTGCAAGACCATACAGTTTCAAATACTTTACAGATTTTCTGCATCAGGGTGGTAGTGGTTTCCAAAGATAATCTGTTGTAGAACATATCAGTCTCCTAGCCCTAATGTGGTAAAAAAGTTTAATTTCCAAACCCCTAATTGCCTATTATAGATCACAACCAGAGCTGGGACCAACCCTGGTGACAGCTATTTATACCACTATAGAGGATGAACAAGCAGGATTATGAACTTTACACAGACTACAATTATTTTTTAAAAAAGTTATTGTTAGTTGTATGACTTTCAGAATATTTACTTCAGCAGACTATGAGAGGGCACATGCACATAACTGCACAATCTTTTTTTTTGTGAAACTGCCAATCTCCTTCATTTCCCACCTTTCCCCAAACCTCTGCCTTGGGTTAATTCTTTCAGCCAGAAAAGAGAAAAATTTGGCTCATTTCTTTAAAATACTACAAGCACTCAGATACAGTCAGAATGAAGCCCAGATTACAGGCAGCTGGAGAAACAGAGATCCACATACCCTGACTGATACACCTTTGTAACATCCTAAAGTCATGCAGGGCTGAAAATGTAAACAGTGAAGCACTGTCAGGGAGAGCTGGTTCTGAAAGTGAAGTTCCTGGAAATGCCAGTGTCAAGGTTTCTCAAATGGAACAGAAGGGTTTCAGCCTTTTGTTTCTGATGTAATTGTTTTGCAAGATCCATGAACAGTTATGCACAGATGTTTCTTATTAAATGCAGAGTGACATTGTTCACTCATTATTCCAAGGCACCATTTGCTAAACCCCAGCTAATAAATTCAGATAGGGGAGGATTTACATCAGAGAGTCAGTGTTGGGGGCAACATTCCTGGTTGTTGGCCTTTGTTTCTCTCATGTTTAACTCACTGAAGTTTCAATTCTTCTCATTATAGAGTCACAGTACATATATGGAAACATCTCTAAAGCTATGGTGCTGCACCAGACTTTTCTAAAGATAATCCCACATCTGTACCCTAATTTTGAAAACTAATTGAATTATAGTTTGTCAAAGAAAAGCAGAAAGTTATCTACCCTATGACACAAATCTTTCACAGGTGTGCTGAACTTCTCCTTTGCCACATGGATCAAGGGATATGGGCAGTTTTGGCTCCTAACATTGGTGCTCCAATATACAACAATCTGTTCTCTGCCTGCACCTCCCTCACACTGGTCACAGTTCTGCTGCCCAACTGCTCTCCCAGGCAGATCCCTCCTGAAGCTGCAGCTACCTCCACCTTGGATCTGTGCCACAGGGGTTTAGCAGCCTTCCAGCCTGAGGTCTCCTGACATCACAACTGGTTGATTTTTCTAGGAAGAGCTAAAAGTGAAGTTCACATATTAGTAATGTCCAGTCTGAATCTGCTCTCACTTCAATGTATTTTCACCAGTTTTTAAAATGCTGAGCTTACCATGATGCAGAACAAGGCCCTTTAAGATCCCCTTACAAGTAAATTAGGCTTTTCTTTTGGGGAAACTGCCCCAGTCTCTGTCTTTAACTTTCATTTACTTTAACGCAATTTTATAATTAAGGGGGGGTGAGGGGGAATTGAAAATTTAATAAACCGTTGTTTTTGCCATCACATGATGTAGCCTCAAGCAAAATTAAAAACTGCATTCTGACTGTGACTCAGAAAGGCTGCATGCAAAGTAAGAGACTGACTTTCCATATGGTTTTTGCAACTTAGCCACATGTAAACCAATATAAAAAAGGTTATTAAAATGCAGACTTTGCCAGACCTACAGCTGGAAGCAGCTCATGGTAAGTGAGTCATCTAAACAACTCAGTCTAACTTTGCTCTCCAATTCTATCATTACTTTTTTTAAAAAACAAAGTCCTTCTCCAATCACAATAGCCACAGTCCTAGTTAATGCACCTTTCCTATCTTAGTACAGCATCTGAGACAAAATCCAACATTTGCAGCTTGCTCTTTTGGGGAAGCACAGCGTGTGTTTCAGACAGGACCCCTGTGTGGCTGCTTCCATGCCCAGGATGTAGAAGGACAGAATCACCCTCTCAGGCAGATGAGAAGTTCGGCAAACTTGCGTGTGTGAGCCAGGCCTCCAAAGCTCCAAGTCCTATCATTAGTGGGACTGAAACTTCTTTAACTTACTGGTTCATGTCCCTGATGCTGTGGCCAATTACTGGTTTAAGTGTAAAAGGCAAAATGGACCATCTGAGTCACAATATGCCATTGTTAGAGCCCTTTCCCAGTCACTCTTAAGCCAAAGACATCTGGGGGGTTCATTTAGTGCTACTCTGAAAAGAAGCACACACATAAACAATACCTCTTCCCACTGATGTATCAGAATCAATCATTTTAATGCTTGATCAAGAAAGATTCTTGTTCTCAGAGTTGAGCCACAGGGCCTTGTTTGTGCATTTCAGACAATTTATTGGTATGAGTGTTAATTTCATCTCCTGTACATCACAGAGCAGGAAAGACAATAAACACTCTTCATCCCCTCCCCCAGAAGACCAATACACAACCTTCAGGAACACTGACCAAGCAAAAGACAGGAGAAGCCTCCAGTGTTCAGCTTTGTTGGAGCAGTCATATTTGTCCTCTCTTGCTTATCTGTTGAGTGGCTGAGCAGGGATTCTCAGAAATGAGAAGCAAACATAGACAAAGAACCTACAGGTTATAATCCAACTTTACTGTATGCCAGCATTTTAGAGAAACTCTGCCCAAATGCTGCCATTCTAGCTAACATCTCTGACACAAGGTAAATGAAGCAGCACAGAGCTAAGGAACATGAGTGACTTTCTCAGGACCCTCTTTCTAAATGTTGTTTTAAGAAGGAATATCAAGTCTTTGTTATGCATTTCTGCTAAGATCAATCAACCATTCCCTTCTACATACTTGTGAGACTGTAACAGCCCTGGTCTCTGTTGCCAAAGCATTTCAATGCTAGTGTAAAACAGAGGTTCAGAGTGTGAAGTGCATCACACCTGCTGGGTGTCTAATGTCTGTCCAGACCCAGGCACATTCCCACAGGCACGTTGTGATTCCTTGTTGATACTGAGCTTTGGGTTCTGACACTTTCCTCTCTCGTTTTCTCTACAGCACTTTTTACAATGGGTGGCAATGGTGATGGGCAGCCATGCAAGTTTCCCTTCAAATTCCAAGGCCAGTCCTACGACCAGTGCACAACAGAAGGCAGGACAGATGGATACCGGTGGTGTGGAACCACTGAAGACTACGACAGAGATAAGAAATACGGATTCTGTCCAGAGACTGGTACGAAGAATGCTGCTTGCATAACACAGTCTAATTGGTCATTGTTTTAACAAGTCTCCTTTGGCACACTTTCACCAGAACACACAAAAGTTAATGAGTTAGACATAATTTCAGCAGAGGTGGCCAAGGATGTAGCTGGAACAGGAGCAATCCATATAAACAAGGAGGTGTGTCACAACACAGGTTTGTCAGGGATACACAAATGGCATTGAACATACAATACATAGTAGTCCTACTACTGCAGGATAATTACAAGCAGATTCCAATTTGTTAAGGCCCTGGAAGAAAAGTCTCATGTGACAGAAGAAAGTATGAATAATATTTCAGCTTAATACTCACCATTTACACTTGTAAAAAGAAATCCTGTTTAGTATGTTAAGCCTGTGTTAATAGATCTTTTCAGCAATTCAAAAGAACTAAGTGAAATGGTTTAGCCACAAAAATAGATTTCAGCTTTCTTCATACTTTTTTATACTTTTTAGCTTGAGTTTTACTACATAAAGGAACAAAAATTAATTTAGAGCCTTGAATAGCTTGTCAGGTGTTCATTCTTAGGATCCATGCTACAGTCATAGGCATAGAGACTAAGTTAACCATGGCAGTTCTAATATCTCTGACTTTTAACAGAGCCAAGGGGAAGCTACATTCAAACCTACATGCATCTGCTTATTGATCCCACTAGCAATACAGCTTTGAGGTACTGGTATTTGGCCTTGTTACTTTTGATGACCAGGTGTAACCCTCTCATTTTATATTACAGATGTCAGAAAAAAAAAAAAGGACCAAATTGATTATACCCTGCTACATGGTTAGGAAGAGAAAATTCTAAAGGATCACTCAACAGACAAAAGAACCAATATATCTAGAATCGATTTATTCAAAGTCTTAGGTAACATCATCGCTATCACTGGAAGGAAGAAATACACTTAGTTTAAGCTTTTTTTTCAGCATAAAAGGCTATCAATAAATAATAATGAATGAAAAATAAATACTAATAAATACTTAGGGACACAACCAGCTTTGCCTCTGTATTGCTCTCATGTACCTTCCCAGAAAACAGATCCTAACTTGAAAGGAACTGTAATTGCCAGGTAGCAGTATAAATGAATTTAAACGAGTTTTATATTATTTTCTTGTTCATGATACCTACTTTAAACTATTATTTTAAATGTGGTTACAGTCTCTTTCCTCTAGAAATCCTTGTACTGGCACATACAGATGTTATTTCTTATATATTACTGCCATATACTACCTAGATGAGAACACAGGGGAAAATTTTTCAACTTTTTGCAGAACTACTGGTTAAAAAAAAAAAAGTTATCTACATTTAATATAGCCTTTTCTTTAGAAAATGTTTTAAATCATATGGTTTTAAACTGTACCGTGCTTTCAGGGTATATAAAGCTTATTCTTCAGTGGGACACCCACCAGCCAGATGGATATTCAATAGCATTTTAACCTTTCTGACACTAACCATACCTTCCACCTAAATACTTTAAAATACTTAAAAAAACACCAGGAGTGAGCATTAACGGATACTTGCTGGACAATTGCCTTCCACAAAACAATGTTAAACTGCTGCTTTCCCAGAGCTGTGAACATGAGTCCAGGGCTCCTTCTCACTCCCACCAAAACTATTGGCAAGTTCATTGCAATGGCAATGTCTAGACTTTTTCCTTTTTAGTTCTGTCAGACAATTTTCAAATCTTACTTTTAACCTTACTCTTCATACTCCTAGAAGGATTGCCGTATTTCTGCTTCCTTTCTTGTTTTAGCATGTAGTTTAGGAGAAGATGCAAAAGGAAGATCCTGTTCTCACTGTGCTTTCCTGTCATTTTCCACAGCCATGTCAACAGTTGGTGGAAATTCCGAGGGAGCTCCTTGTGTGTTCCCCTTCATCTTCCTCGGGAACAAATACGAGTCATGCACGAGTGCAGGGCGCAACGATGGCAAGCTCTGGTGTGCCTCCACCAGCAGCTATGACGACGACCGCAAGTGGGGCTTTTGTCCAGACCAAGGTAACACGAGGGTGACTGAGCAGTGCCCACACCAATGGCATCACATGTGAAATAATTCCATTCTCCTCATTCCTGCTGGTTACAGCACTTCTCCCCAGCCTGAAATCTGAGTGAAGTCCCTATACTGAAACATGAGACTACAGCTAGAGCCCCTCCCTGAGCTCATCTGTCTGAAATATTCAGGTTTTCTAAAGTCATAATGATGCAGGATCCTTCCAAAATAAAAAATCATGAAATAAATTAATAAATAAATAGATGTTTTTCTTCCCAATAGTTTTTCTTTCCAAGGCTAAAAGCCGCAAGTACTATAGGATTTCATTAGTATGCAATAAATTATACACTGATAAAAATTAGGAACAAAAACTAAATGTAAAAAATTAATACATTTGTGACAGATAATATGAAAGATGAAAAGCACGTCTAAAAAGTGAGTGAGACAGTATAAAGGTTATGCAGTGAATATTGCTAGTTAAAATTACTTTGGTTAATATTTGTCCATATTTTAACATGGGCAAAAGGCTTTTTACATATTTAAAAATAAATGCTAGATTTGGGGGATTATTTTAGGAGGAAAAAAACCTGCCACATTTCAGAGACTCTTTGGGCATAATTGATAATATGTCATCCTATGATAATACATTATTTTTAACCTAACAATATTTGGTACACCAGTACCAATTCAGAGTCTGTTCTCAGAGACACAGATTTACAGACCTGTTTATCACTTACAAGCCATTTCATGGTGAAAAGGAAGATTTGATATCTAGATAGCAAGTTTAATTCTTCTGTACCTAAAAGGGATGTCCAATGTTATTTGCTACACTTCCTTTTCTCACACAAGTATTAACATTTGGCCAGTCACCTGCATGGGAGATAGCAGCAAAAATCACTTTAAAAAGAGGGTTTTAGAATCTCTCCAGTGAAATGTCATTACTGGTGTAACATTCACCACTGGAGGCTGTAAATATTAATCATTATTATTCATTGTGAATAACCCATCTGGTACAATTCTATTTAAATGCAAGCAGCTAACTCTGTCTTACTGTGTTATTTAGGGTACAGTCTCTTCTTGGTTGCTGCCCATGAATTTGGCCATGCCATGGGATTAGAGCACTCTGAAGACCCTGGAGCTCTCATGGCCCCTATCTACACCTACACCAAGAACTTTCGACTTTCTCAAGATGATATTAAAGGGATCCAGGAGCTATATGGTAAAGTCTTCCCCCATCACCAGAACTCATCAGAAAAGCAAGCAGCACAGGTTGAAATCTGGGACTCAGAATTTGCAGTAAATTACAAACCACACAATCCCACCAATGCCAGAATCATCCTCTGCTCCTTTCTCCCTGCTTTCTTCATATTACCAGGCCTTCTACTTCAATTAAATATCACAACTTAAGGATGAGGGGTCACTAAATTTAGTGAATGAAAAGGAGCATCAAAGCACCCCATAAACAAACCTTTAGATGAAAATTTGTAGTGCCTTTACTGGGACAATGAAATGCCATGTTTGTTGGATGTTACTTTCTACAACACTCTGAGCTTCCCAGATTGCAACCCTCTGCAAGAGGAGAAGGACATTGTTTCCTGTGTCCCAGCTTGGAAACAGTTCACATTGCCTTCCCACAATTCAGGCTGTACCATCACAATAACATTTGCAGAAAGTGTGGGAGCTGGAACTTCAATGTAAATTTATTTGGCAGCCTCCGAGAGAAAAAGTGGGTTCAAATATTTTTACGTAGTTACATTTTTAACATTTGTTATTTTCTCCACAGTCTTAGTAAAATGCATAAGTAGTATCATGATTAAAATTCCTTTCATGCATACATTTTCTACCTTCCAGAAGCACGAATATACTACAGTCAATTAAGCAGTCATTCCCACATGCCATTTCTCTTCCTGTGCTTTTCACTTTTCTACTGAGAGATCTCTTTAACAGTGACTATATTCTACAGTATTCCACACCTTAGAAATTTTAATAAGAATATACCAAAATTATTATCACATGAGACAAAAATCTGATTTAAATCTTCATTATTCCTTGTTCTTAGCTGCTTAAATTAAGAATGGGAATTGAGACATGGTCAAGGTTTGTAAGTGAGTTTTCTGAGCTCATGCTGTGTATCTTTGGTAAGAATTCAGAACTTAAACCAGTTTTCATAAAGCATGCTTCAAGATCCGAAACAAAACTATCTTTCTTCCTCTTTTTAATTGATATAACCCTTTAAAAACTGCTTTCTATGTAAAACAAGTATTCAAAAAAACCTTTTTTTCTCACATTATTATCACAAATCAGCTACACCACATTTTTTTCTCCCCTACAGTAAATTAACCCAAAGTCTGAGAAAAAAAGGCAAATGCCTCAAGAAAAGCAACAGCCAAATAATAAAACCAAATAAAATTAACCAGGTGGCAAAGTGGATGTTCTGAAAAGCACAGTTTTCCTCTTGGTGAGGGCAGAAAGAAGGATCATAAAAATGACTCAAAATGCATCTTTGCAACTAGCCAAATACTGGCACTTCTTTAGAAAAGAGAAATCTACTTTGATGTCCTTCTCAGCAGAGCAGCAGATAATTCTGAGAACAAGGACTTTGAAATTTATTTCACTTCTTTTAAAGTGAAAATAAAAACTGTGATGTTTACTTCTGAACCCAGTATAGTCACTTGTCATTATCCCTCAGGTTAAGCAGGCAGCTCAACCCAGACAGACACACAGAGGCACTGTGTCTCCAGTGAGGCCATGCAGAGGATTAAGGCTGGAGTGGAAGTCAAGGCTTCCTCAGCTGTGCTCAACCATCCTCCTTTTGAAGAGATTTTATTATCAGTTTTCCCTATTTCAAGAACTCATTCCAAGTGATTACCCTGTTAGAAACCATGGCAGCTCATGTTCTCCACTTCCGCAGTGTAACAGAATTATCTCTGCTCACCATCACAGAGGTGTCCCCTGATGTCGAGCCCGGGCCAGGGCCAGGGCCAGGCCCACGTCCGACCCTTGGACCTGTCACTCCAGAGCTCTGCAAGCATGAGATTGTATTTGATGGAGTCGCTCAAATTAGAGGAGAAATTTTTTTCTTCAAAGATAGGTAAGTGAGATAAATTGCTTACCAAGAGAGCTTCAAGTGAAGGAATATGTGAGACTTATTCACCAAAATCTAGAAATTTATTAACAGGCACAACATCCACCCTTTGTTTTGTGTGTTCAGAAATCCGAAGTGCCCTAATCAACTCCTAAGGGAAATGGTTTAATTCAGGTTGAGTCCAAAGTCATTAAATAACAGCATTATGTGACTCATGGCTGCTGTAATAACACATCAAGGGCACTGGTGATTGGGATACATGTGTGCAAAGCCTCCCAGACAGAAGGCACCAAAGGCATTTTTGATGCAAAAGCAGAGACATTCCTAATAAAATGAGGTGGCTGCACAGCTGCAGCTCCCACTGCCTTTGCCAGGGCCTGTATTTCCCAGCTGCTCAGCAATGAAGAGCATCTCCTAAGGAGTATGGGACTTGGCAGCACCATTGTGAGACACTAAAGCTCCTTTTTTCCCTGTCATAAATCAATGCCAAATTTGGAATAATTTATCCCCTGTTACCCTGAATATTCTCCCAAGACCACTGAAGATCCGGGTCCACACACATTCAATGAGTGTGCCTAAATCAAACACTGTCTCCTATCACATAAAAACACATACAAGAATCTGAAGCTAAGGGAAGTATTGCAACTCAGCTGTTCATTGCTCCTTGCCAGTTGTCAATTGAAATTTAAAAGGAAGCAAGAACCAACAAAAAAGTTCCCCTCACAAAACAGAAATTTTAAAATTATTTGTATCTCCTGGTGATATACTTGAGTCCAGCCACCTACTACAGATTCAAATTTTCAGCTAGATATATGAAGCTTTATAACTATGCTGCATGGTTTAACTCTACTCACCAGCTTTTAGTAACAAAAAAACATGGTCAGTTATCTGACCAATGGTCAGATTTTAAAGGGTAAATACAATAATTCCTTCAGTGCATTTCCTTCTAGATCCAGTCTTTATGATATGCAGAATAATGGTTCTTTAACTTTGAAGTTGGACTTTATCACAGGCTTTGTGTTTTAGCAATGCAGAAATGCAATTTAAACCTTCTGATTCTAAGAACATATTATTCCCTATTTATATTACAGCTGCTTGGAGCAAAAATGGTTCATTTCATCTGGTCTGTGGGGACACCTCTGATACCTTTTGTACTCTTCTTCTTGGCCCTGTCAGCAGCAGGCTAAGATTCCAGTGATCCCTACTGGCAAGGAACAGTCATTCCTTGGCCACCAAACAGTCCCACAGTGAGGACAGATCAGCCTCACAAAGCCACACAGGGCTGGCCCCACGACCCCAGAACAAGTTTGTTAAAACCAGTGCCTAGTTCTGCTAATTTAGTCATCAGAGAGCTGAATTATTCACCTGAGCTCAGCACCTTCAGAGGTGCTCACAGCAATAAAACCCCCACCAAGTTCCACACTATTCCCAGCTACTGCTCCTCCTCCACTCACTTGTGGGCCTTGGTTTTCAGCCAAACCTCCACCTTGCTTCTGCTCTTCTAAACTAGTAGTCATGCAAAGGAACAATGTAAAATCTACTCCTAAACCAGCAGAGTGATCCAGTATTCTACATAATCCCAACAAAATAGAGGTATTTTGCATTTAGATACAGTTGGTCTAAGAACTATGCAAATACCAAAACAATTTGTTCAGACTGGCTCAGCCTTTATCTAGCATGCAGCAAAAGCAGACAACTGTTGAATTGTTTTGCTCTGGAATGGCTTTGCCTGTCAGTCTTGCAGCCTTCCAAGTATCAGGCAAACAGCATTGTGACTCACTTTTGGAATTCAAGAAACAACTGTCCATCATGTGTCGTGTGACTTTTATGATTCATGAAAATGACCATAGAATCCAACTGTCACATGGCACAGGCAAAGAGTAAATAGCAAAAAAGGAGGTCAGATATGATTAATTCTTTCCAAGAAAAAAGTATTTTCCTCCCCACTCAAATCAAGGAAAGGAAATTACAGGGAAAAGGGAATTACTGAAGGTGCTGTTAGACACAGAGAACAGTTGAGCTTTTCCACTGTGCACAGAATGCCCAAGAACAGCATTTCCACAGATGGTTTGGTTTTGTAAGTGAACAAAAGTTCACACTTTGAAATTTATCAATTTTGTTAACACTAAAAAAGACCCACTGATTTGGGTCCTTTCAATAACTGCATATAATCATCATGGCAAATACTGATTATGTTAAAATATAATGTAAAATACCTATTGTAACTAAATTATTAAATCCATCTATAAATGTAATATTAAGATTTAAGGTGGATGAGTTAAAACATTTTATTGTGTTCAAATAATGAGAAAGCCAAATAAGTAATTTCACCATTTCCTCATTAAGATGTGTAGAAATAAAAATATCTTCTACCCAATTCAAATACAAAATAAAATTCAGCTTTGACAAAGTTTCCCTTTCCAAAAGAAAACCTCACCAATTTAACAAGTCCCTTGAAATGTGTGGTTTATTAAAAACCTGGTGTTAAGTCTCCGTTGGCTCTGAAAAGTTTGAAATTCATGCAGATAGCAATTACTGGAGCTGATTCAGCCATAAATCAGGTCCAAACTTGACTGAGAATTCTGTAACTTGGGTTTTTAAAGGAACTACTTTTATGAATGCAGTGTTATAAAGATTTTCTATATGAATTTCCATTCCATATCATATTGGATCATGCATCCAATTCTGCATATTGGATGCATGAAACAAATGGTATTCCCTATTACAGAATTTGATATGTATTTTAACATTTTCAAGAGGAGTAATTAGCCAAATGACTTATTCTTTGCCTCTTTTTTACAAATGAAAATTATGCTCAGACATATTTTAAAAATACATCTATGTATGCAAAATAAGGATACAATAACATATTATTATCTTCATTATTGATAAAAATACAGCAATTTTTAAAATTAATTTAGGACTGCTCCTCCAAATTTTAGGCAAAACAAAAATGCAGTTTAAGATCTTGGGCTTCTCAAAGGTGTAAGTATTCTAGGCAGGAATGAGTAATGACAATTTATACTCTGCAAAAAATAAAATGCCAGTAGCACCTCGAGCTTCAGAAACATATTAATGGTAAAAGCAGTTTGACCTCAGAATTTAACGACTATGGCTTGGTGCAAGAGCAATTCCACCAGCCTGCTGATCTTTCATTTTATGACCATGTCAAAACTTTTCTTCTGTTGAGGGAAAAAAGTTCTTCATTCTGTGGAGGAGGAAATAGCAGTGCCATTTTTAATACCAAAAGCCCTCAGCACAAAGCTCTGCCATTTAAAGATAATTAGAGCTTTTTAAAGCTTAAATCAAATTATCATCTTACTTATACATAAAATAGCGAATAAATTACCCTTTGCATTTCTCTAATGAACGTTTTTAGTGCTAGCAGTTTCTTTTACAGCCAAACTCACTTCCAAGCACTATGATATACTGCTATTAAATTTGAACTTTTAGTCACTACAATAGTAATTGCAAGAGCAGTTCATGGGATACAGAACTCTGCTTTTGTCCAATCCATCTGCTCCATACATAGCAGCAGGAGGGCTCTAGCAGTTTAAATGCTGTGTGAATGAGTTTATTTGTATACTCTAAGCACAGGATAAATTTTGCCCTGATGCAAAAAGCAACAGGAAGCAATCAGTGCAACAATTTCACCGGCAGTCCAGCATGCAGCTTATGGTGCAGCTCCTCTAGCAACATGCTTCTCAATAAATGAGTTTGCTTTTCAGTCAGTAAAGAGTTCCAAGTGTGTGTTGCTGCTAACGCGTGTGTGCGCATGTGTGTGTGTGCGTGCTCATGTGGCCTGTGCCAGAAGTGATGAGAAACAGATGTGCTGCTGAATTAGTTCATTGTAGATCTTGTACAATTTTCTGTTCTGCTCAGATTCATGTGGAGGACTGTAAACCCCCGAGGAAAACCCACAGGTCCTCTTCTTGTTGCTACATTCTGGCCTGATCTGCCAGAGAAAATTGATGCTGTCTATGAGGCCCCTCAGGACGAGAAGGCTGTATTTTTTGCAGGTATTGGTTTTAAAGGCTATATTTTTTTTACAGGTATGGGTTTTAAGTTTCAAAACGTAAGCAGCCATTTGTATAATGTTGCATTCAAGCTCACTTTCCTCTGAGTTGTACCTGGGACAGGGAACAGCCTAAGAGCCAGCAGAGCCAACAGGTAGGGTGAGAGATCTCTCTATTCCCACGCTGAGGATTTTAGGACAAAGGCTGGTTCTGAAAGACTCTAAATAGCATTCAGCCTCCAGTACAACGAAAGGAGAGCTGTAAGCACCTAGAAAGAGACACTCAACAATAAGTAAAACCAAACAAGAATCATTATTTAAAGTGCAATGCAACAACAACAGTGGGAGCTCTCTTTCCTCAGTCACTGTTCTGTTTCTCTTCTATTTCTTTCCATTTTAAGCTACTATCTCAGCACATGTTGCTTGAGAAGACTACTTTTTTTTTCTCCTCATGCCTTTCCTTGTCTCCTTCTCTTTTGCCAAAGACTGACTTCCACTTTGGCTTCCAAGCATCTTCCTTGGTGGCTCATCAGGCAGAGGATACAGACAGCCGTGCAAGCTGCCTCCATGGGAGAGGAGGAGGAGGACAGGAAGCTCTGCTCTGTCTGTCACACATATGGTTCAGCTGTAGTGGCCAAATGAGCAGAGCTGTGAGATTGTTTTCAACATGAAGAACTGAGCCAGCAAAAACGAGGCTCCAGTATCTACTAAAAACATGACTAAACATCTCCAGTCATGTAAAAACCATATGGCAAAAGCTGCTGTACATTTTCTGTACAGGAGAGAAAAAAGTAATGATAATCTATTCCACATGGCTCAGAGGCCATTTGCTTAAGTTTACATTGAGGGAGGGGGAAAACTTTAAAAAGTCAGGCAAACCAAAACACTTCAAATATTACATATATTATATATAGTCTTATCACATCTAAACCTCTCCTTTTCTTTATAAATTCCAGGAAAACATAGCTAACCTGCTTTTTTAAAAAAAGAAATAAGAACTATCAAAAAACAAAGATTGGTTTGAACATAACACAACTGTCTTAAAATACTAGTTAGTCCCACACTTTGCTCCTGAATGGTGAATCAATAAAAACCAAGAATCTCAAATGCTACACTTTATACTTTTCTCACATAAATACTTTACTTACTTTCTTTCCCACTAGCACAGAATCAAAGAAATGTCCTTTCATGAATAAAACTTTCCATGGCTTTCAGTGAATCCAGTGAGGGTATTTACTAAGCAGATTATAATTCCATGTAAAGAACACAGAACATTACTACATAGTCCACTAGTACATAACTGGGGAAACTTTAGAAAATGTTGTGTGACAAAGGACAACAGGAACTCTGAGCATAAACTTCCTATTAATCACTCAATAAAATTGGTCAACAAAACAATTAAAGGGCAAACATGAGCTGCTGCATTTGAACATCAGGTGCCACTGCCTGGTTTCAGACAATTTTCATCATACAAAACACTTCCTGTATAAGCTTCTTGTTTTAGCATAACCCCAATTTACCAAGACAGTGTCTGCCTCAAAGGTAAGCCAGCTAAGAAGGGAGGAAGCAAGAGAAAAGAGCTGATCTCTTTTTTTGAGGCAAGGAGCACTTCAATAGCAAAAGCAGTGGCAATCACAGTCCCCTTGCACTGTAATCTAGTGCTTCACAGATGGCAAAATAGTAGAAAGACCAGTGGTACAGTTAGTGCAATAAAAAGTCACATGGCAAAGCAAAAAAGAAGAAATGCCCTTTTGTTAGTGACTAATAAACAGTGTTTGTTTGCTTTGTTTTCTCCCCTTCTTAGGAAACGAGTACTGGGTTTATTCAGCCAGCAACTTGGACAGGGGCTATCCAAAGAAACTCACCAGCCTGGGACTGCCCCCTGACGTGCAGCGTGTTGATGCAGCTTTTAACTGGGGCAGAAACAAGAGGACATACATTTTTGCTGGAGACAGATACTGGAAGTAAGAACCATTGAGTGGTGGTGGGATGCTGTTGGCCAAGCTGTCTCCTGGGCTGAATGCTCTCTGAGCTTCAGGAGGCAGGGACCAAACCCAGGGGGGCATCCAAAACAAGGGCTGCCAGGACAGTGCTGACAGAAGGAAAGTGCCTCAGTACAGCAGCAGGAAACTAGTATGTATTTCAGGAAACAGCCTCAAAAACAGCAATGGAAGAGGGTATCTGGGAGTGTGTGCCAGGCTGCCCACCACTAATAACTCATCCCTCTGCCTCCATGTACCAGCAACTGCTCCACATCAGTCCCTGGCTTTTAAGAGGGGCAAGTTGTCCCTACTGTCAGCTCACAAATGCTGGAGGAAAGCTCTGCAAGGAATTCCTTATAGATGCACTGATCTCCAATCACTCATATCCAAAGACTGACCAGATTGCCTAAGAAATTCATTCACTAAGCCGTCAGGTTTAGAGGCACTGGATTTAAAGGAAACAGCACTGTGACTACCAAAGCATGCTGGGGATGACTGTAAATCCCTTCAGCAGCTGGTCTACCAGTCACTTACACCTTTGCTCTACTAATATAGTTGGCACTGAGGAAATCTGAACAAACCACTTGGTTTGTAAGTACTTTGAGAAAAATCTTAGCTTCAATTCATTTTAACAGTCTCTCAATCCTTTTCATGTTTCCAGTGAAACCCAGGTGACCTGCTACCATGCTCTTATCTTCCTAGATTAAGAAAGAATGTCCTTAAAATATCTCAAGGCTATTATTATTGTGGTAGAAATAAATATCCTACATTACACCTGAAGAGTCTACTAATTGTATAATTGTATTTAATAGAATTTCATTATCATAATTGCCAGGAAGATCTGGCACAAAAGACCATCTTAAAAAGCAGAGGAGGAACTTTGTGAGTTACCACTGTGCTATCAAAATGGCATCAGAACAAAGCAGAGGCACTGACTCCTGCAGTCACTGTCAGAGGCCTGTTCCAGGAACAGGACTTTACTTCAGGAACACAGACATTACACAAGTGGTCCCATCCATTAACTGACAATTTAGAGGAAAGTTAAACATCAGAAATAACCACCAGAAATGTAAAAGATTCTCCAATCTGTAAGAGTTCCTTCTGAGAGATGTTCTATATAAGATATCAGAGGTCTCAGTATAACTGAGTCCACTTTATGTGAACAATAATTTCATGTTATGATTAAACTGAATTACTTTCTTTATTATATCCTAATGGCTGTGGATTCCTGTAAGTAAATAAAATACCCTTTCACAATTGCCACTTCATCATAATTTTCAATTACTTTAAGGATAGTAATCTTCTCCATTATCTAAAGAACAAAATAGAACTAAAAACCTAAAGAATTTTATCCATTGTTAAATGTCATATTGTAGAGACCATTTGAACATTTGCAAGTACTTCTAGTACAGCCATTTGCAACACTTCAGACTCCTACTAAAACCTACAGGCTATGAGTTTAAAAGCTCCTGGTCTCCTCTGCACCAACTCTTGTTTTGATTAACTGTACTGCAGGGCCTCCAAGTAATTCATCACTCTAATCACAGACAGTATTTCTATCAAAGTACCTTATCAAGTGCAGTTACTGCAGAATGCATAATTTATTGTTAAGGAAACAAAATAGGATTAAGTGATTTCTATCTGTGTAAAGAGGAGAACAAACAGTTGACAAATATTTCAGAAAAAAAAATGCATCTCTTTTGAACAGACACTATAACCCTTAAGTATGTGGCTGTTACATTTTATACAAGGACTCTGTCAATGGAATCAAAACAGTTACATACCATAGTCCTTCCTGTGCCATTATCACACTTACTTTAAATGGATTTTTTGGAAGCCTTCTCTCTCCTTCATTCCAGCCACAAGCTATTTTAGTGCTATTATAACAAGACTGTTGAGCATAGCAAAGTTTTGTGAGGGAGGAGAAAAGGAGCTGGCTCAGATTCCTCAGCTGAAGTTTTAAAGCTACCCAGCAAGGTATTAGATTTTCTTTAAATAGCCCAGAAAAAAATTGTAAGGAATTTAAATGAATCATTTAAATTTATTTTGACCGGCCTACTGCTAGTTAGTACTGGTATAACTTTGGATATAATCCAAGTAATTCCATAGAGCAATGAGGGAAAGGTAACCTGAGATACCTACAGACATGGATAAATAGAAATTGGGAACATAAATGCTTTTCTCCCTCCAGTACTGTCCAACTCTCTTAAGTCTCCAGCTCATAAAGAGGCACTTGAGCACCTGAAGGGTCGTTGAGGCCTCACATGCTGTACTTGAAGCCTGGTTCAAACTATATCCCATGTCACTGTGCTCAGGACACCTCCACTCCTCCTGCTCAGCACTGATTCCCACGCAAATTACATTTCCAAAAAGAATTTTCCTTAGAAATTTTATTTTCAATTCACCAATAATTGCATTTTCAAAGGAAAGATGTAAAATTTCACAGGGTTTAAAAGGAATCAGGAATAATTATCATGAAATAGAAACCATGTTACAATCTCAATTATCATAATTCTGTTTCTTTTATGTAGTCATATTTGCTGAGAACTCCCTGAAAAATTATATTACAACTTAACAATTTTATACAATTTATTTATACAATTTAACAAAATTATATTACAATTTAACATTAAATGCAGATTTGTAATGTAGAGATATCATTTCCTTCAGGTACAATGAAGAAAAGAAGAAAATGGAGCTCGCATCCCCTAAATTCATTGCTGACTCTTGGAATGGTGTTCCAGATAACCTCGATGCTGTTCTGGGCCTTGGGGACAGTGGTAAGCTGTAATTCTGTTTTAAGTCACTAACAAGCTCTCTTATTTTTTTGCTTCTAAACTTATTTCAGACTAATTTCTTGTGATCAATAAGTAGAAGCCAAGTGGAGCCACCCAGTGCTGATGCACAGGATGTCCTCACCCCAGGATGCATGACTGAGCCAGTCCTTGTGGCTTGGACATTTCCCAGACCCTCCTCAGGTTCCTTCACACCACACACAGTCCCAGCACCATTTCAGCACCACGCTGCTCCAGCACCACCAGAACTCAAGTATGATAACCTCCCTGATCACAGGCATGAATGGGTTTTATGTTGCAATTTTTCTTAACTTCCTATCAACTCCAGCTGAGATCCTGGCCCGTAGTTTTAAGGGCCTTAAATTTTGCACAGATATGCACTGAAGTCTGAAAGCAACACTGGTGTCACATGAGTCTTGACTCAGTCACATTTTCAACATCTATTTTGCCAGCAACTTTTCATCCCAGAAAACTCTGGCTCACAAAATAGTAATTTTATTAAGGCTCCATTTAACAAGAGCTCTCTTCAACAGGATGGGAATTTTAATGTAGTTTTAAAAGACATCTTTTTTTATAATACAGATATTATGCAATACATATATACATTCAATACATATGAATATTTTGGGAAATAAGTTATCCAGTTCATTAAGCTTCATGAAATCACAAAGACAAAAAATCTTTGATCAAGAATTATGTGCTCCATAATCTGAGTGTGCTTTTTTATGTATTTTAACAGGATACACCTACTTTTTCAAAGATCAGTACTATCTACAAATGGAAGACAAGAGTTTGAAGATTGTTAAAATTGGCAAGATAAGTTCTGACTGGTTGGGTTGCTGAACCATACAAGATATTAATAACCAAATATTTACTTTTTTGTTGTATGCCTTATCTGTAATTAGAAATAGATCTGAATGCTAATTACTGGACCAGTCTGGTACTGGCACCAAAACACTAAGTACCAGTACTGTACACATCAGATAATTTAAGAGTGTTTGCCTTCTCAGTATACAAAAGATGTTTACGTATATATTCTGGTACAACTTGTCATGCTAGTCAGAGTAGTGCTATGAACAGAACAGCCATCATTTTTTATTCCCTTGGTGCTTAAACAAAGCATTGGAACCTTTGGAGACTGGATCATGCCCCTCTGTTATTCACATACAGATAGGCTCAAATGAGATGTACCAGCAGTGCACTTTGATTTTTATTTTTTTTAAATACAACTCTGTTATAAATGGATGGTTTGTCTTGATGTTTTTCACCCTCTTACGAGTTTGATCATTACTTCCATTTATTTACATATTAATACAGAAAGACTGTCAAAGGCACAGGTTGCCTCAGGATCTGCTTTGTGTTGATGCATGATAGAATCATGGCAAAAAACTGTGTTAAAGTATTGTTTTAAAGTACTTTTTATTTTAATACCTTAGTTAAATATAGCAATTTGCTTCATGCACTTTGTTACTACTATATAACTTGTTTATATGGATGGAAACGACTCAGATTTTTGAAGACAATGAGTTATGCATAAAAGTCAAGTATTGTTTAACGTGGGGCTTTTTCTTTTCTTTATAATATCGAGGGGTCTGTTCAATTAGGCTTTTTGCTTATGCATTGGGCAACAGAAAATGTTCTTTTCACAACCTGATAGAATGTTTCTCATTAAAAAATAAACCAGAAAAGAATGTCCCACACATGAAGTGCCAACAATACCAATAAAATCAAATTACACTGTCAACACTACTTATGGTCAGACTTCCTTGTATCACTTGAAAGTGATATAAATTCAGTAGCATGTTTCAGTGCTATATCTGTCAAAGGAAAATACATTACCCCAGTATACGTGCATAGAGGGGTTATTCAGATACCTAGGTTATTTTCTCTGTTGGTTCTAAGGTGCAACTGCAGCAAGTCAATTAAAGAGATGATATGGCCTCATGTGTGTGCAAAGCCCACTGCTCTCCCTGAACAGTTTACACTCCTGTCTGTCATCCACACTCTGTCCCAGACTGCCTCACCAGGCAGGAAGAGAGGATGTAAGTACCCTATGAGGATATAAGCTTGAGAAAGAGAGATGCAAACCCTTATCCTGCCCATAAGATCAGACACCATCTGGCCAAGGCTCTTATCCAGCTCCAGGCACATGAAACACTTCAAAATCCTCTATGGACTGCATCAGGCAAGGGGTCAACCCAGGTTCTTCTAAAAGCATCTCTCACTTTGAGTCTGTGATTCACAGAACTGACCAGTAACTAATACCTGAGCCTGTGATCCATTGGTTTCTTCTCATGTCCTCTACAATTCCTGTTTGTTTACACTCAGTGCTTTCCTGTTCTGAGCAGAGTTTTTTTACGGTGATATTCTGAAAATATAATTCTTCTAAAATGGCTGCATTTGCCAAATCATCTTTCGATTGCACCCATCCAGATACAACTCCCACTTTAGGAAGCTGTCAATTACTACAATCCTCACCTGGATGACCCAGCACTCTTTTTACTTATGCCAAAAGAAAAGATGCCTTATCTCCTCCTCAGAATACTCATTCTGTTTAGAAATCATTAATCTCCTTCATAATTAGTCTTGCACCAGAGACAACAAAATAAAGCACAAAACAAAGTAGCTGTAATTGCAAAATGTTAGTGTTGCAGTTTTTACAAACACCTGGCAACCTTCTCACAATAGCAGGATCTATTTCAGGGATGTATAATCTGTCCTGATCATAAACATCATCCCGCACTAGTGCTGAAAATATTCTCTGTCTTTAATGACTGCCAGGCATTCCTTTCGAGCACTGCAATAATTTAAGCTCTGCTTTAAGAATAATAACCATTAACCATTCCCTGAAGATTTTTATGTTCTTATGTCAATACTGCCCCAAAATGCCTACTCTAGCATCTGTATTTAATATGGAAGGGGTTTGAAACATAGATATAGTAGAACATTTGCAATGGGCCTTCCAGCTCTGAACTTGCTAAATCACCTATCTACTGATTACTGAAATAGTTTCCTTTTCCTCTACAACTTAACGCATGTTTTGCAACATTGGCAAATCTACCATCTTACATTCTGTAGTAGTAGCACCATAATCCTACAAAACTCTGCACATCTGGTGGGTTTAAGGAGTTCTGCTCAGCTTCTCCTTTTGTTCTTGCCTATGTAAACCCATTCTCCAGTGACTAAATCACTGGCAGAAAACCAGAAATAAATTTTCTGTCCTTAAACCAATGCACACTTCTTTGGGCTCAGTTTCAGACTGGCGACTTTAAGATTAACACAGGTCATTTATAAACACATCTGTTTCTGTTCATCAACTGTAACATTTACCAGGTTATCACTTACATATGTCAGACAAGCTGGAGGAGTATACTGACCTTCTCATTAACCTTTCACATCTGACCTGGGAAACACTAAGTCACAAAATGTGCCCTGAAAAAGCCTTTGGGTTTAATTCCACTTATTGATATCCACTTCTAAACCCTCCCTCTTCTCTCCTGTTTGTAATGAGTTAACTGTGAGATGCAAAGTCCTGCAGCTCAGCCTGGACTCGGCCATGTCCCATGCAAACCTGCCCCACTCACTTGCTTCCCTGTGTAACTCTAGATCTGTCCCAACACTATGGACTCTTTTGCTGATCTGTAGATCCTTAGCTGAACTGGATTACCCTTCCCAGGCTTCTCTTTTCACCTTTCTTGGACACTTCGAGACTGTGCCCTTGTCAAAGAGGCCACCACCCTTGCCTTTCCTGCCCTCAACACATTTCTCCCAAAACATTTTCAGAACAGAACCAAAAGTTTTTACTCACTTTCTTTAAAGGGGAAGAAACAAAGGGAAAAAAGCATGTGTTTATCTCAAAGCCATACAAACCCCAGCACAAATGAAACCTTTATTAAACTTGTTTAACTTCTTGAGTTTTATTAAACTGAAGCCTGGTACACACAGGACTTTCTGGTGTCAGGGTAGAGTTGCACACATGCTGCACTGGAGCTTGTTGCAACACAGGGAGAGTTCAGACACTCTTGTTCCTTGAGCTGAAGGAAATCTTCTACCAGTTATGAGCAGGATGGGCTGCAGGCCCCCAGCAGGGCAGCTCCAGTCCACTAGGGCAAAGGGCAGTGGTTTAGCAACTGCTCCATCACAATACATAAAAAGCAGCCAAGGCTATAATGAAATGCCACAGCTTAACCACTCAATAGACAGAGCAGCCTGAACCGTGAATCATGCTTAACAGTTTGTGTCTCACTAACACTCAGTATTTGCTAAAAATACATTTTCTTCTTGATACTCTGCATGGATTTTACAAAGCAGCAGTTACCCATAAATTTAAGCAATTGACAGTAACTGTGCTGTTCTTAAAATCAGTAGAAAGTAGCTCCTTTGGGTCCATTTTGGACAAATTATTTCTATTTACAAACTCAGACATGCCTGTTTTTAGCAGCAAAGACTAAGTGAATAAACATACTTCTGCTTTTGGGAGCAGCAGTAACCAAACAAGCAGGCATTGGCCTCTGTGGGATCACAGAGATTGAGACAAGCAAGGGGAAACACTTGTTACAGACTGGTTATGTAAAATACTTCAAGTATTAAGGTATTTCCAGGTAAGGAACAGTAGTAAGAACAAAATTAAAACCAGAACAAGCCCTCAAAACAACAACCAAGCCAACAACCATGTCTTCAGATCAAGACTCCTTGCTTTATTGGAGAATATCCTTTATCAGACGTTATTTCTGGTGTTATTTGAAAAAACAAATTCCTGGCCTGGACTAAGTAGGAAATGGATGAAGTAAACCAATAGTCTCTTCCAGTCTTGAACTGCCTTAGGCCATGAAATTAATTTATATAATTTAAGACGTACATGTAATAGCTTTTTCTAATTTGCATATTAAATGATGCCTGTATGTGTCCGTGCATATGCATACACACAAAAATAGCTCATGGCTATATTCAAATATCTTATTTTATATAGATGTCAGAATAGAATATTTGAGTTTGAAGAGACCTATGACAATCATCTAGTCCAGCTGTCTGAAGACTAATTGACCTAAACCTGCTTAGCACATAACACCAGTTTTTCCCTTCTCCAGAAAATATGTCACAGTCTGAGTGAAAAACAACACAGTGAGATAAAATGTAAGTGTTCAGCCTGCATGGGTGTTCTTCCCTGGTAGCACTACTGGAGATAACAGCCAAGAAATCCAAGATAGTCAGTAATTCATTTGTTTTATTGCTCAAACACTTTCTCCATAGCTCCAATAGCTGCATGAGGCCACACCAGCACTTGCACGTTGGTCAGCTTAACCAACATTGGAAAGGTTGTATCTACACTGCCTGCTTATGTCATCACTGGATCATTCTTTCACCTCATTTTGCAAATCCCCAAACTCCCAGGATGCTTCTAAGGTTCAGCTTCAGCCAGATTCACCATACTCATGCTCAGAATCTCCCAGACAACCAACGAGCCAGCCTGGAAGAAGGACACAAGAATAAAAGGCCTCATGACACTACAGGTTTGTATTTCCCTTGCAAACCCTGATGCAGATGATCTGCACAATGAGCCAGAGGGTGACAAAACAGAATCAGTTGAAATTTCAGCTTTTACTGCCCAGTCCTTTCCTCTGGGACTTCTCAGAATTACTCCCAAATGGCTGACTTACTTTGCTATTAAGAATTTGTTAGCATTGCCAAAATAAACTAAAGTTGTAAGAGGATAATTGTTTTAATTTAGATTAGCCTGGAGTTTGGCAGTCTCTCTCTGGAATTATGTGGAGGTGGTCTCCACTTTCTAAAACACAGGAATGCACAATATTAAGCTATCCAAGTGGGCTTATTTTCCATGTCTCTTACCACTGCTTCAACCTTGGACTGCTTCATAGCTTTATTCTGCCTTGCCTGTGCCTATTACAGCACAATACTGCTGCCAAAAAGGCTGAAGCTTGAAAGCAGCTTCACACTCTGCAGTTGAGTGCCAGGCAGTGATGCAGTCCCAGCACCTCCACTGCACAAAGTTTCTAATCACCACCAGCCAAGGAATTGGGAAATTCAACCACAGGTCTCCCATCCAGTGTCACATCATACAGTTACTTCAGCCACGGAGATATTATTTCTACTGTGGTTGCACCTAAACAATTCTGGCCATGGCCTCTCTCCACTGCTCTCCTTTCCAACTCCCTGAATCTGACTTTGTGGAATCCCCCCACAGCAGAGTTCACTGCCTCAGGAGAACTGCAGAGGAGTGGATAGGGCAAACCAAGTCGAAGCACTTTACCAGAGGCAACTCCTGCATGCAAAAATCAAGGGCTCTGCTTCCTCTCCGTGGTCAATGCACTGATTGTTGAACCCAGGCCTCGAAAGAGAGAAAGTGATTTCTCACTAGCTGAAGACAGGGCAAGGCTCTTTAAATTCTAGCATTTTCATGCTTTTCTTTTCCATTAAGGAAATGTACTTTCCAAGGCCACTGACAATTACATTCCTCAGCAGCTCGAAAGAATGAAGTAGGAGGACCTACACTGAAAATCCTTTTTCTGTTGTTTCCCATATTGTCAAAGGGGCTACTAAAATCTTTATTTGTGGGACTTTCATCCATTCTTACATTTAGATGTCTTCCAGTGTGGCACTTGTCTCAGTCCTCAAGCTCTTGTCTTGTATCACTGGTTATGTGTGTAGAATTATGGCTTGATGCTATGCTCAAACAGGTAAATTCCAGTTCCTCTCACTTGCATGCAGTATTCTTCAAACTGTGAGCATCTTGAAGCTAAAAGGGAATAAGTATCCAACCCAAAAGGTAAGGCACCTGCCTACACAGATCTTCAGCTTTTAGGTTTTGCTTTGGCTTTCGCTTCAGGCAAGTCCTTTGAGAAAATGCATAATATATCAAAGTACTCATGGCCTTTACAGATTTTGTCTTGGTTTCACTCCACTTTTATCACCTCTTTACTCTTTTGTTCTTTCAGCTTTGTTTTTTTACATAAACAACTAGATACTTGGATCAAAAGAAAGAAATCAGCAGACAGGAGTCAGTCATCACCTGTAAAGGGTCAGATCAAAACTACTCCAGGAAACAAGAACATTTCTCCTTCAAATATTTTTTCTATAGACACTCTTCATTGTTGCCTGCAAATTCTGTACTATGGACAGAAAAAGTGGGAAATATCAGACATCAGAAGTTTCAAACAGATCCTGTACTTAATTTACTGTGGTTTTCTTAGTGAAACCATGAGCTTAAATAGAGCGTTTCCATTTAAATCACAGCATCTCCTTGGCAGTTACATGTCTGCTACACAGACTTTTCATTTCTACTTTTGATTTCAAGTTCAGAAAAAGCTTAAAAATACAAATGTCCCAGCATATTTTACACAAAGGTGACCAAATCCACTGGAGACACTGTGTTACAGACAGTGCTCAATAAGAAAATACTTGCACCCTCTAAGTCAGTTCAGAGAACTTATTAGCACTAACTGACAGAATGGATGACTCCAGCCTAGATTCAATCAGGGGAAAATCCCATAACTAGATTCACAAATGTGAGAAGTACCTGCAAACACAGGAGAGAATACTGCTAAAATTGACAACTATGTGGATGTGAAACGTCACAGGGCCTCTGGGTGTGAAAAATTAATTTTTTTTTTAATTATTCTAGTCCATGAAAAATTCTGCTCCATAAGTTCTGGCTATGTAAAACTCAGTATGGGCTCTTGAAAATTAAGAAACATCACATAAATATTGCTAACATATACTCGATTTCTACAGCTCACTGGCAGCTTTAAGTATTCCTGAAAAATTTGTGTCTAGTCAAGGGTTACTACATACTGCTAGTGAAGTCCTGAATTTATAGGGAAGCTTTCTTTTATGAAGTTGAAGTGGTCCAATGTCAAGGGAACACATCCTTTCTCAGATTTTTTAACTTACAGGTACACACCAAGCTCATTCACCTTCTTCATCTCTCTTGGGAATATTTCATTCCTCCTCATTAGTATTTTAATCACTCCTGGCTATGCTCTATGGAACCTCAAGGGCTTAAGAACACACATTACAACATCTGTTTAGTTGCTCACTTTTGAAATTAACTTAAACTTTTTTTATGTGTTGAACTGGCCTTGGTTCCTCTATTTACAGAATTAAAGATAACAACTGGCACTTGGTCTGCAACTGTATCATGAATCCAAACTACATATTTTGCTATGTAAGTGCAAAGATCTCTCAAAACTATAAAAGAATCCAAAATCCCAGTTCCATATTCCTTCAGCACAGCACAGCCCCATAGGAGAACCTACCTTCCCATATTTCCCAATCAAAATTTTTTGAGAAAATAGGTCCTCTTGGGTTTCACACTCTTTGTGGGAATACATTTGAGTTTTTCAAAAGTGAAAAATCACACAAAATGGACCAATCGGAAATGCACTGCTGCTTTTGAGTATATCTGGAATGTCATGATTAGCAAATTATTCAGAATTTCTACTCCATTTTCTTGGGGAAATATACAATAAAATTAACTGCAGCAGAAAAAGCTTCTAGAAGCAAAACCCACTGTTTCAATACCTGCATCTCCATATAAGATTGCGTGCCAATGCTAAAATTCTTAGGAATTATATTTAAATAATGGAGTATGATCTGAATAATTGTGACATGAGCTGAGCTGCTGCAGACACCACATGGCACACTGAGAACAGGTCAAAGGAGTCTCGGCAAAAATTATGGTGGAAATAATACAACCAAAGTTCGTGAGCCTTACTTTCTCCTAAGCTTGGAATTAGGCTCATTAATTCCAAACAACTTCCCAAAGAAGGCTAATTCAGAAGGATATTTATGAAATGTGGATGTAAACTAGAACCATTCCCGGACTCCAAGGGGATAAAAGCCTCTGCAGAGCCAAGAAGTAGCTTTACAATAACCGACGGCTTTAAAGCAAACCGAAGGAGGGTTATTGCAGTTGACACAGCATTGCTTCCAGTTTGATTTTTCCTTCCAGAGTCAGCAGGCAGGCTGTCAGAGACGAGCACCGGGAAAGGGGAGTGATTCTGCAGCTCCTCGCTGCGGGCGCGTTTTGCGCTGCCGGGCTCAGAGCGGCCCCTGCGGGCAGCACCGGGACAGGGCTGCTCCCTCCCGGCACGGCCCCGCAACAACCCCCGCACCAAACGCTGCACAGAAAACAGCTGCTCCCCTCTGCCTCCTCCGTGCACTGTAAGAGACTGCCAGGCAGGAGGCTTGAAGGATTTTGTTCCCTCTGTGCCAGTAATTTTGGGGTAGTACCAAGCTATTTAAAAAGATAAAGGGTGTTTAAACATCAAAAGGAAAGCATATTTTGTTGGGAATAAGTGTGAAAATTCTTTTACAGAAGCATTTCTGTAAAGAGAGGGAGAACTGTTGTATCGTGTCCCACACCTCTCACACACACCCTGCCATATACACACTCCCTATTCCCTTAGAGGAAGCTTTTACCCTGAGTTTGTCTGTCTCTCCCTCCTCATAACCCTCAGGCTCTGCATTTTAGTCACTATCCCTTCAATCCAAAGGAGGAAAGTCATCCAAAGCCGCACAGCCTTCAGCCAGAACAGGGCGGGAAATGACTGAGCCAGGTTCAAGGAATTTCCTCATTGTAGGAGGTAAGTCCCCCGCAGCAAGTCCTGCCAGTCTGAAGAGCAAATATTGTCTTTACAGCAGCACAATGTGCTGCCAGTAGACCTCTGGCCACATCTCAGCACTATCTCAGCCACATGCTGTGGGTATTCCAACCTATTTATCTACATTTTTTCCAAATTTGTTAAAGTCTTTGTTCTTTAAACTGATACAACCTGAATGTAATTTCAATAGGTCACCTTAGTGCAGTTCTTTGCTATAATTCAACACATGAAACAGTTTATTTAACTCTAAAATTTTCCTTTAGAAGTAATTTTTTTGAGCTCTTGGCATGTGGCTAGTACATCAACTTCTCCGCTCAGAGAATGGGACATTAGGCAGGCCTTGCCTCTATGGATAAAAGTTATGGCACAACTATGGAGTCACAGTGAAAATACAGCCTGAAATATCTTGGTGTGCTTGAGAACACAGGAGATAGAGTGAGAACCTTGCTAATTAGGAGTGATGACTGCTGCACCCTCATGTCCCTAACACACAACTTTGGGAGTGACCATGGGGAATGGGCAGTGCCACCCAGTCTCACATTAACAGTGCAAATACAGAGCTACCAGATGGTAATACCACAGGATTAACCCAAATGTGAGAATGGCCACAGCAAAGGAGCAAGGGAAGTGGTAAATGAGTAGGTAAGTAGCCACATGATTCATCTTCACAGAGATGATGGCTCTCTTTCACCCTTGGGAAGCCAGCACTGGCCTCACCTCCCCTGTGCCATCCCATCTGAACATAACTCAGCACTCACTGTTGGAGAGGCAGCAACACAAAGCTTCAGTCTGAGCCCAAAAATTATTCTTCTTGACCAGACAGCTGTTACAGCTGCTACTGCTCTTAGGAAGATACCAAAACTTCAGGCGTCACAGAAACATTAACGACGTATTGACAGTACAAATTAAACATGCAAGCAATTCAAAACTGTGAGATCAACTACCTTGTCATTAGAGGGGCAAAGTAGAGGTCTTCCTTCTGCTATTATTTACAGAGAGGAAGTGGAGGGATCACCAGAAGAGGAATAATCATGAGCAAGGTAACAGATAAATTACTACTAGAGACAGAACTACTGAATTCCATTCCAGCACCTGGGCATGTTTCACACAACTATGGAGAGTTGTCGGGGTATGAAATCAATTCAAAACATAGACCATGCTCCTGGCAGGCTCTTTACTGCAGCAGATGCCTGTCAATAAACAGAAATTTAACTGTACCTCGATGGCATTTCATTATCTGGAGCTGAAGAATACCACTAAATACTTCACATTTATATAGATTAATCTATTCTCACTTACTGTCTAATATCCATCATAATCTAATCTATGTTGGCAAGACCTCTCCATTTCCCTGATGGGATGGGTGTGTACCTTTAGCACAAACAGGTTTTATCTGTATCACTGTACTGGTGGCTATTCATAAACACACTTTCAGTTCATCAAAATGCAGTAGTAGTAGTAGTAGCAGCAGTGGTGGTAGTAATTGTAAAACCCATTGACCTCGAGATAAACACAACAGCATTGTATTGTGGACAAAGGAGGAATGTTCTTTTCTTCCTACTTGCAAGGCACTTTAAAATAGCTCAGCATTCATGCTGAGTTTGGGGAAAGGAGGGTTAAAGTGAAGGCCCCTCCTCCTCCCTCAGAGTGCCTTAGAACAGTAGATACTCATTTCAACATAAATGTGGTACATAAAATTCTGATTGTGCATGTGCTCAGTAGTGCTTTTGTAGCTTTTACTTTTGAAGGAGCATTGCGATAATTCTGCCTGATCTCCTTAAATGTCCCCTCACATTTCAACCACTGATTACTACATTGATCCCAGTCACTTTTACCCTTGATTTAAGGGCTATAAACAACGGAAAATTTACCACATTCAATGACTGTCTTCTTAAGTAGTTCAGTTTCCACAAAGCCGTGAATGACAGCTTATTTTTCATCCAACGTGAAGGATATGAGGAAACCACAGGACATGACTGGATTCCAAATCATGCTGTTTACGAACTATATGCAAACATACAAACCCTGGTAGCTGAGTGTCTCTCCAAAGTCCTGTATCAGACCTCCAGGAATTGCACTGTTTATATATGTGCAAAAGAATTTCATATCCAGTATAGAGTATGCTTTCAACTAATTTGTCCATAACACTCTTTACTCTTCAAGATTATTGACTGCAGATGTGTTTTCGAAAACATGCCTCAGGTTAGTTCATTGATGGAAACTTTGTTTTATAATATTCACTAGCTCAGGCTAACCCTTGGCCTTCCAAGAAGCAAAGTATTTAAGAAGGTTAAAGTCACATTTTCAGAAGTTAAATTAGAATAAATTAAGCAATACAGCTATTAATTTTTTTTAAAGGGTTTCCATGATATTATCATGTCCATCTTTTCAGGACACATATGTGGCCTGGACTTATTAAGTTCCAGTAAGACTCCAAGCCAATGAAATGAATCCTCATTAAAGGAAGAAGGAAAAAGCTCTTGTTTTCATCAACTTGCAGTGTTGCATGAGATGCACAGATAGTGGAATGCAGAACTCTAAAACAGACAGACTATCAATGACTCCATCGTAACACATGTTCATGTTACCAGTTACATCATTTGCCTGCAGCAAAAACTACCTTTAACCTGTCCAAGGCTTCTGACAGAAAGCAATGCAATGAATGAGAAATACCTTACATACAAGTTGATTTATATTTCCTTTTTCTTAAAATTATTTGTGAAGGCAGCAGCATTTTCTTTCCTAAGTTTCTATACCACATTTACTCTAAAAAACAACAAAAGCAGTTTTCATTAAGTGCATTATAGCCAAGCAACAGAGACAGACAAGGAATCTCCTGAAGAGCTGAGCACAAATACAAATACAGCCTATTGGCAAGGGTTTCCTCAGCCTAAATATTTTCAATCACAGCAGCACTGTATGCAATTAAAAATAAAATCAGAATAAATCTAAATATTTTAACGTCAGGCAACTTCCACTCTGAATTTAAAAAAATATTTAAAATTATATGTTCTTAAAAGGCAACTGAGTGGTAAGAGGAAATCATGAAGAAAAAGTCACTGGAATTCAGACAATGGGATTGTTATTCTCAGGATACACATTTTTTATAATTAAAACTCTTCTATCGCTGTATCAAGAGGTTGTTCAAGAGATTTAAGTAACAACAACAACACTTTCTACATCAAGATACACTATAAACATGAACTAATTAACCCATGGGACACTTCTGTAAGCTGAGGAGTTGTTGTGGAGCTGAGGAGTCAGAGCTGGCACAGGAAGAGGCATCAGATCCAGAGCATCACCTTCTCTGAAGAACTGCAGAGCAACCACAGGCATCTGCTAATCCCTCCCCCTTGGAAAATTTGTATGGCCAAGAACAGGCAGGGCAGAGTAGAAGAAGGCAGTCAGCTTCTTCTGTTTCTCAGTAAGACTTCAGCACTTGCTGTACCAAGGCTCTGCCCAGCAGCATTCGATTAGACCACCACGTCACAGGACATCAGTAACCTTTACATTGCTTTAAGGAAGCACAACAAGCTCCATGCACAGCATGCTAAAATCCCTGGCCTTTTATCTCAAAGTCCCTTAAACATGTTTATTCTTCCCTCAGGTACTTTTAAATTCAGCCACAAACTTTGTGCTCAATTACACTATGACATGGCCTGTTTGTTTTAAGCTATCAAAGGATATTCAGAGGCCTGGACATCCAATTCAGCTTACTTGTGCAAAGACAGAACATTTGCTCTGGGACAGAGAACAGGAAGAGAAAATCTCAAAAAACCCAAAGAATTCTACAATGTTTCCATCCTTCTGTCATTAAACTATTTTCTTCCATGACATTATCTCCACAGTAGATGTGCCCTAGGTCTGAGTTAAAGCGAGCAACTTTGCTTCCATAGACAAGCACTGTAATTGCCAGTTTCAGCCACAGAGAGAGATACCTAAACCAGCTTGAGAACCAATCCAACCTCACCCAATAAACCAGGAGCAGATTTCAGAACGCTGCAACTCCAGCCTTCTTCTAGTCCATGCAAAGCTAAACAATCACCACATCACTTAATGTAATTCAGGTAGCACTGCTGTTATTGTACAAGTCCCTTACAGTGATCCTCTTCAGAAAAAAAGGAGGAGAGAAAGAGGAAGCTCTGCATGACAGATAAGAGTTCTCTTGCCTGAAAAATGACACAAAAGTTCTCCAATGATATGTGGAAAAGAGCAGTACAAAAGCATAAACAGAATATAAAACTGGAGACTCTGCCTTTCATTCTGAAAATATTCAAGTGATATTTCTGCATAGGATGGAGTCACAAAATGGTCCTGTTACAATCTACCCTTTTCACTTGCTTCCTGCTTGGTTCCTGAACTGGCCCTTAAGAGATGCAAAGGAAATTTGCTGGAATGACTACTCAGGAAAATCAGTTATATTTGCAGACTTTTGTAAAAACAGTTACAGATACATCTTCAGACTTTCAAGACTTGGGAAACTAAAAGTGGTGACTGGGAGAGTTGGTAGAGTTACTAAGGAAGACTTCAGACAAGGACAGTGCTGGTCTGGCATTTAGGAAAGGAAGTCCTTTGCCAGAAGAGACAGCAGCTCTGAAACACCAGGGCCAGCAAAGCATTAACACCTCCAGCAGCCAACTTTAATGCATTAATCGTTACACTAACCCCTGCCAACCTCTGAGCAGCCTTCTAAGTGATACCTCAGGGTAAAGTAAGTGGATAAAAATGCTATCAAGGAAGATATGAATAGAAAGCATTCTTATGGAAAAACATAAATGCTTTCTACTAAGGAGCGATAAGCGCTCAGAAATAAATCCTGTGCCATATCATCTCTGTTGAGAGTGAAGCTATAAAATCTGGGGCAAGGCATAAAACGACAAAGAAGTAAAATGAGCTTATTAGCACCCTTTTGTGGGCTTTGGCTTCCTCCCTTCTCTCTTATTTTCAAACTTGAACATACATAAAAACATTGTGAAAATCAGATCTCTAAAGCATTGTTGCCCTATGGCCACAACTGGCAATCCAACAACCACAGAGAGAAGTTTCAGCGACTTTATTCCATATCTAATGGCCTAAACTGTGTTTCAGTTTGTTTCTTGGATTTACTACTGCAGTGGAATACAGTTTTTAAAGAAAAGGCAAACACTGCTATTTACATAGAAAACACATCTCTCTGCCTACTGAAGCACAAGCTCTTAAGAAAAGCGTTTATTGAAATCTAAGTATAATAAAAGCAGTGGTTCAGTAGATTTCAGATATTCATGGCAGTACATTTTCTTTCAGAGGTTCTTGGTTTTGCTTTATCATTCCTGGCATTTCTTATAGCACATTATAAGCTTTTGCAGGGGAACAGCACTTTTACCAGAGCAGCAAATTGCATGGGTAGGAGAGGCTGCTCCTAAACACTATTAAAAGATCTTCCTTTCCAAAACAAGAAATGAATGCAAAAGCATAAAATCATTGGAGAGCACAAATTCTTTAGAAAAACATCAGAAATAAATAAGGGATATTCTTTTTTTTAATAAGAAAGTTACCTGTGCATCTGCCTTTTAACTCTGCTTACTATACATGTCTTTAATGATCAGATGAAACACTGCACTGTGATTTAACAAGACAGTATATGTAGTTTAGAAAACTTCTCAGATTTCTGTCATTTATATGTCAAAAGACTCCAGCTGACATGGCTCCAGCTGACATGGCTACAATTTTCCAAGGCCATTTCCAAGAAGTTCTAAGGCCCTCTAATAAAATCAAAATCAGATTTTATTTAAAATACAGACATTAATATTCACTTTTGTAACAACACTGAGATTACCACTACTTCTAAATTCTGATAATGGCAATTTCTGGAAATGATTTGTTGCTCTGCCTCTCCAGCCCATTTGGTGACTGCTTTGATATATAAATTGTTTGCAGATCTATACATTCTGAAATTCTTCAGAGAAAAATCCATCCTTCTTGTTTAAGTTCATAACTGTCAAGGGCATCTCCCAAATATCAATACATTTTCAACTTGATTTACATTGGGGTAAAGCTCCACAAGGTCTTTTTTAGTTTGTGTTTGTGGAGATTTTTCTATTTCTTTTTCTGTTGGTTTCTCCCCATCTATTGTCACTTTTCAGTTTCCACAACAGTGGTGCACTGTGTTAATTTCTAAGTTCTTTCAAGGATTATGTGATTCATTTTAATGGCACACATCCTTTTGAATTACTGCCCTCTGTTATATTAACACATTCTATGTTCACTTTCTGCCAAAAAGCCTAGAGTATATGAACCTTAATCACTCTGCATGTTTTGTTTGCAGACAGCAATACAGCTCGCAGTTTCCTTAAAATGTCAAGTTAATAAATCCCTGAGTAATTAGTCGACATAAAGTGTCTACCCTATACTGTTGGACTACCAAGGTGAGGACCAGCACTGCACAATTTAGCCTTCCAAAAATCCCAGATCCTTAGTCTTGGAAAGTCTTGTGTTTACCTAATGCTTCTTGATAAAGCAGCCTGATCCTCTTCCTGCTGAAATCAGTGATGGAATTGCCAGTGACCTCAATAAGAACAAGGTTCCAACACCACTACCCCAAGGCTTTATTATTTCCAATTGTCTCGGTACACATCACAGGCATTAAGAAATGTGTCTCCACCTCAAAAGTAAATCCTTTGGGTGTGCAGCACTAGATAAAACCACTTTGCACTGAGATAGTACTTTCTGTTTCAATACATTTTACAACTGATTATGCCTTTCAATCCGTCCAGTAAGATAACCACTTCATACTGCAGACTAGAAAACCAGCACAGAGCTGCTGTCGTTTGCCCAGAGAAGCATGGGTGAAATTCCAACACCCAGTCCCTTTGGGTCCATGCCCCCATGCTGCTGGGAAGGAAGCTCACAAGTCTCTGTAACTAATCACCATTTCTCTTTATGAGAACTGAGCTACAGCTCCATAATCCTTTGTTAACATCCACATCTGTGATCTGACTCCACAGAAGAAAAAGAGGTTATTCTACTATTCAAGGGCCCAATCTGAGTTTGTTGAACCTGCCTCACATATCAGTGTCCAAAAGCTTCTCCAAGCCAGCTGAGTAGAGCTTAGGCAGTGTTTCTAATCCCATAGCACATTTCCAGATCCAAACCTTCTTTGAAATATGGAATGAAAAGCTTGGGCAAAACCACCTGCAATCAGCATCTGAAATGTCCCTGTTACAGGCACACACTTCCTCAGAGCTTCCCCTGCCTTGTGGCTGGCCACAGACTTTGGCTACAGTCAGCAGAAAAAGAAAAATGTTTATTCTTCAGGCACAACTAGCAGCACATCTCTGAAAACTGCCAAGTTACAGCAAGCTTGTTTCCTAGCATTCACTCCTTTTTTTGCAAGACTCATTGTTTCCACCCTTCCTGCCCTTTTTCTCTAGAAAAATATTTCTTTTAACCTGTTCTCCAAAGCTCATAATAGATCTCTGCTTTGGGCTTCATAGTAAATTTCCAGGCTAGTCCCTATGTCAGATCAACCTTATCTATGGGTAGCTGTGCAGAAGAGACACTGCTGTGGTCTTCAAGGGTCCTGACTGCTAAACAGCAGGAATACTTGCTCTTGCTTTAAATTACCCAGTATCCTCACCTTCAGCAACTGAAAATGCAGCGTGGCTCAGGGCAGATCATATTAGCATTACCTGAACTCACACACCTGAATTTTGCTGCTCTCTTTGCAATCTTGCAGCCACACCTGTCATACTAATAGCAGTAGGATGGCTTCACTGTTAGCACTTAAAAAAGCAGAAACCGGTTTGAGCAAAGTAGATTCCTGTTAATGCTACAGAAGGGACAGTTAGGAGAAATACTCCTTCAGTTGCTAAATAAAAAAGGTTTATCGCGTCCCTTCCACTCGCCCCTTAATTCTAGTTACCAAGTTCTTACTCTCATCAGCTACCTCGGCTGAGTCACAGTTAGTGGGTCAGTTGGAAATGCCTCATTTACTCCTGCTTTTTTCACTCCAAACTCTTCTTATTTTTTGAAAATATATTAAAAGAATTGACCCATCTGCGTACTTACTCTCCTACTATTGTGGTGTACTTAAAACTCAAAATAATATGACAAAAAAATTACTTAAGAATCTTTTTGACATACAAATGGAGTTCTGGAGGGCACATTTTTGTGGTAATAAGAGTTTGTTTTCCTTAGCTGGAAACACACGAGTTATACATTACTGTGAGGCAGATCATATTTACAATCAAGTGTGCCTATTAAAATTCTCATACCCCCAGACACACAGCAGAGCCGGGGCTGCATCTGCCAAGGCAGTCAGGAGACACTAATGAAGCACACAGAACTCTGCTCCTGTCCAGAGGAAAGCTGATAGCAAACCAACAGACACAGTCACATGGGTTTGTTATATAATTTTGGTCTTTACTAAAATAGCCAAAATGCCTGGCTGTACTGGGAGAACCTCTGTGAAGGAGCTTGTGTTTACAGCAGCACTCCCAACCTGGGAACTACTGACTGTAAGACACCCATTAAAGCACTCCAGTTTTAGAATTGACAAAAAAACAATGAAGAGGGCATAGACCTCATCTGGTGATTAGGAAAGGAATGGGGCAGACTCTAATTTCTTAAACAGGGCAGATTTTTCTTCCCAAAGCTCCAATCCGCATCTCTCCCCAGCTGTGCCTGCTGCCCAGTCCTGCTCCTGTTTGCATCACAGCTGCCAGAGCACACAGCCAGCGCTGCACTCAAGGACAGCTCTGCCCTTGCGCTGGTGCAGCCCCTGCAGGCACCACTGCAGGACGGGTGGAGGTGGATTGTGAAGGTTGTTACAGGAAAGATAATATCAAAATAAATAAGCTATTGGTAGCCCTGATTTCTAACAGCTCCCTCATACTGCAGGCCTGAGGTAATCAACAACTGGGCAAGGGGCCAGGCAAGTCTGAGTCTCTGCAACCAAAGACAGCTGAAGCTGTTGAAAGACAATATAAAGGTGTTTTTGTCTCAGCTGAGACAGCCCCAGAACTCCACTGAGATTGCAGAAGGAACCTCAAGAGTCGTGGACTTGTCTGATTATTTAAGGAAGTCACAAGGGCTGAGGCCCTTAAACTCAGCTGCATGCTGGACTAACACATTGAGCAAATGCCTCAGTGCGTTGCTAGAGACTTTCGGTATTTATTTTTCATATTAAGATACAGAGTGAAAACATTCTTCAGAGGCCATGCTACACTGTAAATTATTAAGAATTTGTTCTAATACTGACAGCTTAAAAATTGCATGGGCTGGGTCATGGAGCTTTAGAGCTGGAAGAAATCCAGTTCCTTCAAACACAGGAGCTGGAATGAACTCAGATAACATCAACAGTGACATAAAATTTAGCACACTAAACCAGTTGTTCTTTTTTCTTTTCCTTATTCCATACAAAACTCCTGAAATTATTCTTCTTATACAATGTGAAACAAGAACTATTTAAAAGATATAGTGGATGTGAAAGGGAATAAATACAAATATTGGAAATGTAATAGCATGTTATTAAAATACAAAACTGTCAACACAAATAGAGAAATCGTGGTTCTTATGGCAGCTCTCCATATTATCACCACAGAAAGGCTTGTATTTAGATGAAATAACATGGTATTTAAAGGGAAAGTTCAAGACAAAAGATACTTAAATTCAAGAAAAATATTAAAGAAATGGAAGGTTCTGATTACCAAAGAAAGTTTCACTATGAGGAAGAAATAAACATACACAACAAGGTTTAGGCTATGGGAAATTCTCCTGAATGCTGTGCTCAAAATCATGTTTTTATTATGTGCTTGACGTTTGTCTGAATTTAAAACCTGTATATGTGCTACGAAGAAAATACTTGCGGGGGGAGGGCAGATATTATAAATAACTTGTCCACATCTAGTTTCTACTCATGGTAGGATCTGCAGTGGCATGAAATAGACAAAGCATAGCTTAAACTTCCCATAAACCAAAACAAAAGGCATCACAATATTTTATACAGATCATATACATATATATCAGTTTTCTGACAGCAAGCTGATCTTTATGACGTTTTACAGTGAGGTGCTGAACGCTTACTAGAGGCTGCATAAAGATGACTGGGGATTTATCGCCCTCTTGTGAATAGGGGGAAAGTTACAATCGTCCTGAAAGTGAACATGCAGTTTTTACTGCTACTAAAGAATCCTGCAGTAAAAACTCATCTGTACAATTAATAAACAGAAATTCAGATTACTAAAGGTAGGACTGCTGGTTACTGTAATAATCTATAATAATTTTAGCAGAAAAAGATAAATTGCAAAATTAAAAATAATTCTAATTCAAATCAGACCAAGCAAGATATTTTTCCATGTAAGCAGGAAGACAATAATCTTAATTCCACAAAATCACTGCCTAAGGCACTGATGTCAGATGCACAGACTAGCTCAAAGGTGTGTTAACCCTCACTGATTGCAGCCCCAAAACGTCCTTCAATTTCAAATGGAGCAGGAAGATGAAAACACCTATTTTTGCCATGCAGAAGATGTGGCCTTTTAACTGCAAAGAATAACCATGGGTGTAAATCCAAATTTGTTTGCAGACACCAGTGACGTTTGCAATCAGGAGCAGGTGTGTCTTGGTCCAGCACTCCGCAGCAGCTCCAAAGGAAAGGCTAACTCAGCACTGGGAAGCCATCAGACTTCTACTGAGTTAATTTTACAGAACTTCCTCCTTGTGGTACTCCTTTCTTCGATGCTGCTCTGCACCCACTCAGCAGGTCACTGCTCCTTTCCTTCTCCCTCTCTGTCTGCTGGCCTTCTCCTTTCCCAAGAGATCACTGAAATCATGGCAAAAGCCATAAAATGTTCAGGCAAAGTCACCCCCTGCCCTCATCTGACAAAACTCCAGGGCCAAGGAGCTGTTGGACACCAGGGTTTCCATTTCACACCTTGCCCTAAGTCAGGGCAGCTACATCATCCCTTCCTTCCACTCCTCCCTTCTTCGTGCACCCTTCAGTAGCTAAATGCTCCGAAGGGAACTCTTCCAACCTAAACAACTCTGCAGCTCCTCACTCCCACATACTCCCCATGTTCCTCATCAGAGTGCCACCATGCCCTACCAGTTTCCTCTCAGGCTCAGCCTAGGATATAACCACACAACCACAGGCTCTCCCAGGCAGGCATGGGCCCTGCCTGGGTGCATGCACAGCACACCCAGTGTGTTAATACAAATTCATCCTGGTCTGCTGTCACCACACCTAAAAATAAGATGGCTCTCTCCTGTACATCTGCAACAAAGAAACCTTACCAAAACTGTCTGCTGAGATTATTATAAAGGCATGATATCAAGAAGCCAAATTTCATTTGATCATGAGTAACAGAGGACCCTCCTCCTCAGAAGTGATAACACTTAGAGGAATCCAAGAGCATCTGTTTGTTTGTGCTGCCTTCCCTGATTTAAAATAAAGAAAGCATAAATTCTATCCAAATGAAGGCATCATCGAGTCCTACTAGCACAATATAATAACCATGTCCCTGAAAAACTATGTATTAATACCACTTAGAATAATAAACATTTTAAATGATACTGCAGTAAAGAATATAAATTCACCTATGTCTTTCCTCTACTTAGTGACTGTTATTAAACACAGCTTTATAGCTACTATATTTAAATGCAATTAGTTCCATACATTTCTAGCTTAATAAGAAATAATACATATTCATTTCTGCTCATTAACAGTCAGTATATAACTCTTACCTAATGAACATTCAATTATGTTCTCTGAATACATTGTGGGATAAATTCTCTTTTTGTTGCTCATATCTGTTCACTTCAGTTGCTGCTAATTAAAATTCTTTCACCTCACACAGACAAACCTGGGTTTTTTGGAGTCCCTGGAGACTTTTTTAAGAGTTCTGTTTTATCTTTATGTACAGTCAGCTCCCTAATTAATGCTTTAAATAGGGTAAACTTTACTGAGGCTCCTGGGTTCAGTTCAAAGGAAAAAAAAACTCAACTGTTAATTTTATATCATTCTCACGCACATCACTGGAGTCTCTCTTTTTCTTGTAAATCTACTTTTTTCTTTTGTTTTCAAGTGAATTCAATAATCAGGGAAGGTGCAGTTTGAGAGCTCTGGGAGTTGGAGATGCCCAATCATCAGTCTAGAGCTTTCCTTACCCAGAGGAACAGAAGAGAAATTCTTGTCAAGTTGTCTAGTTCTGCAGCCAGCTCAGGTGAGGAAGGAGGATTCTCCAAGGGGACATACCCAATGGACTCCCTGAGATAATACCACCTCTATTTTCACTCAGCATCAGCAAGAGCCAATGCTATTTTTTCCTAAGTTGTTATCAGAGCTGGCTCAGCAATCTATCTGCCTGTCTGGGACCAAAAACCTAAGCAAGTCCTACCTACTCCACTGAGACTAACACCACACAAGCTAAGCATTCACTCAAGTGCCTCCCTTTGCAGAGGTCATTAACGGGTATGACTTGCTAAATGAAGTGATTATGTTCTTGCCTCTGATTTATTTGCCTTATGTGCATTAAGCATTGCAAAGAGAAAGGAATTCAGCAAAAGAAGCTTCACTGAACTTTCAGTGTGAAGTTTTCCTCTTTGGTGCAGCATGCTAGGACTCTTTTACCTGCACTTACAGGCTGACATGATTAACACACTGGGAATAGCAACTTCTCTCTGATAAAAATAGCTAGAAGCAACTCTCAAATTGAATGAAGCATTTGAAAACTTACCAAGCAAACACTGTGAATCTTATGTGCATCAATATAAGGGACATTATATTAGACAGAAAGTCTAACATTTAGGGAAGAAGGGACAGAGGCAGAGAAACAAAAGTCTGTAAGAGAAAACATCTAGAAATACCCAAGAGAAAGATTAGCTTTAGGGGTGTTTCAATTCTATTTAACATTAAATGAAAATTCCAAGATATCTTATCTTAGAAGAAAAGAAAAGCTATGTCCGGGTCTGTGCATATATGCATGCCCCATGCATGCCTGATTGGATGGGTGCATGCATGCAAGTCAGCACCTCCTCAGTCCACAAATACCTGAGCACTGTGAAATGAACAGTACAGTACCATTTTCCTTGCTTGAAGTCCCAATAAACCTGTGAATTCTACTGAGGGATGTGCAGAGCTGGATTCCCAGGAGACTGAAATTGCTTGACAGAACCCTAACGAATTCCACCTTGTGTTACCCAGCCTTGCCACAGTGCCATTTACATAGCATGACACTGAGGTTAGTATGTGGCATGGCCAGGGCAGAAAGACCTTTGAGGATACACAGCTTACCAGGAAGACTGTCCCAGGTGGAGAAAGACAAACTTTGTGTGACTTGTATTACACTTTTTGGCTGCCCTGATCGCTGGAGAGAACTCCAGGCCCAGGTGGGCACTCAGGAGGTGTTAGTAGGCACTGCTCCAGGAGGGAGGCACAAACTGAATTGGCATTAGGGGACCATGGTCTAGACAGCAAGCAAGCAAGCAAGCAAGCAAGCCAGAAAGAATGCCAGAAAGCCNTTGGCATAAGGGGACCATGCCCTAGACAGCGAGCAAGCAAGCAAGCAAGCAAGAAGTTGTTAAACTGACAACAGAAACATATGGCAATCTACTGCTGTCCTCACACCCATTTCTCACAAGTAGTTACATTTAGTACCACAGAAAGAAACTGGAAAATCAGAATGGCACTTTCCAAGAAGAAAGTTTTTAGCTAGTCCTTGAGAGGAGTTGTTTTTCTTGCAAGTAAGTGAACAGATGCTCCCCAAGTGCTGTGTGCAGCATTACACGGCCAGGCCAGGAGATGGCAGCTTTTTGTCAGACAGCAGCAAGGAGCAGGTCAAACCCAAGCAGGTTTTCAATTTCTGTATCAAAAATGCCTTTGTACACATGTTTTATAAAGTTCAAATAACAGCCCTGAACAAAAGAGTTAAACAGATAAATTTTAAAAAGGGCAACTTCTTTTAGCCTCTGGTTCAATGGAATTACTGACAGAAGAGTTAAAAAAAAGTTTGCAAATATTTCATATTCTGCAGTACATGCTTTTGCCTACCACACATTTTATAATAAGAAGATAAGTTGGAGTATATTTACACAAAAATGAGGAAGAGAGTAAACTGTTCCAAAGGCAGTTACAAAAAGGCAAGTATCTTAGTCCAGTTTAAACTGTATATATACAATTTCTATTAAACACTATACAGTTGCATACATTTTACAAAAGGCTGTGTCTGTTTATGAGAGAGAAAAATTCCTGTCTTACACTATGGAAATGTGTATTGGGTTTTCATGTACTAATATTCATTTGGATTGTACACAGAAGCTACACCTGCTCTAGAGCCACTTTTCTACAGTTTCTAGGCAGAATCAAGGTATAGGGTAAGCTCTTCAGGAAAAACATACATTGTCCTAGTGACCTGCAGAACTAAAGCTGGAGCTTCAACTTAGAAAAATAATGAGTAGCAAGCTAATACTACTATTCCTTTCATGTCCATCTTTAGCACTGTATGAAGCTTTTGGTAAAAGATTCCAGATATCAGCTTTGCAAATCTTGGTGGTGTTTTATGTTAGGGGTCCATTGATCCAGATTCAATTTACCATAGATTCATAGACTAGAAAGGAAGACTTCAAAAGAGATGCTGACTCCAGTTTAGCCAAATAATTACATATGGTCACACCTTCTCATGTGTTCTGAACATTAAAGGGGTTTTTGCACTGTGCTTGTATTTTGGTACTTGTGATGTTAAGCCTTTTAAATGGCGCTATGGGTAATCAGCCTTAAAAGAGTAAAAAGTTTATAATCAGTATTATTGTTTTTAACAAATGTACAAGCCACCAGAAACATTAATATGAAAAGCATCATGTCTGCAAAGCCAGTGTGAGTCACGGGATCAGGTTAGCGGAAAAAAAAAAAAAAAAAAGGCAGACACTTATATAGTGATATAATTTGTAATAATCATTTGTCAGACACAAATTAATCCTTCCTGCCCACTCAGTTGCACTGGTCAGTCCTCCTAGCAGCAGTACTTCCAGTTTGGGTACCTCAAGAAAGATGTGGACTCATTGGGGAAAAGCCAAAGGAAAGCTTTAAGAATGCTCAGATACACAAAAACTATGACCTGGGAGAGAAAATCTGGGAACATTAGTCTGGCGAAAGCATAAGTGTGCAAAATACTAGCTGCAGAGAGGAAAGGGAACAGTTCTCACATCCACTGAGGATGGATATCATCTGCAATGAAAGAGATTCTTCTCAGATACAGAAAAAAATAATTCCCAGGCTTTACCAGGGAAGTGCTGGAAAGGATCAGTTAGGGAAGTCATGGGGTTTTAAAAAGAGCTTGGAAAATCATCTGCCAAGAGTGATGGAAGTAGAATTGATCTTTCTCCTCTGGAGCTCCCCCCAGCCTTACTTTCTCTTATGATTATGCTGATCCAGTTTGTTCACAGCTCTCAGCTTTTTCAGAGGACAGTGCTGGTTTTCAAGGACTGGCAATCACAGGGAAATCCTGGAAACCAGCCAAGGGAAATCCTACAGTCATCAAGCTTCCATTATACGCTGGCTTCAGTTAGCCCAAATATATCATTATGACTACTCCTTAAGCACCTGCAGTTGCAAAACACAAATAATAATTTTATAATAATTAAGTTTTATGAACGCTGATGGTATCTTTGTGGAAGATACCGTCAAAGTGGGAGCTGGACTATGAGATGTTTATAATTATTTTCATTACAGCAACATGAGCAGTCTGGCAACATACAGACAACTGTTGTCCCAGGAAGTACCAATATTTTCGTGTGAAGGAGAAATGGAAAAGCACCATAGCAGAACAAAGATTGAACCAATGTCGTGCAAGAGGCCAGTGGCCTGAGCCCAGCGCTCGCTGCAGACACACTGGCGGCCCAGCCCCACCACCGGGCCGGATTTCTGTGAGAACCCAACAGCCTGCTTCCTAAATATGGTCAGGGAGCAACTTCCTCTTGTGTTGAAACCAGCAGCAGCGGCATTTACGCCGCCGGGCAGGCCGGCAGTGGGTGCCTGAGGACGGTGTTGTACCGCACCGCCGGGCCGGCAGAGCTGCTCCGGGCGCATCCCTCAGGGTACGCCTGCGGGAAGGGATCCCGTGGGCATCCGGCACGCGAAGAATGGCTGCAGCGATCTGCAGATCTCACGTGCTCAGGAACCAAATCGCTGTACCAGCCTTATGCAGTGGTCAAAATGCACCATTCTCCTAGGAACGACCTCTGCCGTGTGCCGTGACCGCGCTTGCCTCTCTCCCCTCTGAGATAACAGCCCGCGTCGCTCCCAGTGCTTGTGAACATCACCCTGCGATCGCACCCAGCGGCTCAGCTGCGGTGGCCGCAGCGCGCACGGCCCTGGCCAGCGCGGGGCACGGCTGAGGGG
>VZRF01008661.1:393561-582965 GCA_013396875.1 Vireo altiloquus | reverse complement strand
CCCCGGGCACGGCACAGCCCGGGCGCGGCTGTGAACCAGCGCTGCGTGCCGCGCCCCGAGCCTCCGCGGGGCCGCCAGCAGTGCCGGGGGGGGGGCACCGCTCGCTTTCGAGCCCCCCTTGGCAGGGCAGAGCGCGGTGTGAGCGATCGAGGTTTGAAAGTGCCGCCGGCAGCCGGGGCTGCGGGGCCCGGCCTGCCCTGCACCGCCCGTGCCCCGCGCCGCGCCCGCAGGAGAGCGGAGCGGTTCCGACTCTGTTCCGCATCTACAGCTCCTGGCTTTGCCGGGAACAGGCTTCTAGTGAGAACATTTCCTTCCCCCGTACGGCGTAGTTTGCTTCCTGATGTAATCCAGAGAGCAGATACTTGAAGAAGTTATGTAAACGGTCAAAGATGCAAAGGGTGATCAGCATAAAAAAGTCACTGTTTTTTGAAATTAGTCCACAAGCTGCGTGCTTGCTCAATGCGCGCACACACTCAGGCTTATTGACTTCAAACTTAAAACTTTTAACACAAGATTTTAAACAAGCTTTTGGAAATACTTGTGTAATCATTGCTGTAACACATCACTCTTAGAGAAAACATAGGTGTTGATTAAATACTACATCAGTCAGATGCCTCAGCTCTAGATGTCATCTGAAGATGACAACTTCTCTCTGATATAAAATCCTAAAACAGAAGCTAACTTTTTCAGTCATGCTGTTTCAGATGCTTAACTCATTTTAGGCTGATTTTAAGCCTGGGTTGGGGAGAGGAGTGTGAATTTCTTGATTCCATATTGCAGGGTGTACAACAAAAAATGGTACACTATATTCTGCTGGGTTACTGACTGGTGTCACTGGGTGATTTGAATTAGGCCACTGAGCTGAATGCTGTCCCGGTATGACTTGTGTATAGGCATACACAAGACATACAGGATACTCATACAACTAAAAAAGCTTTGATTTTTAAATGCATTCTTTAAAAATTAGCTGATGAACTAAACATGAACATATGAGTGAGGACAATGAGGAAATTACAGCATTTTCTGCTGATGGTTATAAATATCTGAAGCTGATGTACAACTAAATATTTTATGTTTCATATAGATCTTCCTCAATTTATAAACAGTGTTTGCTCTGAAGGTCGCTGCGTAGAGGAAATGGGAGAAACCTAGAAAACAATTTCAAGTCCTTTTATCCCCTATGTTTTACTAGCAGCCTGGAACACATTTCAAGTGCATCTGAATCAGTAGCTTTAGGCATGAATCCTGAAGAAACCAGTTTCTTAATGAGGTTCCAGAAACGGATGGCTTTCTGTGCTGGCTGTCCTTTCTGGAGGATGCACAGACTGTTTTCAAAAGCTTGCATTTTTAAGTTACTATTACCATAGCTATAATAAATATAACCTGCTTTTTTCTTTCAGAAGAAGGGGCTGAAGGAACATGATGTGTCTTAAAACAAGATACATTCCATACAAAACTCCATAATGCACCTGGAAGGAAAAGCACCCATCTCGGTCAGGGCCTGGTGCTAGTGAGCTGAGAAGCAAAACAGTCACAGAATTGTAAAGCAAAAACACATGAGAGAACCTTTTGTGTATTGTGGGTTGCTCCCTTCTGTTCTTTTCCCCCGTGTTTATAAGGACTAGGATAGTTCCTACTGATTGCTTCATCCTGTAAACCTCTGCTTCTCTCATGCTCAGCACTCCCAGTTGGACCAATGTTACTATAAACTTCAGAAAAGGGAAGTTTCCCTTCTCTTTCCATTCATGTCAAGTGTAGTGTTTCTCCATTCTTACACGTTAAAGATAGTCTTGTACTATTCCTTTAACATACACCAATACAAACATACAATTTCAAAACCCTCTTTCGGAGTCCACAGCAGGATTTCCATATGTTGGTGACTTGGAATGTAAAGGCTGCTGTGTGCCTGATGAATGGAGCTTGAAAGTGAGACAGGTTAGCTCTTTGCATTTCATTCAGCTTCAAATATAAAAACAGCCAGGCTGAAAAGTGGAATGAGAAGATTTTACAATTTCTTGCCAGTCCTTGCTAATAGTTTACAAGCCAATGAGATTTTTGGCATTCTTTAGAATGTGCAAAGCAAGGATCATTTGTGCTCTGCTAAACATCTTCATGTGCCAAACTAGATTTTGAAACAGTTGTCAGATACCTCTGGTTTCCATCATCTGACTGAAGTTGGCTGCAGTTCATTGCTGAGATTTTTCCCAAGTTTTAGTTTTATTTCTTTTGTTCCTGATTGTTCACTTGCTGTCCTAACTTCTGAACTGCAAATGCAAAGCACAAATTCTAGTTAAGTCATTACTAGATTCCAGTTTATTCAGAAGAGATGCTTATTGTACTTCTGCAATGGTGAACTATGTAATAGCACCAGCATGCTAAAAGCAGTACTTTTAACCTCCTGCTTGGAAGCAAGCAGCTGGACTGCCTGGCATAGCTGTGATATCCTCTGGATGCTCATGGAACACCATCTTGCCCTGTGTGTCCTGCTGTGTGGGACAGTACATCTGATCACAGCTTCAGATGTCAAAGTATTTCAGTGGGAGCTGGGCTTCCTTCTGGTCCCCAGCCTGCTTTGCTGCTGCTTCCTGAATAACTTGGCAGCAGCTGAACGGAATTTCAAATGGAATTCTGTGGCTTTCTGATAGACCTGCTTTTCCACTTTCCAGGTTCCTGCCATTAGTGGAAGTATAATCCCAGATCAAGGGTCAGTCAGCAGTGGGAGTGGGACCTGGACTGCCAGGGCTACTGCAGTGACAGGATATGCAGTTATTGCAGACACAGTGAACAGAAAGTACATGGGTGATTCAGTATGTGGGAAAAGGTGCTTTGGATGACTCAGAATGTATCTATCTTTGTGATTACTGTACAGAAGCTGGAAGGGCTCTGATCCTACTCAGTAGTTACTAAACTTTGTCTTTTCTTCTGTATGTTTTTCTCCTACATTCCCTTTTCTAGTCTACCTTGACCTTCCTCTTTTCTGTCCTTTTCTTACCCTACTCTGCAGCTGATGGAGCAGAAACCAACTCTGCCTCATTACACAGTGACCTAGAAAGCCAATAGCTTGCATCAGCAAATCAGTACCACCTGTGCATCTGCCTAAAATAGATTAATGAATTTATTAAAGTTTTGAAGAAGGGATTGTTTTGCTTTTGCTAGTGCATCCTTTATTTTTCATTTTAGGTCACTACATATATATTATTTTTTTTCATAAAGAAAAACACTATTTTAAGTCAAACTACACTGATTTTGCTTACGCTGCCCATTTTGGATAACTGAATGCAGCTGAAATATTGAACTGGACTATAAATCATACTAAGAGGATGCCTATAGACAAACATTCCCCCCCCCAATCTAATTTTGGGAGACAAACAAGGAGTCATTGTTGGTTTATCTTCCTACCTGACTTTTCCAGATTTGCCACAACTGGCACCAGAGTGAGAGGGAGCAATAGATCTCTTGGGTCAAACCTGTCATGCTCATTTCTGTGATCCAGAGCAGTCCTTTACCTGTTGTCCATAAAGTTATGGTTAAAATTCTACAGCTAGTTATACAAAACTGTTACATAAAAGAAAGGAAAAATCAGACCTAAGTGTTCAGATTTCTCCTGGAAACACGTTCTGTGGCGGTGCTTGCAGAACGTAAACATCAGTGTACCAGCTTATCATGCTTATCTTAATTTACTCTGTGTATCTGCTCTCATGTTTGGTCTGTTGTCACTATGCCTGTGGTAACACAGAAGCGAGTCCTGCAGTCCCCAGAGTCATCTTAGTCCTCATCAGTGTCTGAGGGTTCAGAGCCACATGGCAGAACCTCTCCCGAATATTGACAAGAGGAGGATGGGAAGACATTACATCAAGATGGGAGGGATTTGGTGGGGAGGGAAAGGACTGTGTTGGTGAAAGAAAAATTAGAAGCAACTGACTGTATCAAAAAATTGGATAAGGTATACACTAAGATGCTTATTTTAAAATATACTACACTTGTTCCTTTTTAAAGAAAAGAGGTTAATTAAAATCCACTAATAATCACAGCTCTAGGAAGTTGCAAACTATTTTGTAAAACTGACTTCCAAAGAGCCTTGCTTTTTCTGTACAGTAACAGGCCATTGTTAAAGAACTGACTAGAAAGGTTGATTTTGAGAGAGGAACACTGTTGTTCAATTGTAAATTTTCTTAAAAAGCAGTAAAGCATAAAATGTAGTAAACTCACAAGTAGAAGTTAAACTCACTTGACTCTCCTTCAGCAACTTCTCCTGAACTGGTGGAGCTGTCAGTCTGTGACCAGTGACACACTCTAAGTTTTGAGGGACTTGGAGAAACAGCCCAAATAATTTTTTAAAAATCACTGTTACGGTTCTTTTGTGGTGTATTTTGTTTTGTGCATAGAGTTACACACAAACTGATCTTCATCAGAGAGTGGCAGCTGAGCTGGATTAGTGCCAAAGGGAATTGAACTCTTTACTGTTTTCACACGAATGCTGGGCTCTGACCTGTTCTCACAGCTCTCCTGCCTCCCAGCCCTGGCCTTGCTCAGTCTGCACTGTGCTTGTTGCACCATAAAGGCCAACCTTCAGGATACAGTTTCTAACCTAATGTCCTGGGGTAAAACAATTAAGAATTTCTTCCTGCCCTGCTCTGTACCAGAGCTGCCTGTGGCACAACATTGTGCCAATACACCTGTTTCCTGGAGCTGTGCATGAAAATATGCAAGCTAAAGATTCTTTTGGTAGGGTAGGGGATGATATTTGAGAATTATTTGCAATCGGGGCAACTAAAACCTTGGTTTTGCTTAAGTCCCAACTAGGGGAAGTAGTTGTGTTGTGTGTGCACAGCTCCCTGAAGCAGTAGTGAGGATCACTTGCAGCAATATTGTGACTCAACACAAGATTGGTCATTTGAAAGGGCAAGAGTACAATTAGTCATCTTATGCTCCCACTTGACTTCTAGATAGGCAGCTAGTGACAGAAAGCTCTGTAGTGGAGGTGTGTGTCAGCTGGGCAGACTCATCTGAGCTGGTTGTGTGCTGCAGACCAGGAGCCAGCAAACCTGGCTTACTGTGTCTAGCTACATCCAAGCCAAAAACTGAAGTACTCAGATATTCCAGTTCTACTTGAAATGGGAACTCAAAAGTGAAAATTAAATACCATGAATGACTTCCCATAAGAGCACTGGAATCATTAAAACACAAAGCAATAATGATAGAACTTTAAAATCCTTGTTAAGTAACTAATCTGACACTACAGATAGCAGTGTCATTTCTGTTGATACCATTTTGTAAGATTTTTTACCTGTTTTTTTTCCAGACTGTTCTCCAGGGGATTATTTTGCTTCCCCTCCGTGCCATATGCATCATATTCCTTTTACTGCTAGCTTGGCTGGTTGCATCGATTGCAACTTTCTCTCAGCCTGGAAGAGGATTTCTGCCACTGGAAGGATGGAGGAGGTAAAAAAGTGACCAATATTTGTGAAAACTAAGCTTTTTTTTTCTAATAACACAAAGCCAGGGTCTAAAGCTTTTTTTCCCTTTCACTCCTCTTTTTTCATTAAAGAGGATTCCTCAGTTTTACCCATTTATATGAAGCAACTTTTTAATGAGTATATTTTACAATAGTGGATTTTCAGTTGTATTGAAGCTAAAAAAAAATCTGTATAAAAATATTTATAGACTTATCTGTCAACCAGGACTTACTTCAGTAATAATACTAACAGGAATATTTGAGAAAATAAATTCATTAAGCAAATATTTCGTAATAGGCTGAGCTCCTGTGTAGCCTTTGTAATTTCTGCTGTGCTATGATTCTATGACAGAATTAGCTTTGAGAGCTCCTCTCTCAGCTGCATTGCCCTTGAAGTGATATTTCACAGCTGCTTCTGTGGGTTCTGGGTTTCAGTCTCACTTCTGACCTCAAAGTACTGAAGTTCCCTTCTAGCCACAAGGCACTGCGGCAGGAGGAGGAGGAGACGCAGGAGGTGAATTCTAGTGAATTCTTCAAAAGGTGAACCTTTTGAAGACCAAAAAGTTACGGAGAGTCCCATGAAAGGAACATGTCCCCTGCTGTGGGAACGTGTTCCAATAAGGGAACATTGTCATTTAATCTTTCTTATTTAAAACTGACAGTAAAAGAACAGTATCAGTTACCTAAATTCCTGCAGAAAGGACACTAAATCTGCTAATTACTCCCCTCACAACAGTGTTATGCTACAATGCCATAAGATGTGGCATGAGAAATACTGTACCTGGGAGGAGGGTTTCACAAGGTGCTGTACATTGCCTTATCTTTCATCAGGACAAGGCAATGTCCCCTTCCCTACTTCCCCTTTAGCCATACATTCTCCCAGTGAGTAGCATTGCTTCCCTGTGTGGGACCCCAGTGCTGCTTACAACTAGAAAATCTGTTAGGGGCTTTTCTTTTAAAGTACAGAATAAATCCTGACTGCAAGCTGGACGGTATTTTTGTGTTTCTCTTTCCAAGGAGGATGATCCAGACAACCCTCTCCAGCCTGACTCGGACCGCTTACTTCGTCATGGGATTCCAGGTGAAAGTGAAAGGGAAAGTAGCGAGTCTGGCAGAAGCCCCAATCTTTGTCGCAGCTCCTCATTCAAGCTTTTTTGATGCCATTATTTGTGCCCTAACTGGAATGCCATCAATAGTGTCTAGAGCAGAGAATTTGTCAACTCCAGTATTTGGCAGTAAGTATTTATAAAAAAATATTTTAAAGTTAGAAGTCAACAACTCGACTTGGCCACAATAATTATCTCCTAAAGTGATTTAAGGGCAGACTTTTAACCTCCTTAGGTTCCAAAGATACTGATAAATTATTTCCATTGGAATTCCTAGGACACGTTATCTTTCTGAATTGGTAAAAATGCCTAGAAATTATGCTGTTTCTTTTCAGGCATGAAAGATAATATGATTTTGTTTTATACTGGAAGCCTGTTTTTCAGCTGCTCAGCCTGGAAACTTTGTCTTTTAATTCTCCCAGTAGTAGCTCAAAAAATCTGTTCCACCGCTGTCTTTTAACAGTGTGGCCCACAAATGTGAGTGAAGGTTATTTCAAAACAGACCCAAACTGCAGTAGTCTGGAAAACACCACATTTATAATATTGAACTTGCAGGCAACTTGTTATGGATTTTTTTAATGGGAGCAAGACCAGGAAGGAATAAAAGGAGTTACTCAAAAAGGAAATGCAGGGAATGGAAAAGATCAGATGAGTCATGCTTCTATTATTTTCTCCTCCTTTTGGCACAAAAAGAATCCCCTTTTGCATTATTGCTAGAATCAGCTGTAGACTTTCTGCTGGCTATACAGTAACTCAGAACTAAACACAGCAGGCAACACAGCAAAGTTTCTTTGTAGAAAAGAAATGAACAGAGACTATATTGATTTTAGCTTAAAAGCACAGGATTGGGACAGAGGAGATAATTCTTTGCCAGGTTTCTTATCACAAAGGTCCACACATTCTGATGCAGACTTCTGATTAAATGAGGAGGGCATTTTCTGTAATTTACATAGAAGCTGTCCATGCCTTTTAACTGAAAGGAGAAGGCTAAAATTACATTTTGGGTGCAGTCTGCATGAGGTAGGCTTGAGCAGACCCAGTCAGGTCATTCTCATAGAATTGTGTGGAAATGCTTAGTGAAAAATAAAAGCAATATTATTAGAATGTGTTTGGGTGAATTTTGCATGTTTATATCTACTGTAAAGCTCTTCATCTGGCAGGCTGGGTATGTCTTCTGTGTGTTACTTCCCATTTTGCAAAAAGAGGAGAATAATAACACTCTTATCAATTTAGTCTGAAAGTTGTTTTTGTGGAGTCTGTCTCCTAGTATATGAATAACAAGTTTTTGCTACAAGGCAGCCTTGAACCCATGTGTTTTCTAAGCACTAGTATAAGACAATTTTTTTTTTATCTGTTTCACAGCAATTTTAAGTTCCCTTCAGCCTGTAGCAGTTTCTCGTCAAGACCCTGATTCACGGAAGAACACAGTTGCTGAGATAACCAGGCGGGCGTTATCAAGAGGCCAGTGGCCACAGGTCATAAATACACTACCAACTTCTCTTCTGTCATGTATTCCTATTCCCTATTAATTGTGCACCACAATATCACAAGTGCCAAGCTGGATAGGATTCTTAAAATGTACAGAAATGAAGCCAGCTCTCAGGTATATGACTGGGTTAAGAAAGGAAGAGCCTGGTGCCCAGGAGTTTTGTTGTGACAAATGGATCAGTTAAAATCCAGCCAGTACCGATTCCTGTTGCAAATGCAGATGCTCTTGACTTTCTCTTTTCCCTAGTCAAGTCTTAACATGCTGTCTTCAGTGTAGCAGATGAATTGCAGTGGTATGTGTGGATCAGTATGCTGAAGCTAGACCATAGAGCTGTGCTCACACCAGGTAGGGGATGGGCAGTTGTCAGATGGGTGACCCAGATTGTCCAAGATCAGTACAAACAGTGCTTTAGCTCAACACATCCATTTCTTACAGAGAGTATAGCTGAGGTGAAGCTCAGTTCTCTCTTAGGTTAATAATAGGCACTAAAGCCAAGATTTTCTGCACAGTGTTTCCCATGGTGATTCCACAGAAACAACCTGCTTCCAGGATGGCTTTCCATCAGGAAGAGCTAATGGGGCAGGGGCTGATCAGGAGGGAGGAAGGTGTTGAGGCAGCAGCTCTGCTGCTTATATGACAAGCAAAGGGCTGGGATGCAAATCCACATCCTTTAAAAGAAGGAAGACTGGGAGTCGTTGTGCATCTACTGACATCTCATTTGGCAGGGCCTTTCTGCTTTCTTGGTGCATTGACTCTGGTCTCACACTGCCTTCAGATACTACAAATATGATGCCATTGCCATGCTGCTGGACAAATCCAGTGATAGAAGACCTTTCTCCAAACATATCCTTTGGAGATTAGTGTATAAACTCATGCTTTCTGTTTTGAATTACTTCTTGACTTGTTTTCTTGGGGGTTAATTTACTTAAAATAAAAACAGTAAGTGACTGGTTCAGTATCTGAAGTCACAAGGTCTCTTTAGTCATAGTTGGTTACCCCCTAAATGACTAGAAAAGTTAACTTTCACTTTTGTTCCACTTAGTGGCTTTTGAGGAAAATTAAGAGGCAGGGGAAGATAATGGACTTCAGTAGCAGGTACCTCTGTGACAGCTAGACCTGCTGTTTACTGCTCTACCTTCTGAACAATCTCTAGAAACAGAGACCATTCAAGTAGGGAGGACAAACACTTGCCATTTTTTTTGTAATGACAATATTTACAATTGTTGCACAGTTTTACTTTGTAAGTACCTTACTAAAAGCTTTTTTAACATTTATGCTACTTTAATTTGACTCATAAATACAATTTTCTAAGCTGCTGTAAATAATGTTAGAGCCTCCATTTTTTTTTTTAATTTGTTAGTTAAACATGTGCATGCCAATTATTTTTTAATACTGGCCTTACAGACTACACTGATGCTTATGATATGCTAAACTGTTATGGATGAATGTCCTGGTAGACCTAATCTCTGCTGAAAGCAGCATGGGGAGGAAAGGGAAATGGGCTCCTGCACCAGTGCTGCACTTGGGATGAAACCTAGATATGTATTGTGGCATAAATAGATTATGAGTCAAGTAATCTGGGAATCTCCAAGACTGAGTCAGCAGTACAACTGAGAGTGTCACTGGGTGATTCCTAGTCCTGTGCCCTGGCCACACTTTCTGGTTACAGGATGTGTAGGGGAGGTCTGGCTGTGACTTGCTGTGTGCAGCTGTCTCTGAAATACCCTTGAACAGTCTGTGTCCCTTGGGTGTGACCTACTGAGGCCTCTCTCACAGCTAGGCATGACCCATTCATTCAGGCTGAAGTGGGAGCACACACCTTGAACACTTGATCCAGACCATGTTTTGTGCTGGGGTGTTCTCAGAATGCTGCTTGTGATCCTGTAGTGTTAGAAGAAATACAGAGCTTTCTTGTATTCCATAAGGGGCTGGATTCAGTGTGTCACACTGCAGTGCACAGTGCACTTAATGTGCTATCTCAGACACTAATTCTGAAACCTTCTGGGTGTTGGTGTGTCTGAGTCACCAAGGTTCAGAGGCTGCTGTGGTGTGTAATGCCTTCAGAGCTCTGCCTCATAACACATGCCTTCTCTGCCATTTGCTCTGCTACTTAAGCTGTGATCTCATCACAGCTGGCATCTCACTGATAGGAGCTCTGCCTGTAAATGCCCAAGTACCTCATGCACTTCCTTTCAGCCCAGCAGCTTATATTTATACACCCAGCAGCTCAGTAAGGAACTGCTGTCAGAGGCACAATTCTATTATTACCAACACTAAAATTACAAGTGAAACACTTAAGGCCTTTTGTATCATATTTCTGAACTGATTAAAGGCCTTTCCCCAGAACTCCTTTCTTAGAAAGCATTTATTTCCAAATGAAGATGGACCAGGTTAATAGTACTGTGAGCATCCTTCATTAATATGTTTGTTTCCTTTGGAAACAGTAATGATATTGTTGTAATACAGTACAACAGGTCACAGAGCTTGCATAACATCAGCCTGTGCATAACAGATACTAAAGCATAATCCTTTTTTGAAATACATGTGTGTATATATATTTCTCTCTCTTTAAATCCAAGATACTGATTTTCCCAGAAGGCACCTGCACAAACCGATCTTGCCTGATCACATTTAAACAAGGTGAGAGATTTTGTCCCATTGTTGTTGGAAAATAATATGTGATATTAATTTGATGGTTGTAGTAAGGACTGTACTTGTGAAGGTACATCATCCACAACAGCACTGTAGTAATCCCTTACATTATTAAAGTTTCAGTGGCACTAAACCCACTCTTTTATACTAGTCACCTTACTTCTCTGGTTTGTGCTATTGTATTGGATGCAAAATATCTATGATGCATATAGTTACTTAGCTGGGGTTTTTTTCTGGGTAGAGTTTTCATCTAATTTATTTACTCAAAAACTCAACTGTGATTATTATGAAATGAAATGTATGAACTAACTCACATGATGTTTTTTAACTCAGCTAACAGTTGGCCTGTCTTAGATTACTGTAAATTTTGCCATGCAAGACTTAGAAACCAAGTTATGAAATGGCTTTGCATAGTGCTTAGCAAGCCAGAACAAATAATTTTTAACACAGAAATGTATTTCATTGCATCACTGGTCATTAGATTGTTGTGCTGCCCTTCAGTTAAGAAAGGAGAACAACATGAGTTTAACTGTTTTACAGTATCTTGGGTAGAAAAGTTACATAACCACTACTACATGCTCAAATCCTTATCACTTGCAACGAACAGAGCACAGTGAATCACGAAATGCTCAACAGCCTTGTGAGCATCTCATCCTTTGAAATTAATGCCTGTCAGTGGGGAGATAATGCACAGAAAATGAGTTTGAACAGTCCAGGAATCTTAGGCAGCTTTCTCCTTGAAATGGATCCAAACCCTCTTCTGTCATGACATCTTGCTAGTTGTGCTGCTGATTTAAAAACAAATAAAAAAGCAAAAACCCAACCTACAATATACATAAAACCCAAAGCAAGCAACAGACAAAAAACTGAAGAACACTTCTCATTCTCCCTACATTTTTAAAAATGTGTCCTTCCAGGTACCGTTGTCTGAAAGAAATCACTTAAAGCTCCCAATTGCTGTGTTAAGCTTAGTTGTAACAATCAGTTCTCATTTGTGGCTGCAGGCGCCTTTGTTCCACGAGTCCCTGTCCAACCTGTGCTACTCCGATACCCCAACAAACTGGTGAGCAGAACATTCTTCTGTTACTAACTAATAATACAGAAGGCAAAAGTCTGACTTAAGTGTTGCCTTCAATAAATACTTCACATTGTCACTGAAAAATATATTGTCCTGAGCTTTAGCTTTGAAGAGCTCCTGGAAGCAGCCAGGTTTCCCAAGCGTCACCATGGTGTAGTTGCTGTTCTGACAGTGAAAAAATTACTGCTGGGCTTCTTGGCTAAAGAGGGGAGATAGGAAAGCATTGTGGCGGAAGCCAGAAGCTTCCTGCAGTGCCACAGAGCCTCTACTTTGAAGTCTAAAATGGACACAACTTCCCTATTAGTCATCCTTTTTTGGTTAACCTCAAGACAGTCTTACTGCAAAGGGACTTGCAGAGCTTCTGGGCAGAGGCAAAGTTGAGCCATGCAGTATGTCCAACACCCCTCCTCAGGAGGGCAGCTTTGCAGATGTTCTTTTCATGCAGCATTCCTTGTGCGGCTCCACTTTACTCCACGTAAGGCTGGGACCTTTTCAACGTTTTTTAAATTATCTGGTCATCCAACAAATCCAGAAAAGACCAAACTTTCCCTTCCTAGTGTTTTTTTAGGATTAAAAACATGGCTGTTATTGTTGTTATTTGCAAAGACTCCTTTGTATAGTCCTTTTACAAATTAATTTCAAAAACGAACCACTTAAGGGGGTTGGTATCGCATTTCACTGATAAGATTTAAGGATCTGCTAGTACACAAAAACAATGTATAAGAAGCAATAAGCACAGAGAGAGAAAAAAAAGAAAAAAAAATCAAAGAAAAAGCATGATAAATTATGTTGAAATGTCCTTAAAAACTAAATGAGACATATTTATGGGAATGCCTCTCTAAAGGGATTGGTAAGGCCCACTGAAAAACTCTTACTAATTTTTCTTCTCCCTACTTCTGTTCAGAGCAGAGTGAATGATTTACAATATCTAACTAACTATAAATGTTATTCCCAATTGTTTATAAAATTCTGCCATGCTTATTTCCAGATATTTAAGGCAAGGAATCCTATTTGCCTTAACACCTTTATTTATTTTCACTGCAGGACTATAAAAACATCATCCACTTTTACTAAACTTGTGCCTGTTTTAAATTGTAACTTATCTGCTTGCTAACTTTCATCTGGTTTTGTCATACATTTCTGTGTTTTATTTTTTCCTTAGGATACTGTGACCTGGACATGGCAGGGCTATTCATTGTAAGTTTCTTAATCCTACTGAAAGTTACATACAGAAATTTTTCCCCTGTTGCTAAACAGTCTGCCAAACAGATTCCACTAAGCCAAGACACATGTTCTTCTAGATCTGTTTTTATGAGGGGGAAATACCTGGGGATAATGCTGTCATGAAGTAGATTTCCTATCTGAATGGCTAGAGAATGGGTTAGCAAAGGCAAGTAGCATTTCCATTCTGCCATTCTTTTTATTTTTGTTTTCTCCTGGTTTGTACATTACACTACAACAAAGGAAAGAAAAGTATTAAAAAACCTTCACAACTGCACTGAAAATACGTCTGGAAAATACTTTTCATTTTACAAACATTCATTAAAATGTGCACTTTCAGAACCTATATTCCAAATTTTCATGTGGAATATGTAGTGTGTCTAAGTACAATAGTCCCAATTTACTAACTAACATGTATAAGGCAGCTGATTTTGAAACATCTGGACTAGTGGAGCAAATCATAAAAAAAAGTTAAGCTATCATTATAAATATATATATAATCTTAACATCTGCATACTTAGACAGTGGACATGATGAAAATGGCCATTTCAGTTTCCCAAGACTGTTTGCTGTTACTACTACTGCTGTTATATTTATCAGCATACTGAGACTAAGGAACATTGCAAATTCAGTACATAGTACACATTTCCTTTATGGAGGATTTATACTGGAAGATTAAAATAGAGCTGTATCTTCAGTTATGATAGATGGATAGGAATTGGCAAAGAAAGAAATGAAATCAGAAGTATTCCCAAGGGAGGGAGGAGGCTGCCCATTCACTCAGAATGGAGAAATGCTCTAAGCCTGCTCTAAGCTGGATGGTGAAGGCTTAAATCAAAACCTGTGAGCAGGTGAAAGGAACTGCTTAGCCAAACCATGAGGAGAGAAAGAATAGATGGAGAAGAATCTGGAGATTGTTAACAAAACTAACTGGAACCAGGAGAATAATATTCCCTGCGCAAACATTCAAATCACAAAATGCGGAACTGTCTCACTCTTTGTAAAACTTCCTGGATATTGCGGCCAGGACAGGACGGTACCAGTCCCCTTCTCAGAAACCTCCTGACACAGTTTCTGCTTTCACTTACTACTTCTCTCTTACTTTTGTGCCTTGCTGGGATGAATACCTAATGTTATGTGTTAGAACATCAAGCATTAAGAGTAGACATGTGCAGGATCCCATAGGTTCTCTTGCCTTTTCCCTTTTTTTTTTAATATTGTCCAAAACAAGAACAAAGACTGTTTGAAGGTTTTCTATTATAATATACCTGATGTAAAGATCAAATGTGCATTGCTGCTTAAAAATTACAGTGAAAAGAACAAGTCAGAAGTGACTGTGCTTATCCTCTAGCAATTTCTTCCTCTGCCTAGCTTATCTGTTGATTCAAAAATTTCTGACTTTTTTAAAAAGCACTGATGGTCCTGACCATACTGACACTTCATTAACACATCTGAGTAAATGCTACTATAATTTGCAAAATTACTAGCAAATACTAACAAAACCGGTTCTGCATAAGGAAATTACTGGTCCTGTTATGCAGCTGAGAGAATAACAGATAAGTAAAGCTACTTCTCAGAATCAAAGATCTTTCTAAATCTAAAGTTTAAAATCCGATATCCATGGACCTCTTTAAAGAGAGAGAGAAATTTTACTGGCCAAGGAGCTTTACAGAATTGTTACAGGTTGCCTGCCCTGTGAGCAAGCAGCAATATGCAGAAGCCTTGTAGAAAGAATGTGAAAAGCAACTTTTTGAGGAACTTAAAAACCTTACCTAATATTGGCTTTGGTTTTTTGTGCTTTAAAAAATTTCATCTACTGACATGCAAATACTTTCGTTTTAAATAAGTAAAATTTATTTTTCTTCCTCTTTGCCTGCAGTAAAGAGCTGTGCATAATGACACTGTGTCAGATCTTCACAAGAGTAGAAGTTGAGGTAAGAACTGGAAATATTTTTGTGCTAAGATTCAGCAACCAAGGAATTTCTACTTTAATATAAATGCATTATTCACATTATTAGTCACTTTTAGTGAACAATAAACAAATGTCTCAGAAACAAGAACAAAAATCACACTGAGTAATAGATGAATTTGTTGTCCATATGTATGTATCATTCTGACGAGTTTCTAAAAGATAGCTGTCAGAAATGTCTTTATTTTTAGAGCATTGTAAAATGACTGTTAATTATGACCACATTGAATTCTACAGCTAGATGTTAAAACTCAGCATTAGAATGCATTCTGTTAAAGGTAACAGCTTCTTTTTCTCACCTCCCCATTTCTCTGACTCCTTCAGAGTAACCTTCTCTTCCTCACCATCTTCCCAGACTGGACTCTCATAGATCTCTACAACTAAGAGCTCATTCAAGTACTTGTACTGATTATTGTACAAGGAACCAGTTCTCTTGATCATTAAAATCCACTGCACAGCACAGAGACAGATGAATGACAACCGAAACGACATCCACACTTTTTAATGTGAGCACCCACACAGGGAGCTCTCACTGCTCCCTGTCAAAGAGGCAGCATTCCAAACACACTCCTTACCCAGACCATGAAGGATTGTCAGTGTGGACTAAGTTGGTTTAGGAATCTGAGGAAGGGGAGAAAATGACACAATTTGCTGTTTATTTGCAAAATATAGAATGTAGTGAACTTGTCCAAAGCTTTGTGAACACAAGCAGTGCTGGTACTGCTAACAATTTGCAATGCAGTCTGTGTTGTGGAACAATGAAATTCATTTTAAGGGAGCATCTTGTTACTGTAAAGTGCTTGCATTAGACACATATTTGTAGAAGGTGTAATCAAGAGATAATTCTCCTAATAATTTTGTTTAGAAGGGCATAACTATGTGGTTTATATACGTGCGAGCAAGAAACAGTTAATGCAGCCCTTCCAGTAGAAGGAAGAGCTTTGTTTTCCCCTACCTCAGAACTGAACTCAAACTTCTGTTAGAAAATAAATTCCATGTTCCAAGAGATGAAACTGAAACATGAAAAATTTTGCAGCTTTCAGAGCAGCACGTGTCCCCAAAATGAAAGTAATTTCTTAGCATAAGTGCAAAAGCCTCCCAGTTTCTAAAGAGAGAAGGGACAGGTTTTCTTGGGGAAGGAGGGAATCCAACTGCCTCTTTTAGGAGTGGACATTGTGTTGCTGTCCCAACCTGTGAGCAGGTAGCCTTTCCACTCCCATAAGTCTTGCACTGCCTCTACCTGCTGTGCAGGAGCAGTGATGGGCTCCAGGGCTGTACGTCTGTGTCCACTCCAGCTCTAACACACTGTGATATTGAACATGAAACTGAACCTGCCAGTGAGTTTTAGGGCTGCAAAGGATACAGCATATGGCAAATGCTGTAAGAAGAGAAACTACATCACAAGCGGATCAGAGAAATATTTTTGCTGCTGAAAGAGGTGTGAAGGATTTTTCTTACAGGACTGAATTTGACTGGGAAGGTGTACTTGCCACTCTCCAGCAGATAAGCAGCTGAGGGTATGAGATCACACTGCCACCACAGGAGGTCAAGAAACCAAATTCTTGCTCCTCAGCTGTTGTTTCTGGCAAACAGGTTTTATGAATAATTGTAGGGAGGTTTTTTTGAAGGGGGTGAAGATGGTGTTCATGCTGCCAGGAATTTACATTGCTCTGTGACCAAGACCTCAGCCTCAACTAAGTAATGACCATTTTCAAGACCATAACCACGTTTGCATAGATAAACCTGGAGTTACGACTTCATCTCGCCCAGAGAGTTTTCTGTGTCTGTACGGTGCTTTCTCAGTTTAAGAGTTAGGTGACTTCTGAAGGGGAGTTGTAATAACCAGGGACCTATTTCAGACCTTGAACAAGGCTGGCAACTGCTTACAGAAGGAATGAAATCTCAAATATTCCTGTGAACAGCTGGACCCCCCTGTCCTTACAGGAGAGACAACTTCTAATTGTAAACAGAAAATTGTAATGGTTATTTGACAGATAACCAATTCCATAAACTCAGTGGTTTTAATCATAAAGAGAAAGCATTCCTTAAAAACAAACTTTAAAATTAGACTGGTCAAGATGAACTGTGTTTATATGGGACAGTTACCACTATAATAATGCATCACCAGCAACTGCAGCGTTACTAAAGTAACATACTGACACATAATTAACTGTCTTCCAGTGAACCATGAGCAACACCTTATTTTGAAAGTGTTGTATTCTAGGAATTACGGGCAGGGTGCAGGGCAGCAGAACTCAGATAAATTACAACCATAGCTGAGAAAAGGCACAGTAAACAGGGCTGTGAGCAAACACTGTAGACTGAAGTAGAAACAGCAAAGCACTACTTTGCAAACAGATGCTGGTTCATGCCACCATGCCACCATAGATAATGGTTCATCTAGAGGCTGGTTGAGGGAAAAGGCACTTCCAACTTCTTACATGTTAATATTGAATAAATCCTCAGTAGTAAACATATTGCCATTAGATATCTGGGGTGTTTCCTAGGTGTGGGAGGAGAGGGAGTTGTTGGGATTTTTTACCTTCTGCTTGGAGTTCCAAAATTTTACAGTATTGTATCCAGTTAGTATGCTACTTACAACTCAGAACTATGATTCCTTAATGTTTTTATCATGGAGGAAAAATATACAGAAAACTAAGCAGTCACATGCTGACAGATACAATTAACAGGTACAAGGTAGGACTGCAGTGTGTATTTAAAAACATTAAAACTCTCACATACACTAGTCCAACATATAACATCACTTATAAATTATCTTTAAAAAGAAGTGTGCAGTATTTCAAACTCACATTCTTACAAGTGCAGCATTTAATCTTCTAACTAAGAATTTATTATACTTTCCTTCTTTGGGGGCTTGATTTTTCATATTAAAGTTTCTACCAATCCTTAAGAGGTAGTTTTGCAGTAAATCTCATTTGTTTGGGGAGGGCACAAGAGCCAGAGCAGTTTCTAAGGCGGCTGAGACCTCTAGCGCCCAGTCCCTTCATTGCATGGCTGATGTTTTTTCTCCTCTTTTCCCCCACTCAAACAAAAATAAGAAATTGCTCATGTTCCTAATGAAGTAGTAACTATTGAATTGATTGGATAACTCATCTCTTTCAGTTTCTGCCTGTTCATGTTCCTACTGAGGAAGAAAAGAATGATCCAATTCTTTTTGCTAACAGAGTCCGACAAACGATGGCAAAGTAAGTAATCAGTCATCAATAAAACCTTTGAGAACTATTCTTTTATATACAGCAATTCCACATATAGCCTAGCCATAGAATACAATTTAGTCAAGTCCCAAGTACTATATATAGGAATTGCTCTAGATTTTCACTAAGAGGTGTCAAACTCCTATACTAGATTACCCTGATTGTTTTGACATGGAGCATAAAGAAGGTTGTCTTACATTGGAACATAGTATGTTCAATTCATAGAAAACTGGAATAAACTGATCTCTTCTTGCTTGGCAGGGCTAAGTAGGTGGTGGTTTGTTCTCCAACGTTACTGGGCTGCATTTACAAGATGGTAAATCTTAAAAATCTCGTGATGCTGCCATAATGTAGTTTCACAGTGTGGTTTCACAAAGTGGTGTGTATTGCTTTGTCCTACTTGCAGCACAGCAAGAATGAGTTACCATTTGTTTCACATATCAGAGAAGGGAAACGGTTGACAAAAAGTAATTTTCATATAAGAAATTGATTTTGCTTTTTCCTTAATATTATTTCAGTGCTTTGAACGTGCCAATCACTGATCACACTTTTGAAGATTGCAGACTGATGATTTCAGCAGGGCAGTTGACTTTACCCATGGAAGCTGGGCTGGTGGAGTTCACCAAAATTAGCAAGAAACTCAAGTAAGGGAAGTTTTATCTGTTGGTAGCATAATTACTAAAGTGCTGCATGCATATGTTTGATGGCCATCTGCCAAAGGTTAAGTAACCAGACAACAGTTGGCCATGTATAGTATATTTATGCATAAAATTTACATAAATTATAAGGAAATCAGAGATGAGGAAAATCCCAGTAGGGACTAATCCCAAGTAATTTTTGTCACCAGTGTTGCAGGAGGAAAGATTTTTTTTAATGTTTTATGAACTTATCTCACCAAAGGGTGAGAGAAGTAGAGCAGTACCTATTTTAAGGACTTGATGGTAATCTTGGTGCAAATTTAAATTGCTTTAGTGGTGAGGCAATGGCAGCTTGTGGCAGGAAGCAAAAAGCCTTCTTTGCAACCTGAAACTTCAGCGTACTGTTTTTATATTTAATGTGCAGCCATATGTCACTAGTGATGTCAGCTTTTTCTGTCTGGATACAGTAGAATTTGAGGACTGAGCCATGCAACCATACAGTAACTCCATCAAATAACCTGGCATGACTGATGTGAAATCTGAATGTGTGCAGTAAATCTTGACTTGTTATTTATGTGCTGTATATCCATTTATAGGACTCCATCTGGAATAGTTACGTGGCAATCCTAATTATTCCTGCTGAGGTGCAGTGGTGTGTTGCTGCAGAAATCTGACACTTCTGAGGCTCTAGCAATACTGGTGTTTGGGTAGAGAGTTTGCTAATAGAGCTGAGACCTGCTCCCTCTGTCAAGGAAATAGTTACCCTAGAGCATGATGCAGCAAAATACTGCTACACCTGAATTTATGGTAATGAAAAGCTCTCTGTTGGAGTAGCCTAGTAACTGCACAAACAGTTCTAGGTTTGGGAAGTTACTCTGTCGAAATCTGACGTACCCAAGCATAGAACTGCCTGCTTTTAATGTTATTAACCGGAGGGGATCAGTCCTTAATTGCTGATTTAAAGTAAAATATCTGCTCTGAAGTACAGCATTAGAAATGGTGTACACACATGCCCTGTGTTTGGCAGTTTTCATGTTTGAACGCTATAACAACTCCTACTGAAATTCCATCTGTCCGAGAACTGCTGTATAGAAATATCTCCTCTCTCTCATGTTTGCATAGCCTAAAATGGAATCATGTCAGAGAGCAGTTGGATACTTTTGCTGCTATTGCAAGTGCTTCCAAAGGGGGAAGAATTGGAATTGAGGAGTTTGCCGAGTACTTGAAGCTGCCTATTTCAGATGTCCTCAAAGAGCTGTTTCTACTTTTTGACAGGGTGAGTAGTTGGTTAACTGACTTGTTGACAATATTTTATTAGAAATCCCATCCCAGAAGGATATTTATTATAACTCATTATGTCCAGCATAGTAAATGCTTCTTGGTTAGCTGTTTCTATGTGCAAGGTAGGTGACTCTTACAGTTTCCTTCATAAATTTTGATGGAAGAACATTCATCAGTTTCTGCCTTGTGAGATGGCAGCCATCCCTTGGGGCAAGTTGCTGCAGCAGAATCAGACAACAATCTTTATGCTGGTAACAGCTGAATATTTTGCCTACCGCAGATTTTGGTCTTAGGTACATTTTGATAGCTTAGTTAGCTGTTGTAATTAAGTAGATCATTTTAAGGCAGAGTGAAGTTTGCTAAAGTTAAGTTAAGTTAAGTTAACTAGTTAACCTTAGTTAACTCTAAAGTTAACACTGCAACACTGGCGTGTTCCTGCTGTGTTTGTGAAGGGTGCTGTTAGACTTCACAGGGAGTCCTATCTCATAATAGGATAGCCCATAAATAGGATATGGATAGCCCATATATGGGTAGCCATAATAGGATAGCCCCCTATCCCATAAAGGGGGCTGTGTGTTAATATGATCATTTAGGCTTTTCCCCCTAGTCAGTGCTAATCTCTTCAATTTTCATTCTCTCTGAGGATGACAAAAATGGCTGCATTTCTGACTATACCAGAAGCATCAGTGACTAGAACAGACATAGAAAGAGTGCCTGTGGACTGGAGGTTTTCTCTTACCATAAGAGCTTTCCCAACTGACCATCACTCTTCCTGATCAATTACCCTTAGCAATACACCTGTTCTTGAGAGGCCATGGTATATGCTGATTAAAACTGTTTCAGGTTTTTTCCAGATAAGAAGTTTTTACAACCCTCGAAATAGGGAAAGAGTCAGATGTATTTCCTGAACTGCTGAATGTCTTCAAGCTGTAGCAGAGCTAGGTACTCATCCTTTTGTCACTCCTGCCTCCCCATCTTGGACCACCAGCTCCTGAGGTAGTCAGAGTCCTGAAGCATAGTACATACATCAGAAATGTGCTGTGGCAACCAGAGTAATTAAGGGCAATCAAAACTCCTCTCACTGTCTTTATATGGCACAACATCAATGAATAGAACTAGCTAAGTAATGCTCAATTCACTAAAAATTTGAGGGAATAAAAGATTGTAGAAACAAACAAGTGCAAGGCTCCATTCACCTTTAAGGAGATGAGCACAACTGGGGAACAGTCACACTCATGTAACAGGGCTGTTTCCAAATTGCTTCAGGTATGAGCACAGGTATTCTGAGCCTTCTGCTTTGTGGCTTTCAGCCTCATTATTTTTATCTCTAAAATGGTTCCTCAAACCACATAAACATAACTATGCAAAGAAGAAAAGAAATAGAGGCGTATCAACACCTGACAGAAACTAGTGAGCCTTGATCTGGCAGCCAGAGACATGCACAGACATGGTGAAGTCTAAGCATGCAGATAACTTGTGTTTTGCCCACGCCCAAGTCAGACACAAAACAGCTTCGGAGAGCTACAGAAGCACTCGATCTCTGAGAGCTCCCTTCAAAAAATCTTCACCATGTTCCTTGCTAAAGCTTTGCTGAGTGGAGGAAGTGGTAGTAGTCGTGGAGGGAGCCTTGCACGTGGCCTTGGAGGTCTCCTAACGGGAGGTGGAGGTGGAGGGAATATTGGAGGAATTGTTGGAGGTCTCGTCAACCTTATAAGTGAAGCGGCAGCTCAATATAATCCAGAGCCACCTCCACCTCCTCGCAATCATTTTACGAATGTGGAAGCTCAGGAGAGTGATGAGATCAGACAATTTCGTCGCCTCTTTGCCCATCTTGCTGGAGATGATATGGAAGTGTGTGCCACGGAGCTGAGGGACATTCTGAACAAAGTCCTTTCCAGACACCAAGACTTGAAGACGGATGGCTTCAGCTTAGACACCTGCCGTAGCATGGTCGCCGTCATGGACTGCGATGGAAACGGCAAGCTGGGCTTTGAAGAGTTCAAGTATCTGTGGAACAATGTCAAGAAGTGGCAATGTGTGTACAAGCAGTACGATACTGATCAGTCGGGCACTGTTGGGAGAGCTCAGCTGCCAAACGCCTTGAAGGCTGCGGGGTTCCACCTGAACGAGCAGCTCTGCAGGGTGATCGTGCGCAGATACGCCGCCGAGGACGGCAGCATGGATTTCAACAGCTTCATCAGCTGCCTGGTGCGGCTGGACAGCATGTTCCGGGCCTTCAAGTCCCTGGACCGAGATGGGAGCGGGCACATCAAAGTGACCCTTGAAGACTGGCTGCAGCTGACCATGTATTCGTGAAGGTGTGGCAAAGAAGAAGCTTTGTCTGGAAGATAGATGTGGAAGACTGCAATCCTCTGCTACAGAACTGTAGTCTTTCCCTTTAGTCTTTCTAAGGCAGGTGTAGCTAGTGGTAGATGGCTCAGCTTCAACTGTAGTGATTCCTCTTGTGCATGCACTAGTTTGCTTTTCTGACGGGTTTGTGTAGGTTGTTGATTGGGCTGTTGCATAAGTCTGTCTTCAGAAAACTAATTCTAGACTCTAAGGTAAGGGGATATGTTGGAAAGATCAAAGCTTAGTTATTTTTTCATGTAAAGTGGCTTGTATATGAGTATAACTGTTATATAAAAAGCTCCAAAGTTTGGTGTTGATGTTGCTGTTCTGATTTGTCAGCAGTCACTAAGCTGGAATAAAGGGCTGTTTGCCTGAAGGCAATCACTGGTAAAGTCTTGTGCAGTTATTTCTAACAAGGGGAAAAACATTAGAGTTGCAATAACTGCAATGATTAGTGAACTTACATAATCATTCCATTTCCTTTCTACTTCTGCTTTTTCATGCTTGGCTGCTGAAGCAAAACCTGAGTGGTACTGTCAGTTCTATCTGGTGGCCAGGGCAAAATCGAAGACTTACACAAGGCTACTTTTGCAATGATCTCCTTCCTACAGCTCTGTGAACTAGTCTTTTTTTTTTCCTTCAAGCCTAAGTATAGTTATAATGCAAAAAACTTTAAATACTCCATTTATATTTAGAGAAACTTGAAATAATTACGCAGTCACATAGCAGACAGACAGCCAAAGTCAACTTCTGGCTATCTGAGTTAAATTTCATCAGAGTGCAGAATCCCACTCAAGGTAGTTATGCAGTCCTGGGAAGATGTCAACTTTTGAGTAAAAAAAAAAAAAAAAAAAAAAGGAGTAACATGAACTGTCAAGAGTTAAATATCTTTGAATTAATGATTACATTGTTGATCAAAACAGCTCTTGCACAAGGCAGATTTCTTGGCAAGGCTCTGCTGCTTTAAACAAAAATTGTCTTGGATGTGTGCAAGCTGGCTGGAATGTGAAAAAATGGGTTAAATAGGCAGCTTGGCACTAGAGGCAAGTCTCCAGATGTGAAAGTCCACATGCCCCTGCCCTTCCCCAGGGACACAGCAGTGACTCACTGAGAAATACCACACTATACCTGCAGGCCATCGGCCTGTTAATGGGGTGCTGTGGTTTGCTTTGGTCTGTAAATTTCCATAGCTTTGATTACTAAATCTTGCACTTACACTTGGCAACTAGTGTTTTCCAAATTGATGAGATATCCTCCCTGGTATACTTGCAGACACCTTTTACTTGAAACTAACTTAAAATTTTTGCCCAGATTTATTTCCTCCTGCACTTTGTTTAATAGCAAGCTGGGTAACAGAAAAATTTTTGTATTGTCCCAGATGAAAGAGGTCAGTTCCTTCCTAATGGCATTCAGCTTTCTCCCACTTCTAAATGGAGAATGCTTATAACTTTCAACTTCCATTCAAAGAATGCAACTTTCTTGTTTTCCAAAGTCTAAGATTTACTGTATTATATTAAAGAAAAACAACAAAACCTGAGTTACCATAACATGCTGTAGTGAAAATAGTAGCAGAAAGCTGGCTTCCTCAAAGAAAACAAGAGTTGTTAAGGTTACATTATAATTTGTGTAGCATAAACTACAAATACCCAAATCCTGATGTTCTACTTTGCCATTTAGAGAACTGGAGCTCAGCTCAGACATTAAAATGTTCTTGGGTAATGTCAGGTTGCAAACACAGTTAGGTGTGTGTAGACAGACAATTGCAAGTGCTTTTTTCTGTGGTGTTACACAAGCACTGAAGGTTTTCCTGCATTTTCAGTTTAACTCCCATCTCTTTTTCCAGGCAGCAACCCCATCATTTCTCCTTTACCAGAATGCCAGAGCATTTGGAAGTTAGCCAGCATCCTAGAGTTTAGTAGAACTAGTCACAACATGATCTTGCAAGCATAGTAACTTTATTTCCTACTAAAATGGCTTCAGTTCTGTCTATCAGATTGCACTCAGTTTTGATTACTGAGTTTTGATTAAGAGTTTTAGCACTTTAATGAAAGTAATATGACCTTTGTCTTTTTTCTTGTAATATTTCCATGTGCAGCCACAGCTGTGTTAACTTCTTTCAGAAGTTGTTTTTAATTAAATTATTTTAAAGTTTACTTCCCAGTTCTTTTCCTGTGGCAAATATTCTTAACCTTAAAAATAAATTTTAAAAATATTCTCATCACATCAAACAATCCTTTGCTAAGAATACAGTCTAAAAAACTGTCCAAAAATAATATTCTATGGAACTTTGAACAATTATTATCTACACTCTTGCTTCAGTTGCTTTAAGACTTTATGTTTGTAATGTTACACTTTAAAGTTAGCTCTGTTATCTCTGAGAACTACAATGCAGACCAAATACCTAAAGTCAAACTCTGCACCATGAGAGCACAGTTTTGTAAAGAAAATTACATGTATGGGACAACATTGTCCTTTTCTAATGATTAAAAAACTATCAAAAGTATAACCCTTAGACAAACATGAAAGTAACTTAAAAGTTCCTATCTTATTCCTATCTTTGCTCAAAAGTTTCCCTGAAATTCACAGGTTTTTGAAGTACAAGATGTTCAAAGGTTGCATGTCTTCAAGAAAAGATTGGTTAGGCCATCAATAGACAGAAAATAGCAGTTGGCTATGCAAAAGACTCCTGCATTGGTTTTGAAGGCTGAATAAAATTGTAACTCAGAAGTTTGAAATCCTGTGAAATGTATAGCTTGATGATGACAAGTTAGTAATTCTGATTTTGTTACATTATTACACATATTTTGTTAATCAAGAACTATCTCAAAATCTAAATTAATTACTAAAATCCCCGTTTGGTAGCACTCAAAATTTTCAAAGTGCTCTACAGAACAGCCTTAGTATTCTCCCCTGGCATATTGCAGTGTTCAGCAACAGAAAACCAAGAGCAGAAAGGTTAAGGTTGGTATGCTCAAGTGGGCATTAGAAGTTGATGGGAGAGCCAGAAATAGAATCCTGGTCTGGCTCTTTGCTGCAGATTTACCCAGGAGATCACCCCTCTCTCACTTGGCTGAAAAAGTTTTGTGCTGTTCTCAGACATAGGGACTCCACTTTTTAAGAAAATGTTTTTCTTCTTGAAATGCACAACACATTATCGACAGAGGGAACTCTGCTTTACACCTCAGTTTGCTTTTAAAACATTTTTGATAAATGCCCTTATTGTGAATATTCAAAACAATGAACTACTCGTCATCTCTATTGTGCTGTCATTAACTGCTGTGTCCCACCCCCTAAGAGTAGTAGATGGCTTTTTGCAGACAGATGTTTCCCAAAACACTCCAGAAACTTGCAGTGTGGTGACAGGACTACTGTCATAAGCATAGATTTCAGCAGGCATCTGCCGTTCTCCCTATCTGCAAATATAATGCAGCTTACACAGAATTAATCACAAATCCCATCAAAGCAAGCTTCAAATGTTTTGTTGATGTAGCTTTGTAGTTAACACATTGAAATGTTTGTTCAGATCAAAACAGGAATTATTACAGTTCCAATGAATTCCTTACCTTTCTGGCTTAAAAGGTAGGACAGTGCATTGGCTTCCCAACAGTATGTAGGGCAGTGCATAGGCTTTAAAGGAAAGCTTAAGATAAACTAAGTAGATTTGGTTGTCCTTTCACTGACATACATTTTATTGCTGAAGGTTCAAACTCAAAGCAACAGCCTCAGCCTTGGCCTGTTGATTCTGGGCTGTTGCATTGGTCACTGAACTTCAGCAAGTGCCAGTGCTGCATGCAGTCCTACAGTTAACCCAAACACGTGGATTCCAGTTATTCCTAGAGCCTTCCTGAAGGCCATGTACTAAAGAAAAACTTTTAAGTTGTTTTAAATCTTGTTTGTAGTTTGTTTGGTCATGAAATAGAAATCTATATCCAGTTTGTGGCTATTGAAAACATGTATATTGCTACTCCAGCCTTAGTGTTATATACTTAGCAAGCTGTTAGGTTTTATTCCCAGGAAGAACAAAAACCTCTAGTATTGTAAACTGTCTTAGTGCATGTTGTGTTTGATTTACAGAATAGCTTTTAAAGTGATTTGCAGTATTAACTGTAACTACTGCCATGCATGTTTGGCTTACAGAATGGAGATGGCACCATTGACTTCAGAGAGTATGTGATTGGTTTGTCTATTCTTTGTAACCCAGCCAACACAGAGGAGACTATTCGGATGGCATTTAAGGTAAGTTCAATTTAGTGTAAATCTACAAACCTGACAAATCAAGACTGACCGTAAGTCTGTTAGCTTTCAAATCATAAGTTTATAGCTTCAATCTGTTATGCAAATGTGAGTAATTCTCTTAAACCAATTGACATTTAGAGTGTGAAAGGGAGAGGAAGAATTGCAGGCATCATAGAAAAGGGTTTCAAAAGCCATCTGAAGGCACTAATGAATATGTAACTTGGCAGGCTAACTCCAAAAATGATTCAGCAGCACTTTCAGGTTTTTTTGCCTGAGGTTTTTTTCTGCTGTGATTCTTCACTGTCACAATAGATGGAGTAATATCCTCTTGTTGGTCAAGCCTCACTGGAGTCATTGTTCTTAACAAAGAGGAGGGGGGAAAAAAAAATCAAGGGCTATTCAGGACTGGCACATTCAAAATTGGGCTGCATCTAAGAGCTGCTGGCTTGTTCTGTGCTGTCCTGATCGTACAAGCAGTCAAGGAGCAGTAGCTCCTTTCCCCTCTCAGGTACATGCAGGCAGTACATGACGAGGGATGTCCATGTTGTGAATCCTTGGCTCTTTTTTTAGTAGCTCTTTGACACAGATCCAGTTGTTTTACCCATTTATGTGTTTATTTTGTTGAACAAAATAAAGTGATACCGCTCATGTTCCTCATAAGGTGGGTGCTTCTTAGTATTGATGCATACTTGGGAATTACCAGAGATTTTGTGGCAATCCGTTATATCCACTGGCTTCTCTTTAGATAAGCACTAGAGCTGTTCAAGGTGATTTGTGCTTTTTTAGGGATGTTTTATCAGTACAGATTCCTATGAAGAAGCAAGCCTAGCAGTTATTGTTGCTGTTCCATTGTGTTGTTTCCTAAACTCTACTCTTCAGTATCTTAACAGGTGTGCTGATTATAAAATCAGTAATTTGTTTTAATTTCCAGGTTCAGCACAAAACAACTGGTTCAGCTGGCAAAAGCCTGTTTCAGTCTAAAATGGAACTATGGGTTCCTTTTGCTACTTGTCTTCTATGCCACTAAATGTCTTTTCCTTCACAATGGCAGTTTGCTTGTAGCAAGTACTTAAGAATTACAGCCATTCATCCCTTGTATTTCTCCAGGGGTGATTCATAGCAGATGGTTACTGTCACTTCTCTGGGAAGGATGAGATGATCAGTGTATGTCAACTGCCTGCATTCCAGGAACCAAAATTGCTTGTTAATTACAATAATTCCTTATTGGGTGACCAATCACGTACACTAAAATTTAGGTATATTATGTCAGAACATAAACTATGATAGCAAGTTTAATCTGAGAGCAGATGTGCTATAACCTAATGAAAATGGAGACTAAAATCTAAGATGTTCCAGTATAGACTGGCTAAATCCAGTAGACCCTTAGCATAGCTCAGGTGACAATAAACATGCATCTTTTTTTATGTTTTATCAGTTTTGTATTATTTTGACCACTGAACCAGCGCTGTGAGGTTTGTTTGTTTTGTTAGAATGTTCTATTCCCAGCTATAGCATGGACATTGCTCTGCTAAGTGTCTGCTTAGTCTTATTCCAGGGAAAATGCATAAAATCTTTTGCATGATGAAGTAGCTGAGATGCAGCTTGAAATCTCTTGAAATCCCAGAGATCACAGAGCTCCTGAATGCTGGAGTGTTTGAAATTAATGTGCACAGAGGGTTCATAGAGAAAATTATGCCAAAGGACTTGTACACATTCTCTCTCTTGTAGCTCTTTGACATGGATGAGGATGACATTATAACAGAAGATGAGTTTGCTTCTATCATTCAGTCAGCACTGGGGCTGCCTGAGCTTGATGTTTCTATGCTCTTCAAAGAAATAGATGCAGATGAAACTGGAAAGCTCTCCTATGGTAAGTTACATCCTTTTGTTAGAAACAATACTTTGATAGTCATATTGACAGGGAGTTTCCTTTTTTAATTCCCTGAAATTACCTGATTGTTCTCCTACCTTGTATCTGGGGAGAACTGCACAGACCTAAATAGTTTATATGATACTCCTGGGCTTTTTTAGAGGGAACTAACGGGAGATCAGCTTCAGTAAAAGAAGAGGGCACTGAAATTTTCTTTGATTCTGTTGCTGTAACATCTGTGGTTTTTAATGTTTTTCAGAGGAGTTCAAAAACTTTGCACTCAAGCATCCAGAATATGCCACGTTATTTACTACATACATAGATCTGCAGAGACACCAGTTAGGTATGTTTGAGGAGCATGACACGGAGCCAGTCTGGAGCACAGCCCCAGTCTCAGAAATAACACCTCTTGCAAGAAATAAAGTCCGTCCTGAAGGCAATGAAGAGGACAGCTCAAGTACCTCTGACAAAAAGGATGATTGAGAAGAGTTAAGTAATTCAGCTCTTGAATTCTACAGGACTTTTTCCCTAGCTGTTCATAAGCACAACTGATGTAAAATAGAAATGGAAGTTACAATTTAAAAAAAGTTCCTTTTTTTTTTTTTACTTTCATATCAGGAGGAGTTGTTCCTGTTGATTGTAAGGGAAAAACCACTGTTCAATCCTTAATGTCAGTATTACAGTACTGGGAATGTTGTTCAGTGTCTTCCAAGTTCATGCTTCCACAAAAGTACAAGGCTCCAGCACTGCAGTGACCTTTCAGAATGGAGACTGAGGAGTCCATTTGTCTAAAAACAAGTGGAAATTTTGGTGCTGCTCAATTCCCCTACATCCCCAACATAATTTAAGGGAAAAAAAATACACCAGTGTTTAAATTTGCAATATCACTTAGCCATTCTGCAGTTTCTGAGACACACAAATGAGTTACAGGAAGCTGAGAGTTCAAGATAATGGGTTTTGGCTGTCCTTAGATTTCCCTTGACTTCTTACAAACAGAAAACCTAAGGTTCTGAACAAGACATGCTGGTTCACTGATGTTAACAGAAACCACTTTAGGCCTAAAGGCTGGTGACAGATGGAAATGGCTGCACTTCTAACAACAAAAATCTAATTAGAATTCCAGGATAGCAGCTTACAGTCTAGAGGAAAATGCAGACTGTAAGACCCAAGAAATAATGGACTATTTCAAAATAAATACAATGTTGTTTACAGTAACAACTGTTCAGGATCACATTCGGTGGAGCATTTCAAACTTCAGCCTATTTTTTATTCTCGCAATTATCAACAGAGGAATGTGACCTTGCTGTGCAAAGCTCAAAAAGCAAATATGCTGTCAAGCCATAGTTTTAGTACTTAGTATCTACTCCAAAGTTGTCTCCTAGAAACCATGTTTGCATTACTGTGCCATTACTCAGTGTGTTCTTGGGGTTTGGTTCAAAACCAAGCTCTTTCTAGTCAGTGATTTGAATATGTTTTGCCTCAGTTCTCTCTGGTGCACTGGAAATTGGGCCTTTACCTTTTTCCATCCTTCATCTGAATGCACTTTATGCAGTATATAGAATATATAGATACTTAAGCAAATACTTCTCAATAAAAACTTGGAAGGGAAGAAATGAGAATATATTTTCAAATTAAAACTTAGATGAGCAAAGCCTAGACTGTCTAGTACCAATAATAACCAACTTTCAGCAGGTTTTCATACGTGAAATGATAACTTCTTCCTCTAAGTTATTGCTTGCAGTCTGGCCACAAGCTCATTGCCATGTTTTATTTTTCTCTGTTTATAATTGTGCCTCTCCTGATGTTTCATGTGCTTAAAATAAATCTATATTTTTTAAAAGACTTTACTTAAACAGCTGCGTCTTTTTAGTACAGTGGGAAGGGTACCAGGGTACTTTGTCTACTATAAGGGGCTGGGGGAGGTTTCCAGGAAACCCTGCTTAAGATGTCTTACCTTGGTAAACTCAGTGCAACCCTAAGTTGGCATTTTCAGTTCTTTGTATGATGGCACTTTGCTTTATGGTAGGGCTGGAAGAGTAGGACAAGACCAATGCTCTTCCACAGAGTTACTTCTGGTGACTGCCTCAGCAAGAGGGGGTATGATACAAAGGTCTTAAAATCCATGGAGAGAGACCTCCATTTTTGGGTGGAAAATAAGGCAGCACCATTTACATATAAAATGAGTGACCTCAGTCACAGTTGAAATGTAACAATCATGGCTTTGTGTATTACATTAGGAGAGTATTTTTTCCCAATTAGAGAAGGAGAAACAGGAGTTACTGTACAGTTAACTGGAATACATTTTAATTCTTATCAAGAATGCTTTTATGTAGCATGTTAACCAAAGTCTCAGCTTTTCAACCAGCACTGATCTTTTCAAAGATGACTTCTATCCCAACCAGTAAGAAAAAGATGGGTGGGTGAAGATGACAAAGGAAACCACTCCAGGGTCTTGGGATGCAAAGGCTGCCTAGGACACACTCCTGCTGAATCCAGCCACGTTCAGCACCAGGAGCTGTGCTGCCCACTGATTTTATAAAAATCTGCAAGTCACACAACCCCGTCTACAGTTAAAGCTAAAAATATTATGCATATAAATCTACCTATCCCAGTAGTTAGAGGGAAGGCCACAAATGGGTTTGGTATGTAGCAGTGATTCAACCATGGTCTGAAGAGAAATTAGCTAAACACTAGAGACACTAACTCAATATACACACATCTGCTGGATGTGCGGGAAGGGAATACATTAATTTCTAGGCATCATTGTGCCTCAGGGAGCTTTTAAAAAGACCAAACTAAAAGCAGTCTGCAATAAACAGGCATTACACTGCAGAGCAGGAACTAAACAGAAGGAGAAGGTTAAAAATACTAAGCAGAAAATGGCTCTCAATCAGACATTGAGGGATGACACCTTAGTGCCTGAGACTTCCTGAGGTGTGAGTTTGTAAGTCTACAGGCTGCTTAAGGATCGTTGCAAGTCCTGCACAGCAGAAAGGTATATTTGGTCCCATGTCACCTTAGGAAGCATCATTTATTTAATCAGCACTTCTCTGTCTAACTCTGACATGGATTTGATGATAAATCCCTCATGGGTACAAAAATAAGACCCTTTAAAGTATACAGGAACTCCAGCAATCTTAACACGGGTAAGAATCAGACATGGACAAGTCTATTACGAGAGGAAAACACAACTCACAAGAATACAGGCCCGTTGGGATGCTGTTATTCATGAGGTTTGATAACTATAAACACTATGAATAAATCTCATTTACATTTTTTAAATCTAGGCTCCTGTTTCTGAACACCTGAAAGGCAATGTCAGGTCACCTAAAAAAGCAAACCTTCTTTGTTCACCCTGGAACAAGGAAGACACAAATAGTGTAAATCCTGTCTGTTTAAGGAAGGTGAATTAGGGTCTCCACTGGCTACACCAGAGGTTGATTTCTGAGACAGAGATCTTTCAATACAAAAAAATTAAAATGATTTGTACTTCCTTTGCTGCATCAGTGTCACTGCCTAAGTGGAAACAGAGATGACACATCCAGGTTTCATGCCATGTTATACTTCTATAAGGTCTGGTCTTAAACTGCCAAAATCACTTCATTCTTGGCTGGTTGTTATCCATCAGTAGAACTGTGAGGAGCAGCAATGCTTTGATGGAAAGCATCTGAAAATGGCTCTCCTCACAGTCAATAGCTGTGCAGCACCATTCAGAGGCACCAAACCATGGTGTGACTGCTGCTCCTGAACTCTTGTGCTCATATGCACCAGAACAAGTGAGGTGCCAAATCACGTTCCCATAATGTTCCTGTGAGAGTTACGTATTGTTCCTCATTAGCTTGCTCCATGGCATGGGGGATGCAGGGGAGGCAAAGTTCAGTGATTCCTAAATGGTTTGCAGGAGAAATTTTGCACAGTTGTGTGCTCAGTCTGCCTGTTCATCCCTTCCCAAGAACCCAGCAGGACTAAGAGCCCCAGGAGTCCAGCCAAGGGTTGTGTTCTGTGACAGCTCTAATGACCATTCATAGAAGAGCTGCACAGGGTGAGGGCTGCCTGGCCACATCTGCCATCTCCCTTGCAATTCTCATCTAAAACAAAGTATTCCCTGGGCATCAGAAGTCTGAGAAACATTTACGAAACCTTTCTTCTATGGTGGTCAGCCCACCAGGGCCCTATTCCTGGGTAATTCCTCAGGCACAATGCCAGTGCAGATAAATACACCATTCTGCCTGAGCAGGCTTCTGATGGTGTTTGCATGGGTGCCAAGAGCTACTCAGAGCCCATGGATGTGGAAAATATGGGCCTGAAGCTGAGAAACTAAATGTAAAAAATGACCCTACATACACAAACACACCCACACTCTGGACAGTGCTGGGGAGTGTTTCACCACAGCCTTCAGCGAGGAATGCAGCCTGAGATTTCATGCTGAGAGTTACACAGCTCTCACTTTGAGAATGCCATAGGAGAAATTCCAAAGAATTTCTTGGGAGGTTGGTAGCTACACTCTATCATTTGCTGGAAGATTGGACTCTGGTCAGTGCTCTTTGGCTTACCTTTTTCCCTTCTGTTTTGCATCTCTTGAAACAACCTACCTTTCTCTCCACTTTCTCCCTCCACATTTCCACCTAAAACATAGCTGCTACCATTAAAAGTTGTATTTCACAATGATTAAAGTTAAACTGTAAGATTAAAACATTAAAATTACCAAATTGGGTGGGATTCAGGAGCACATGCAGTATTCAGGTAGCTATTTTTACTGGCCTGCAGTAAGAGCAAACTTGTCAAAGGTTGCAAGGGATTTTAATGACATTGAATTGATTAATTTTAAATCTTTGCTCAATGAAATAACATTTGTTAGACTGACTAGCAGTAGGGAGACGTTTGTCAGCAGTGCTTAAGTTGGCAGACTCTCTGTTACTATACATAGCCAGAGAGGCAGAAAGTAAACATCTTATAGGATTAGCAGCTATGTTCATAGCTGAGATGAAATTTGAACATTTCATTAGTATAAGATTGATTCTGACATTTCATAAAGCCAAAATGCAAACAATAAAATGTGTCTGATATAAATACAGTATGCAGCACTTACTCAGATAAAGTTCAAGAAGCGCAGCAGGTTTAGTGCCATGACAAAGGAAATACAGAAGGGTCATTTAAGGATCCAACTTCTGCTAGGTACTTCAGTGTATGCTTAATCCTGTAGGTATCAACCAGATACTTTGTATTTATTAAAAGCGGAAAACAATACTAATAATTAGAAAACAGGAAAAATTTCCATGGTTAGTTATCGTAAGGATGGTGAGAACTGCATCACGGTCATCAAGGAACACAATATCACAACTGATTAAATTTTATTTATTGTGCCATCCTCTTAGTTTAAGATACTCTGTAACAACCACAGCTTGACTGGTGAGACTTCAGAGACACATGACAATGTTATAATAGAAAATACTTCATTACCTTGGCTAGGCACTACTTTTTAATCCCTTTTCTGCTGCAACAGGTTGAAAGTAAATATATGCCCCTCCTCTATTCTCACATTATGATTATGCTTTGTTTTCATGGTATTACATGCTTTACCATGCTGATCATAAATCAATATTTCCTTTTTTCATTAGTTAACCTTTACTAGAAGTTTTATTCCAGAATATTATCTGTTGAAAATCTTCTTTTGGATGTAAAATGAGGTTCAAGTAAAGCTCATCTTTAAAGCCACAGCTGCACATGCATTGCTTTGTTCTATTCTGAGCATAGGTAAGAGCACTCATTTGAAGGAGTGGGCATTCACTACATTAGACCTGTCATTAAGGGCTTCCACAAAGGACAACTGCACAGCCTTGCCCATCTAATCCATTGCTCAATAATTTCTGCTGTTAAAATTAAAGTTTTTCTTCTGGTCTAGCCTGAATACTTTTGCAGCTGAAATGTTGTGTTCACCTTGCTCAAGGAGAATATATTAATTTCTATTTCTCTGCTGGGTAACTCTTTATATGTGCACATACCTATAGCCAGTTCTTATCCTCACTCCTGTTTCACTCTTGCCTCTCACAGCCTGCCTCTCTTAAGCGAAAAAGCAAAACCTCTTTCTTTTTTTCTTCATAGGCTGCACTTTCTGGACTACTGATTATTTTCATTCAGGTTCTCCAGAGACAGAAGCTCTCAGCTTCATCTCCAGACCTACCATTCTTCAGTAGACTAGAAGACTTTCTTTCTATAGTTTGCAGTGGTCCTGTTCATACACACCCAGTGTTAAGCTTGGCTTTTTAAAACACAGCATTGCCCACTATAGAGCTATCTCCAATCTAAAGAACTGCTCCCCCCTTTCTCTCTTCCTACAGCTGCTCATTCCTGCCTACTGCAGTATCTTAGTTTTATCCTTACAGAATTTAAAAGACTAGTTTATCAATAACATTTTGATCAGCTTGAATTATTGCTAAAAACAGCTTTCTTATTTTAAAAAGCCCTTTATTTCCCTTTTGTTAAGGACATTATCTTCCTAAAACTTCACTAAGCATTTGAGAGTGCACTAGAAGCAAAGCACTACAGATTAGAGACATGATGAAAGCTTAGAGGCTATAATTGTTCAAAAAGAATAATTTCCTTTTCAAAGGTAAACACCAGCCTTGCAGACAAAGATAAGGCCAAGTGCACAATTAGATACACGAGTCTGCGTTTCTGCTCATATCTCCTGATATCAAAGATTGCAGGAATATTCAAAGTGTTTTCTTAAAATGTAAAAAAGAAATGAACAGGAAAAAGTGTGGGAGACTAGAAGGAGTCATACCAGAACTGCCAGCAGCTTTTAGAAAAGCTGTTTTCCTCAATGCCGGAAGTCTTTGAAACAGTAGATAACAGCCACGAACTACTGCAGCCATTCAAAGCAGAAATCATTTTAAATGTTTACATTTTGCCCACTGGCCTTTTGAATGAAAGCATGCCAAACTCCGTAATGTTATTAAATCACATCTTTAACAGCCCATCTCTTGTAAGCAGAAAAGTATATTTTCAATATACACAGTGGGGATAGAAACAGTGCCATTTTCACCTAAATGGTTTGAGTTCAGGTTTGAACTATTATTAACTCAAAGCTGCACTAAACCTAAAACAACCTTTGAAATAAACACAGGCAGCCATTCTTTCTACCTTTGGTATAAGGCAAAAGTCTGCACTTTATATAGTGCAAACTTCTCTTTTAGTAGAAAAGATACTTAGTGGACTGAAGAGAACCAGCCCTTTGGGCAACAAGTACTAGGAGAGACCTTTGGCAAAACTCTCCATTATCATTCATTTTATTAAAATAGACTTTGTGGCTTTTGCAAAAGAAACAGCCATTGAAGTAAGTATTCTATAAAGCACATGAGAGTTTCTGTTTCCTGGACATTTAACAGTTTATAAACAGACAAAGCAAAAGGAAAGCAACTGCCCTGCCAAAGTTGCACAGGAGGGCACTGGTACAGCAGACATAGAAACACAAGAGTTCTGACTCTTGAATTACCCATGGGTGCTCGTTGTGTTCCAAACCCTGTAGGCAAATTTGACATTCTTTGTTTTAACACTCCCACTAATTATTTTTTTCAGATGCAAGAAGGTGAACTCAGCATCAAACCAGTAAAAGTATAGATTAAGCAGATTTGATAGTTATGGCAACATTTAGACTTTTTTAGCATATTTTTCCCTATCAAAATACGTGTATGTCTTACCTGCAGCTATCTCTGACTTGTTTGCTGTCACTAGGCATTTTTGTGATACCAAGACTGATTCTTTCCACCATGACTGAGGGCATGCCAAGGTGCAAGAGAAAGAGATCTCAGTTCTCTATACAGTTACAGGGGTACATCAGCAAGCTCTGGCCCAGCAGACAGGTCAGTGTCTGACCTTCTGGTGGAGTCAGTCAGTCTCCATTTACTCTTCTTCCAGCCTAATGTGAACAATTTCACAGTAGACAAAAAACCCCTCCCCTCCACCTAATCTCTTATTATTTTCCCTAGTAGAGTCCATCTAGCTTACATCAAAGAACTGATCTCGTTAAGCCATTGTTTTATAAATCTGCTAATATTTTTCCTATCCATAATACAGAAGACACTGCTGATAGAAATATATCAACAGGAAGACAAACAGGCAGCATTTGACATGCTATTAGTCTAAGTCTGGGTGGATAAATAAATCACAGATCACATATTCACAAGGGGGAAAGCACTGTTTATTTCCACTGGATTTATTACGCACACATCTCCCACACAGCACGGTGACAAAGCACACCCCACAAAAAAGGATGTCACAATGTACCCAAGAAAGGACTGTTGATGCAACCAGGACAATGTATGCTCTCCTTAGAAAGTGCTTTGGTCTCTTGGGAATATATCACACTGGTCCTACAAAATAAAACCAGCTGGAAGTGTCCTTTAGCTGTATCACTGTATATGGCAGGGTAATTCATCAAGACTGAATCATTCCTAAACACTGGATTTTTCTCTGGATGTAATTTGTTCTATAAATGCAATAAATATTAAGTATTTCACACCTTTCTTTAAAATTTGGAAAATTCCCACACTATTCAGATGAAAAATATATTTTAATCCTAGTCTGATTCTGAATCAGGCCTACCCATCACTGTATCCCACCATGTCCTGAGAAAATATAAAATAACTTCATGATGTTGTTAGCCATCTACATATATTTCAGCTCACCATGCTCTCCATAATAAATGATACTGATACAGCAAAACTGAACCCAATTTATTTTGGTGACACTTCCTAATTAAGAACAGCAGTGAAGAAACCACCTTGGCAATTGTTTCAGATGCAACCTTAACTATAAAAAAAGCCAGGATTATAAGGCTAGCATCTCTTCTATCTTAAAAAGAATCAGGTCACCCAAACTCTGAGGAATAAAACACATACAGATGTAGAGTCTTCAGTTAAAAGAACTTCATAACTGGAGTCCTTACTGGTGCAATGGACCATCAAATGAGAATATTTACTTTGGTTTACAAGTTTGTCATTACATAGGTGCCTGTAACTCACTGGTGCCATCCACTTTCAGACAGTGGGGAATGATTAAAAAAAATCTAGAGCTCTTTTTTATTTTTTCAGAAGCAGTTACTTCAGAGGAAATGTATCAGACAGGTAAAAATTTACCTTGATCTCTAGATAAATGCTGTGTGGAAGTATTCAGAGACAGAAGGTCATTTTGTTTAAAGGGCAAAGGTGCCTTTGTGCCTAATGCACCATGTTCCAAAAGCTACCTACGGCTCAGAAGACCAAGTATCAATAAAATACATTTTCAGTCTGTTTCTTCAGAAAACACAGCCCAGCTAGGCACAGGGCACAAAGATGGTGTGATAGAAGAGAAGAAAATCCCTATTAAATCCATTTTAATTGTGAAAACAAGCTCTCTGGAGGACCTAAGCACAGGACTGGTAGGAAAGCACAAACTTCTCTTCCTCCACTGCTTTCTTAGGGCAAACAAATACTGATGAGAAGCCAGGCATCCTTCACAGTCCTAGTGGAAGAACAATTCTCATCCTGGTAATTAGGCAGCTGTAACCAGAGGCACAGCAGAGCAGCACGACACAGACTTGTTGGCTTACAGGAGTAAGCCAAGGAATTTCCAGTCAGCACTGCAGTGGGGGTAATGGAAGGAGTTTGGCACTCAGTGCAGCTAACCCCAAGCATTTTCTGTGGTGAGAGCCTCTCTTATGCTGGAGGAAGCTCATCTCATTTATACAGCACAGTCCCACAGGTTATTGCTGCTGAGGGTCAGGGCTGGCTCAGCAGGTAGCTCTGTGTGTGCTGCTCTTTTCCAGCAATGGCAAATTCTGTTCAATTCTTTCATTATTCAGGGCTGGGTGAGGGAGCACTGCCATGGTGCTGTATGTTGCTGTGACCTCCTCTTGGTTATAGGCTTCTACTAGAACTAGGCAATGTTCATCACCATACTCATGTTACGACTTTGGGTTCTCATTCATTGATAAATGGTTCAAAAGCCAGGGCTGCTGATCTCTGATCCCACTCATCACGAGAGAGCATCTCAGGAATAACTTTAATGGAACACATTCAGCCCTGGGTTACACCACAGACTGTCTTCCACAGCTTGAGCCTTACTTACCAGTCTTGCCACATAGCTGCAATCCCATATTGTTTCCTCTACTCCTTGACTGAATAAAAATATTTTAAAAGATCCCACACCATCTCCCTGCAAAAAAAGAAGAGGAAATACAAACCACTAACCTAAACCATAGTCTTCCAGGAAATATTAATGCTTTTCCAGCAAAATTAATGCTAAAATCATGGTAACTTCAGTTGCTAATTACTTCACTCAATGTCTGACCACTAGCAATTTCTCAGAACCAGATGAAATGAGATCTTCTCACTACAGGAGGAGGTATCCCTCATTTTTTTTGTTTTAGATATAATTAAACAACCCTGAAACTCAATTGCAACCCTCTAGGGGAAAGTTAAAGGTGATTTTTTTTATACATACTAGAGGCAAATGCTTACCATTACAAACAAATGTGTGGGGTTTTCCTAAGAAATTCTAAATAAAATCATATATTAATTATGTTGCCAGGATCATTCCCTTACTGCAATTCAGTAAAGGCTGCATTCCCAACACAAGGCAGCATAGCAAATTTTAACAAATTCAGAAAGCTTCAAGGAAGATTCAAAGAATGGCTGCTTCATTCCTGCAAAAGGAACCAATTAAAAACCTAGCACTAAAAGGAATTTTGAATGTATTGGTCTTGAATGAAACAATGTTTGAAGAAGGAGATTAATTTGTTTATGAGACACATTGTTGGCTTTGCTGAGTTTTACTACCACAGTTTTCCTCCAAGAGGAAATACATTATTAAACAAGAAAGAAGAAAGCGTCTATCAACCCCAGTAAAGCAGCCTAGTGTTAATGTCAGCAATGACATGGCAAGGCTTCTACCGCAGTTTTATTTGGTATTTTTAATTATAAATCCTCTAGAGCTTCCAAGATCCAATTTACATCCAAATTCTTTCCAAAAGGTTGGGATTTTGATGTGAGCTTATTACATATTCTTATCTGATTTTTTCTTTAAACTTGAATTCTTTAGGGTTTGGACTGGCCTTTATTTTGGGCATTTCACAGAGCCTATAACAACAGGGGAATACAAATAATACAAAAAACCCCACCAAAATACAAATAATAATTTATTCAGCACAGAAACCTGACCTTTTCATGTACGTTTTTGGAAGCTGCATTATCAGGTACATCTGCCAAGAAACAGAACCCACAAAATAGGTCCTACAAACTGTATACCAGAACCAGGAAATTACATTGTATGATAATGAACTGGCACAGTTAAGGAAATATCAGTACTGCCTTAGTGGTTCCTAAAAGTAAAAAACTGAATTAGTGTGCCATCAGAGCTGTGCTATTATACAACAGAAACACAGCACAAAGCTTCCAGCACTCCTCTGTTCCTGGCCTCACACTCGTTCCAGTAAGAAGACTGTGCCCTGCTGCTTCCTCTGTAGCTCTGACCCATTTTCTCCTTCTCCCTGTAGGGTCTGGAACAAAGTTTTGCTGAGATCAACACAGAAGAGGGAAGAAAGAATGAGGATAAGAGAAAATAGGGAAAAGTATAAGATAAATAATATGGGAGTCATCAGTGGTCAATGTTAATTATTAACTGATTGAGAAAGAGAATACTGAAGTGCTGTCACTGCATGAAGCCCTGCTTATGCCTCCTTACAGACACACAGATCAAGAGCTGCGGGTAATAAAGCCCATAGGAAAAGGGGACGGTGAAGACAACTGCAGCAATTCTGTACGAAAAAAAAGCAGACAAACTAGTCACTGACCTAGATGTTGTAAAATTTGGATAGTTTTGCTTTCAGTAGCCCTCTCCCTGATGAAGTTATTTGCCATACCAGCTTCATTTGGTTCTATCTTTTCTCTTTTAGTCAGCATATACTGGCATAACTATGTCCACAATATTCCTTCAATGTAGAGTTTGCCTTCCAATTTTGACCTAGGGTCTCCTAGAGCACAGCTGTGATGAAGAAAAAAAAGATGTAGGAAGAAGCTTACCACTCTCACACAACTCATCCCCCCATCCTCAAACTGTGCCATGATTCCCTCCCTACTTGTTAGTTTATTGAAAGGATGACTACATGTTTACCTGCTGGTTATATCTCTGCTCATTTATTTGAAATGAAGAAACAATTGATTCTTCAAATCTATGTCTAGCCTCAAAATCAGAATTTTCACTCCCCTTTATTTTACATCAAAGATTCCTGCCTGCTTAGGACAAGACCCAACCAGACAAAATTTGGTATTAGCTTCAGCACATCTGCATGGAAATAGTAGGTTACGAAAGTTTCAGTTCCTGGAAGTGGCAGAGACAGAAGATGTCTGGTGTACAAGAGGGTGACTGTCAGGGGAATGTCAGAGGCAGAGCATTGTTCTAATATCAGTTCTTCTATTCGTTTGTGCCACAGCAAAATCTTAACTAAAAGGTTAACTCAACAATATTTCTTAAACTTCGACTGCTTGACTTTGCATCCAGAACCGACCTTTAGCATTGCTATTCACAGGTGTCAAATATGCACTTTAAATCAGCATACTTGCTGCACCATTAAGGAGTTTGGATCTTCCTCATTTTCAAAGCAGGTGTCTTTAATTTCTGTGGAAAACTGCTGAGCTGTAGTCTCTTTGGAGGTCTGCAGTGTTTGAAGGAACCAGAGCCCAGCCCCCGCCGTTACTCCCTTGCGGCTCCAGGTTCCGCAGCCGCAGCACGAACCGCGCCTGCTGCGCGCTGCTGCCCGCGGCCCAGAGCTCTCCCGGTCCTTCCCGAGGCTGCGGGGAAGCACATCCAGCAGGTGGAGCTTTAGGGCAATCCAAAAGGCTGCTCTCCGCCTTCCCTGCCGCAGATTCACGGAAAGCTGCTCTCACTGCATCCCCGCAGCCGGCCGGGCAAGGCTTCCTGCCCCAAGCGCAGAGAGCGCAGAGCGCTGAGAGCCGAGCACGGGCACGATTTTCTCTCTGAGCAGCCCAACAAAGCCAGTCTGGACAAACCCAACCCCGCCCAGGGCAGCTGGTGCTCCTGCTCTGCGGGACACAGGGAGCACACCCGGCTCCAGCAGCCTCTCCGGGCTCTGCCACCCGATGTGGCTCCTGCCTCGGCTCCAGGAGCTGTGCGAGCTCATGTTCAATACATGCACACCCAAAGCACAAGAGTCATGCCAGTTTGAGTTCGCTTTCCTAGAGGTGCGCCCAAAGCAATAATTCAAATATTTTTTTAATATATCTTTCCATTCTTTGCAAAACAAGGTTAATTCCTAATGAAACCATTTGTGCTTCGTCTGGAAATGGAGAAATAGAATTAGGAGTTAAGTGAGTAACATAAGGGAAATCCTATCTTCTACTACCCTGCAGTATTTCCAGCTATATTAAATACATATGCAATTTTATTTGAAGTTGCCCTCACCTCATAAAGTTTTCCTCTGATTTTTCAAACACATTTAACTGGAAAAGTATGTTGTTCTTCATTTTACAGCCTCCTCCTCCAGTACCTCTGCATTTGCTAAGGTCTCCAGAGGAATTTTACTGTCTCCTACATTACTGGCCAACATTTTGGGCTTACCTGCTTCTTTTAAAACACATGCACATGCTCACTGCACTCCAAAAACCTCAGCTGCTAGGTGTAATGTGGTTGTCATGATGCAACCTTCCCTTTGAATCCGTCAGCTGAAGAGCAGAGACAGATACAGGTACATGTGAGCGAGTCCTGTGGGTCACCTGTGGTTTTCAGTGATGAATGATTGTAGATGCACAACCCAACACAGAGGTGGCTAATTATAATTTTCTGTTTCTCACGTAGAAAATGCAACCCCTTCTTCACTCTCCCCCAACACTCCCCAGGGCTTTGCTGATTTGGAAAATCATAGCACTGTACTTAGAGAAATCAAGTGTCCATAGTCCCTACCATATCTAGGACCTAAAAGTTAACTTGTTTTACCCAGAGTTGCTTTTTTCCAAGTCCACCTTCCTTTAATTCAGCCTCTTGCTTCTAACCTTTCAGCTTATCAGCATTGATTTATTTAATATAAAGTAGTGAGGTTACCTTAGATCAATTATACCTTTTTTTCTGTGCAATTTCCAATGCTTAATACATCTGTTACTGCTCAGCCGCAGGGACAACTTGTCCAGCTGGATCCTAAATTATTTCAATCCTTAATTCAATTGTATTTTTGCCACAGCCCAGCCAATGAGCATAATTCTTTTATGGCTAAGAAGCCTCTTTAGAAATAATCCAATAGCCCATATTAAAATATAGGTCATTGTGAAAACTGCCAAGTGCCTGACTTGTCATAACTTTGAAGACAGGCTCTGAGTCTCCTTTGGCATTGCTGATTCTTTCAGTGCTTGGAGGCTTAATTTTAAAACAATCAGTTCAACAAAAACAATTTACTTAGAACTGTCCAAACTACTCAGTGTTAGCTGGGAAGCTAATTTGCTACTTGGTGCTGCACTTGGATAAATGCTATAACTAAGGGCAACTGGAGGTTTCCAAGTCCTAAATCAGTTCACAACTTGATATGCCTGTTGCTGTAGAACTGCAAGGGTTTTGGACTGTAAAAGCAAGTAAAACCCACTCAAACCTATGCAAGAGATGAAGACAACCATAAGATGAAAGCATAAAGCAAAACATACAAAAAGTTCTTAAACTTTGAGGAGAAACCATTTTTTTACTTTTCAACTAATACCCATTATGAGACTTGAATCCTTTCAAAAGTTTATATTTTAGAGATTCACTTTCTCCTTAAATGAAATAAATAATTGTTCTTGTTCAGTGTTTTTGAGGAGACTATTTTTAATTAGCTACTGGATCTTTCTCCTTCTGTCTCAAACAGATGGAATCACAGTATCAAAAGCTTAAGGAAATGAGTTGCCTTAGGACCACTAACAGCCACAATGATCCTTCCTCTCGAGTAACAGCAATGGAAAGCTCAGGATAGAGAAAGGAAAGCTCAATAGGAAAACTCATTGAGTCTAGGTAGTTAAGATGAATCTAATTTTTTTCTGTGCTTCTGGATGACCAGCATCTAGCACAACAGAATTCTGATTTGGATATAGCCACAGTTTAAATCTTGGGCAACTGTAGTGTGAGCTTCTGTTTGCACACCTTCTCTTGGTGAAAAGGCAACTTTAGCATAATTTGATTGTTTCTGAATACTCTTAGAAAATGAGAATTTTCAAAAATGAGAAATGGAACTTAGATAAGTGAGGCTTTCATTTCTGCATCTCCTCTCCAAGCACCATTCTCACTGGCCACAGAGAGTTCTGTTTCTGTACCAAAGGAAGAAATTTGATCCCAAATAATATTAGGCCCAGTAGAAAGCATCAATCATTAACAATTTAAATGTTTTCACTCTTTGTTTGGACTTTAGTGTAATCAGTGAAATCAGCTGTTTTTCATTTGGAAAAAGAATTTGTCCTATTGTAATTTCAGATATAGGTCCATGATCCCTCTTAAACTGAATGAGGTTACATAAAGATTGGCTTTGAGTGTTCAGTGATCAGTATAGTACATGATAAACTTAAGATCAGTAGCCTGGATGAAGGCACCTATTTCTAGTTAAACAAGGTATCAGGCTCGTTCTGTCTTTTTTTGCAGCCTGCACAATTGGACATATTTTATTTGCTGTACAAGCAGAGATATCAGCAAGAGACTGGCAGCAGAAGAAAGGACAGGTCCTCCCAGCAAGCAAGAACAGATTGCTTCTGGCTTTTTGTTTAGTCTTTTCAACAGAAGGAATATAATACCCAGCCATCAGCAGTGCAGTAAAAAAATAATTTTAGGATTATATGAAATTGAGCAGATTTTTATATCACTAGATATTTTGGGTCGTCTCTCAGTCTAGCTTTGGACATAGAGCGAGGTGTCTTCTTCGGGGTTTGCAGATGACAGAAATGATCAAGTATATTACAAAAGCCCTGATTAAGGCAGATGTAAATAATGCCATGACCACAAGGAGTTCCCAAGTTAAAACACTTTTCACGAATTCTACCCACAGGTGTATAAGCACAGAAAACTCCTACATGCGAAACGAGCTTCCCAAAGGAAGACAGATTAATTTGGTACCTTTTTCTCATAACTGCCTTTTATAAAAGCAAGGAAAATGGAATAGATATTAATCTATCACGACTTTACAAAAGTAGCTGTTACAATGACATTTGTAATTGTTAGTCTGAGCAGAAGACATGGAGATAAATAGAATTGTTAAGACAGGAAAGGAACTGACTAAAGAGGATATAATACTATGTTGTGCTATGAGGATAATTACAGGCTTGGAGTGAGATTACCCATCTTGAAAGATCTGTTAGTGGGAATGATCTTATTAAATATTTGCATTAATAATATGCACCCAAAAGTTTGTGTTTGCTAATGAAATTTAGAGATTATGAAGTTGGCAGGCAACATTTAATCTGTGAAGAATGGGACTCACACAGGGAAAAAAAGGAAACCTAACATAACAGAAATGGGATGGAAGCAAAATAATAAAATGGTAAACCTGGCCTTGAAGAATTAGAGAAATGACAGAGCAGAATGACTGGGGTGTTTATAACTTGTCTTGTGGACAAACATTTAGTACAGGTGTGGAAAAGGCAAGTGAGGTCCTCTTCTCATTAAAATCCTGGCTGGTAGTCCTGGGAATTATTACTATTTCACTAAAAGTTGGTAAGATTTCATCTAATATCTAGGCCATTTTTGCTCAAGAAAGGTTTATTCCAACCAGAAAAGAGAAAGATTACACAAATATATAACCTGGTGAACCCAGAGGAAGGACTACAGCAGAGCCAACTGCCCTGGTTCTCTTACTCTTCAAAGCAGAGACAAGGTCAGTGTGTGTCTTTGCTCCCTTTTGGACCCTTGTGCCCTTTGGACCCTGGACCCACTTGTCTCTTGCACAAGCCAAGATAAGGTGGTGTGCACGTCATGCACAGTCAGACTGAAACTGGGAGTGCTCCCAGTTCCACCCCACGTACATGCAGCTTTGCAAATGGCTCTCATACAACTGTCTCTGAGATGGAATAAGCCTGATGCTAAAGCAGCAGGAGGAGCTAGTCATCTAAAACAGGTAGCAAGGAAAAGTATGCTGAAGCTGAAACTTAACTACTCTGTGAAATGTTCCAAAGGAGATTTAAATCTTTAAAAGACACTAAGTGCTATTAAACTGGAAAGAGGCCAAAGGGAGGTGAAGAGAGTGTGCCCATAGAGAAGGAGCAGTAGCGAAATTAGGGGATAAAACTCCTAGACTTCAACATCATCCTCTCCACATACACATATTCTATACATTATAAAATGATAATGGGATAGCTTGGTTGGGTGACACTGATGGTCTCATGAAGGCCATCTGACGCCAGAGGTAGCAGATCCCAGGTAAAACGAGCTTTGAAGGTGTGCATTTGTGACAATCTCGAACAATTTGATAAGAAAGTTACAAAAGCTGCTATAATGAGAAACAGGGAGAGGCTTTGTCTTCCCCTAGAACTTGGCATTCTTGTATAAACAGAATACCAAAACACTGTGAAGTGTTTCTGTAATATTTATTTTCAGTCTGAAGACAGTTTGTAACATGACAGACACTGTCAAAATGCAGGGTTGGACCAACCCAAACAGGCCCTTCTCAGTGAAAGAGATGCATTTCTTTAGCTCTAGGGAAGAGATACTATGACAACAGCCTGCTAACAATAAAACACAGAGGTTTTAAATACTAAGTAAACACTACGTTTGGAATGACATTGTGATTTTACAGACACTGTGAAGCAAACCTGCCCAACCCACTCACAAAAGTGTAAGAAGCTGGGGCTGATATATCTACTGTCATTACAAGATGTCCAGTATAGTCTGTGGCATAGCATCCTTTACCTGCTAACCTAGAAAGATGGGCACCTCTGCCAATGCCATGTTCCTATCACTGTGAAATCCTTTTAACATTGATTTAGTCAGAAGGCTTTTTTCCCAGTTCCTGCAGCAACTGGCTATTCCCCAAGTTTCTTCCATTACAGAATAACTAAACCTAACTTCATTCAACATATGCACTTTGTTTGAAAAATGTTTAGTCTTTCAGTGGTGATGAGCTTCAAGGTCAGAATGAGTTTCTGTGGATGTACCAGGGTATACAATTAAATACTTGGTGTAAATATCCATTGCCCCTTTTACTCTTTTCATTGTATCTTGGATTATAGTAAGAAACTGATGTCCCAAATCTTCAAGTCAAAAACAACTTTGTCATACAAACCCACTCATAAGAAAATATCCTAAACCCCAAGTCTTTAGTACTTACTGTATTCAGTGTTTTGATAGTTAGAATTCTCTTCATTTTCCCACTAAATTTATCATGATCCCTTTGGTTTAAACAGTGGTGGTTTTATTTCTCTGTGACATTTACCTCAATTTACTTATAAAGCAATCATATCCTCTCTCAGTTACTGTTTTGTTTGGCTCAGCTGCCAAGCTCTTGCACCAAGTATATCAGACACTTCATACTTCACTCTTACAGATGCACCAACTGTAAAGTGCAAGTTCCAGTGTATTAGAACACCATTTGATACCACCCTTCTCAGAAGATGTTCCTAGGTTCATAGGAAGGACAGTAGGCAGCTCCTGCAGTTCTGTAGCATCAGTGGCAGAGGTCTGCGCTGCCAGCGCTGGAGAATTCAAACCCTGCTGCCAACACGCACAGTGAGCCTTCACACCACCAGCAACTGGTGCTCTGGAAGCACATGTGGAATTGTTCATTGGGGTTTTTCTTCCTAGTCACTAATTTGTGAGTGACAGCCTCAGATTACTGTTACAGCATGCAGTATATTCTAGGATACATTGCAAGGAATGACAGACAAGAATCTGAATAATTGATGATTAATCTAGCAATACCTGACTATTTTCTGAAGTAAATCACAGCCTATTTCCCAGCCAACAGTGGAGTATCAGTAACACCCTGCCATCTTGCCTGGCCCCATTGAGGCTTCTAAATACAATATTCTCTTCTCTGACTTTAACTCTACCCACTGTCAGGCTCCATTAGGCATAACAAGATACAGACAGATTCAAGATTAAGCAACTTTTTTATAAAATCCAATTGAGGACTTTCTTACCTTGAGGGTGCAGCAGATATTACATTAACCAGATTGTGCACACTTTCCATGCAAGAACTAAAGGCATATATATATATGCAGAGTGACTTAATTCTCTTAGGAAATAAGCGGGGGCTTTCTAGATTCCTCCCACCATAGACATCATGATCAAGCTCAGCTAATTGAGACCTTGTGGGGAAAAGGGTGTTCCTTAGCAAGGCCTTATTTTTCCAGAAGCAATAAGGGAGTGCCACTGTCTAGCGTAGGAAGCCTGTGCAGATCATTAAGGCAGTAATAGTCACGTGGAGAGAGAGGAACCAGGTTTAAAAAGCTCCTTACTGACTAGGCTACATCTTCAGCTCCCAGAGACACTGCAGCCCCTGAGTGGTGGAACCAAGAAGGAGCAATCCCCCTTGAGTCATCTTCCCGCTCCCCGTAGGTACCAGGGAATGGGACAGAGGCACCCCCAGTGCTATCTGGTGAGTTCGTCAACAAGATGCCTTCAGGGCTGTGCAGCTGGGAGCAGAGGCTGCCTTTGTGTCTGGAACAGAGCATGTCTTTTATTTACTGTGGGAGAACAGGGGTGCAGACTCACTTAAACAGGAGCACCGGGCATATCTGGGGGCAGTGCATGGAACACGGTTCGTGTTTGGTGTGTTGGTGCTTGTGTTGCAGTGACTGATGGGCCGTACAAGGAGGCAGCAGCACAGCTGCACACGAGCACGATCCTGTGGGCTGCACTGCACAGGAGAACATCAGCTGCTCATAGGGCACTATGGGATGACTACAGACTTACAGCATGTATGGCATGGATGGTCAGAAAGAAGAGGAAAAGGTCTTGTGTGGTGTATTTGAAAGAGATAAGGACACAAATCACAGTGTAACGAAGAGAGCTGCATGGTCTGAGCATCCAAGTGCTCTGGAGCAGTACAGCTACTGCTCAAATACTTCACCTAAACGAGAGCTTTAGGATTCAGGTCAGAGCTTGGATGCTGGAGCTTGAACGAATAGCTTTTTGAAGGCATAAAATTTGTATTTTGTCACTAGCTGTCTTGCTAGCATCTTTTTAGTCTGTGGCCTAAAGAGAGATGAGGAGGATGCCAATATGTGCACTTTAACTCTGAGGTGGTATTCTTTTTCACATTCCAAGTTTGCAGAGAAATCCGGTATTCTTTATGAACTCTGACTAGCACCTCTTTATGTATTACGATATATGTAATACTGTTTTATCAGCCCTAGCAGAGTGAATAAGAATGGTAGCCTGTAACACCTTCAAGAATCCTCTGTGACTTGACCTGCTCTCACTGATGCGAGGCAGAAGGGAAGCTATTTAATACTGGGGAGGGAGAGCTGGTTTCTGCCTTTTGTGGTCAAATTTTATTTCCTTAGCTGACACAGAATGTAGAGTTACTGTTCACAGCTGTAAGAAGAAGAGTCCCTGAAAACCCTTTTCTGCAGCTGTATCTAGCCAACTTCAGGCACCAATCACTATTCTGACAGATAATTCTTTGCCCATTTTACATGTAAGAGACTCACGTTCCATTTGGAATAGCAGCAAATAGTTAATGTCCCACAAATGCCTCAACCTGACAACTGAATTCTACCAGCCTCATGCTTGCCAGGAAAGAAAAAGCTGGGCATCCATCATTCCTGGCATAGGAGTATTAGCAAAGTCCAGCTCTGCCATGCAGCCCGCATCCCACCGGGTTCTGATGTCAAAAGCCAAATTCTGCTGTTTAACTAAAGCCACACTAGCGGACAGGGGAGATCAGCCAAGAAAGAAGGGAAGTGGGCAATCCAGGCAGGCTCTACCTGTTGCCTCTACCGGCACTTTCAGCCGGCTGGACTAGGGATGCTCCTTTTTCCTGGCGGGAAGGAGCCGCTCCGGGCGCGCCGTAGTGTGAGGCAGGACGGAGCCGACCCGTGTAGCTCGGCGGGGAACGAGGGGCGGCGCGGGGCTCCCGGGGTGCGGGCTCCCGGCGATGTGGGGCTCCGGGNCCCCCCTCTCCCGCCTCATTTGCATGGCTCTTATTACGGCCGTGCCTCGCTCCGCCGCGCTGACACCGCCGGGCTGAGCGCGGAGTCGCCTCCAGCGGGAAGCGCACTTCCGTTATCTGCGCGCCCGCGCCCCCTCCTCAGCTCGCTCTCTCTGGATGTTTAAGGCGAGGATGAACAAACAGGTCCAGCCCGAGCGCAAAGTGTCGGTGGTGGCCCCCTTGCCGGACCGCGCGGGGCCGCCGCCGCCGCCGAAGAAGGACGTGGAGCTGATCCTGGTGAAGGAGCACAACGGGGTGCAGTACACCAGCAGCAGCCTCCTGCCCGCCGCCCCCGCGCCGCGCTACGGCACCCAGGACAGGGAGACCTGGGGCAAGAAGATCGACTTCCTCCTCTCCGTCATCGGCTTCGCCGTGGACCTGGCCAACGTCTGGCGATTTCCATACCTCTGCTACAAAAATGGAGGGGGTAAGAGCACCGCTTGCGAGGTCTTTTTCCCCGGCCCCACACCCCCAAGCCGTACCGCCGCGAGGGCGGCATCCCCCTGTTCCTGGCGGAGTTTCTGGGGCAAAGCCGGGGCACTCCCCGCGGTGCCGGATGGCGAAGGGAGGAGCGGCGGCACCGCCGCGCTGCCCCAGCGCTCCCCGCTCCCCTCGGGCACTGGGGACCCGCCGCGGCCCCCAGAGCACCCGGGGCACCGCTCAGCCCCTTCCCGGGAACGATTGCTCGCACACTCCTCGAAGTTTAACTTAGTTTTTGAGTACAGGCGTATTTGCTTTCTGCTGCCACTCCAGGCTGCTTAACACTTTTTTTTCGTTCGCAAAAAATAGCACCAAGAGGGGGAAAAAAAAAGGCAAAACCAAAAACACTCAAGCAGAAAAACAGCATCTAGAAGAGCTAGCGCCAGACTACTGAAAGGTTTCTTGGGGGCAGTCTTAATGAAGGATCGGGATTTCTGCCCTCCGTTCTGCAGTGTGGAGGTTCTCCCCTCCTCCAAAGTAGGTAGGAGACTTGTTACAAACAAAACCTCACCTCCTGCACAGTTTGGCAATGACAGCAACAAAAAATTACACACAGTAACTATAGTTGGCTCAGATTGTCTGGCATGTCTTCAGTACAACCTTAACTCCATCATCCGCTTTCATCTCCCTGAAGTACGCTGTGCTGTCAGTGATGACTCCAGACTGTGATGGAGTAACACCATCTGCAAGCCGGGCAGGTGCCTGGGGTGCTTTCAGATCACACACAGAAAGAACAGACCCTGCCTGGCAGATGGAGAACTGTGTGTGAACAGTGAACCATACAGATAGAACCAAGAGATAGAAAGCACGTTCTGAAAGATAGTTATCTATGTATATAGTGACAGTGTGGTTGCCTGGTGATAAAGGCTAATAGTTCACACTTGTAGCATAAAATAATTGCCTCCCGTGAAAATAGGAATGTGGGATGAATGGGAAAATCCCTATCAAGTAACATGGAAATATACCTGTCCTTGGAACTTAATAGGATACCGGTGCTAAAGAAACACTAAGTTGAGCTTGGTACCTCCAAAACTTCTGAGAGGAGGCAGAAAACCTCTCTGCTCACCACCTAGACAGACTGGAGAAAGTAGTTAGTATTGAAAAATAGCCTCCATCCTTATTTCGTTATGCCCAAAAATAGTCCTAGCCATTCACACCAGAGCAGCACAATGCATCATGAACAGCAGGCTCCCGCCGTGTCAGGTGCAGGTGTGGCAGCAGCATCATTCATACCACTCAGGACAGATGCACCATTGCCACATCTCCACGTCATCTGGCAATTTTTAGGAAAATATATATATTCCCCTATCTCACATTGCACAAGGTGACACCCAGAGTGCCTGAACTCTTTTCTGTTGTAATTTAGGTCACTTAATTGCCAAACCTGCTTCCTTCATAATTTACTGCCAGCTCAGGCACAGAAGGTAACAGACTGCAACTCTTGCATTTTCTTTAGCCACCATGTATTATCTTATGTTACTTCAGCTAGAAAAAACAGGGTCTTCATTAGCATCTTCTGATTCAAATACTTCCAAATGGCAGTGAAGAGAAAGCCAACAGCTACGAGAGGCACATTTCAGTGAAAAGTTTGCAGTAATTCTTCAATATCATCAAAGTAAAATCAGACTTTTACAAGCAGAGGTAGAGAGGCCCTTTGCTACTGAAGTCTATAGAATGGCTGAGAACTGTTTACCCATACAGCGATCACTATGGTGTTTAAAAATTTTCCATCCATTGCCTCCCATGTTGGACATACAGATCATTTGTAGTCAGTAGAAATTCTTGCAACAGATTTAGGCTCTAAAAGTACTTGACTAAGTTTCAAGCCAACTCAGTCCCTTCTTTCTTTCAAACTGTGTTTGGGAGCTTGTTTGCTTTATGAGTAAATTTTCCTACAAGACCAAAAAACATAAGGCAATAGGCAGAGGGTGGGATATCACTGGATTTTATTGAGATCTTGCCAGTCATAAATCTCAGCTACTCTTAAATATCTTCTTTTCCCCGACACTGCTATTGCATGAGGGACCCTTTCTAGCACTTATTTAACTTTTGCTGCCTCAAAAGGATAACACAATGAGTTTCATACAATTGCTATGTATCCCCTTCTTCCCCATGCAGAAGTTGGTATGTGGATACAGACATGGGAAAAACTTAATTTCGCTATCTTGCTAGTTTTTCTGGGCTGCTGAACAAATTAAAGGGATGAAATCAGAAATTGTTTTTATACTTGTATAGCATATTCAGAATTACCTTTTAAAAAAAATTTACAGGATGCTCATAATACGATTACAGTTTGGTTTTTTGATATTTATAAGGAACTACTAGGTAAAGAAAAAACCAAGAGAACAGATGAAACTTGAATTGGATGGTATGTATAAAGTAAAGCAGTGAAAGGTAAAAGGTTTCCTTTCCTGTTCCTCATGCAGTTCCTCTGCAGTTTCTCTGAAAGCCTCAGCAATTACTCAGCCTCGGTGATTTAACTAGAGCTGACTTTGGACAGTCAAACATGTGGGTTATGAACATGTTATCAACAGATTGATACAAAATACTCAGTGAAATGGAAGCACGTTCCAATGTACTAAGTCCTGGGTCAGCATAGCTTGTGCTACTTAACAAAAAGACATTCTGCTATCCTACCTAAAGCTACACCCACAAAGGTTCTACAGATGTTCTTAGAAGCTGAATAATAATGTCAAGGACATGGAAGTGGTAGAAAATGGCATCTCCCTTTACATTTGAAAAAAAAAGTTAGGTGGTTGACATATGGACTATGTCCTAAAGCTAACTATGATTAATTCAAGGTGCCTGCAGACACACTAAGGGCCTTTCTATGTTTGTAAAAGTAGGTGGCTCTCAAGAAAGCATAGAAACTTACAAGAACTGAAAAGGAAAGTATAAATACACACTGTATTCCCCCATTCAAAGTTGAATTTTATACGGACATGGATGTACATACACCACCTTCTTTGTACTAGCCAAGTCCTGGAGTTTCTTTCTTTGATAAACTCTAGGGAAATTTTCTAGAAAAAAAAAACAGACATAGAGGCTTAGGGGTTAGATCTGGAAGTTCCACTTATACAAAACTCTGATAATTTACTTTAGTGAGTTTTACTTACACAAGGCATACACCACCCAGCGGCAGCCATACAGACTTTTTTTGTTAGATAACTTCAGAGACAACACTGGTGGCAGTAACAAAAAGAAATATTTATATTTTAACAAGCTCCTGGTAAAAAAAAAAAATAGAGAGTAAGAAGCATCCAGCAGAACTAAACCACTGAATGAATAGCCAGAAACATCTGTGTTTTGGGAGTAGCCTGCTGAGAGACCCCAATGGGACTTCTGCACAAAGATAGATGGCAGAATGTAACCCTTCTGTAAACAACTGTAATTTTTGGAATCATTCTTCTGCTATTAAAAAAATCCCCGGTCTTTAGTAAGATCTAAAAATCTAGAGCATTTATTTTTCTATATCAGTTACCTACTTTCATTGGACTTGCCTGCCTTACAAGGGCAGAGGCAGATCCAGTGTCTGTATTGTAATATGAAACGGGCCTCAGAAAGCTTACAGGACAGTTTATTATGAACAGACTGGATGAGTTCTTGCCCTCTCTGAGTTTTTGGAAGCAGGATATGTCCACTGTGTGCTCTAAAGTATTTATCAGGTGATAGGATAGGCTCTGAACAGATGGGAAAAATCTGCAAGCTCCCGTTAAGTAGATAGGGCAACACTCCAAAAGAGGAATTCTCAAACATCACCTTGTCAGTCCAGCTGATCAAGAAAGACCACAACTTACATGTATTTGACTGCTGCTCACAGCACAAAGGGAAAGCACTGTTTGCAGCAAATGGAATACTTTTTGTGCAGTGCATTTGTGAGAGTTGAAAGAAGCAGGGCTTGTCACTGGAGAAATCAACTATGGTCATTTCTACTGGATAATCTTATAAGAGCTATATCCTCATTATAACTTATTTCTGGCAAGAGCACTTTTTTTTTTTTTAATTTATTTTAAGAAAAAGATTCCCTAGCTGTATAACTCTCTCTGTAAGTGGTCAACATCACTGTACTGCAAAGAATTCTTTTAACACAACCAACCTTTTAATTGCTCCCCAGCTCTGCTAGAGGCTATGATGAATTAAAGAAGAAGACCACTATTAAAATTATACTCTCATCAACTTAGGGAAAGATTTACCCTGATATTTGGATTACATCTAAACTTTTACTGATCCCAAATGAAGTTGAGTAATGCCTACTATGATTAACTGAAGTGCTCACTGTGGGGGAGGATGATGCTCAGTCTTAGTTAACAAGCTATTGTAGTTTTTGTACAAGACACTTTCAGTACTAATGTTCATTTTTGTTTCCTGTTCCTGCATAGTCATAGGCAGAATTAATATTTCCCACTGAAATTTGGGGAAAAAGAATTTACCAACGTAAAGTACTTCTGTGAGCCAAAGTATTTGCAAGGTCAGTCATGTTCAGACTACTCATTAGGAAGCATGTAATTGTCGGATTAGTCACTGGAGACTTACTGTATCATAAGAATCAGATTAAGTTTTTAATGAATTTAAGAATAGAGGCAGATAAATATTTTAACAGTACTCTAGCTATCATAATACACACTTTTAATCTCCCCTGCAGCATCATTTTTAAGTGTTTTTAGACCACAGCATTTCCAGAAGAAATTGTTTGCTTCAACAGTTTGCCAGCAATCAATACACTTCAAAAATATCTTATAATTTATCCTAATGGTCCCTGTCCTAGTCATAGCTCCATAAGATGTAATGCAGGCCTGAGCAATCCACTGCACAGGTACCAAAGACAGCATAAACCAGATCCAAATATTCCCGAACAGGCCCAGCACAAAGTCAGGAGCCAAGAGCTGTCACGCATCGAGAATGACACCCTGGAGCTGTCACCTCCCACAGAGCTGGGAGCCTGGCCACTGCACCACTTCAGTGAGAGCAAACCGTGGTGCTGACAGCACCACCTTGTCTTTCTACTACACTCTGCCTCCTCGGTTTTGCAAAGTGTCTGCCACCAAATTTAATCACTATTTTGGGGAAGAATATAACCTGGCACTTTACAGTTCAAAGGTGGATGACCTTTGCCTTACAATATCAGAGTTTATATTTCAAAATAGCATTGATGATGATAATAATAAATCAACTTTGAAGTAATCTCACTGCAAAGCCTACGCCAAGAGCTTGACTCATCAGTCAATCAAAGCTCAGATGCAAATCTAGTGATTTTGGATTCCTAAAAAGGGGTTTTCTATTCCCATTAGCACATCAAACCACTGACCTCAGACAGGCTAAACTGTCATGCTGATCTCCTCACTGTGGCCATGAGCTCTGGGTTCTCGGCCATAGTGTGACATTAGGGACACTGCTCAGTTGTGTGGTGTGGCAGTACCTCCTTTGCCAGGGCCAGAGTCTGTGTCCAGCTCACTGTTACTCTCTTCCCTTTTCCACTGTATCTGTTCTCTTTCCCTTCCTTGATCAGCCACTAATCACCTGGTGCATGCAGGGCATGGGTTCACCCAGGCTCTTCAGCACTGGTGCTCACATGTCAGTTGCCAGCTGCTTCTCTGAAATTCCCTGTTCTGCTCTTCTGTCTTGTTGGCTCCACAAAATAAATCTTCAGAACAGGAATGTCGGCAGGGTTGTAAGCTACTGCATCATACACCTACTACATACAAAGTATTAAGAATAGCTGAGAGGGAAGAACTGAATCTCTCACTCAAATCTTTCATCAGCTGTGAAATTCTTGTTTCTGACTCTGAGATATGATACCATGAAATACTGTGTAATTAGCACACTATATAGACTCTCAGCTAAATACCTGCCTGTGCAGAGAAGCTTTTTGCCCCAGAACAATTCTAACAACTCTTGGCTTGACAATTTTACAAAGGTCCAGAGATACACCAGCACAGAAAGGTTCTAGACAAGATCCATAGTATTTAGCTTGATGTTACACCTTAAGAGGACCATTCCGTGCCTGATGCAGGGCAAGTGTTCAGAACTGATCAGAATCAAATCAATTACCAAAACTGATTTTCCAGCTGTACTGACAATAAAAGAGCTGGTGTGAACTAGCTGACAAAAGCAAAGATACATCCAAGTACAGTGGATGCATATTTTTATTACCACTTGAAGTACTTCATTCTAAACTAAGAGGCATAGTTTAGTACAAAGTACTAAAGTACAAGCACTTTTGTTAGTACAAGTTAGTACAAGTTAGACAAAGTACTAAGTTTGTACATCAAGTACAAACTTAGTTATGTTTTTTAAATTTAAAATCTCTGCTTAAGGTCTTCCCATCCCTTGCCTCCCCCCGAAGTCCTCTTCATTCCTGCACGCCCTTCTCAATTCTGCCAAGGAACGGAAGTACTGAAATACCCCTTGTAAGCCATTCCTGCACAAGTTAATTCTGCAAGTCACATAAGGGAGCCTTCAAAGTTCACATTAACTCCTATTAAAACAAACACAGGACCTTCTTACAGTTTGACTAGGGGTCCTGGGTTTGGTTACTCATTCAAGCTGAAATAGCAGGCACTTAAGCTTTGTATGTCTGCTTTCTCTCCCACGTCATCTTAAGCTCTGGGAGCAATGGAAAATAGAAAGGCCAGGTTAGGAGTGTAGCAGCCAACTAAACTAGCCTTTCTTTACTAAAGAAACCAAAATATCTCTAAGGGGACTGAGACATGGTCTACGTGGTTTGGGGGCAGAATTTTCCTTTCATCTTTGGGCAAAATACCACAAACCTGTCTGTCAGGTTAGTGATTATGTGAATACAGCTCCAGCAGTCTAAAGAATTATTTCCAGACAGATACTTACTCCCCATGCTTAGACCAATATGAAACAGAATGTTAATACAACTACTTACATATAAGATCAGGAGAAACATACAGCTTTAGTGAGAGTTTAGATATGCTGTGAGGGGAATGATGGATTAAATCAGCACATAAATTACTGAACTTCTTGCTGTGTATTAAAATGGAAATGAATGGTTTAAAGAATTTTGAGCAGTTCTGAAAAGTAACATCAAATAGCCCATGTCTTCATTTTTGCTGTGTCTGATGGTAAGCACATCAGCAACTCCCAGTTGTAAAGCCTTTGTCCCAGTTTAACCAATTGATTAAATATGTAAGAACTGTAGTATGGTTCTCTGATATCAGTCTGCACTGTAAACTCCACAGAATTAGTACACATTGCAATTATAACATGTAGCTATTAGATGATGTTGTACTTAATTGCTCTCAACATTATTACAAAATATTAAACCAGAACAAAATAAATTCTACACTTGTAGATATAATAATACTAAAATATTGTAACTCAGAAGTCAAGAGACAAATTTAAATGATGTGTCTTTGTAAAACAGTTCTGGGTCTTTCAATACTACCTCACTCTTAGTACTTTCCATTTTCTCTGTACATACAGAATCACAGAATTATTTGGGTTGGAAGGCACCTTAAGGATTGTCCAACCTTCCTGGAATCTTGCATCTGACTCGCAACTTCCTGACTTTAAATGTGACAACAAGAAAAAAATCATTATAGTTGTAACTATTATCATCATCATCATCATCATCATTAATAAAGTTGAAATAAATTGTATTCAGGACAAATGCACTGTCCTAATCCATTTTCAATGAAGAGTATGTAAGGAATCCAGGAATATCACACTGGTTACAAACCTTGAGTTTTCCTTCTTCAAGGCTTTTGGAGACAAAGGATTCATGTTAGCAGCCCATTACCCATGTCTTGACAACCTGTAATCACCTCCTCCAACTACAACTCCTTAATCGTCTGCTTTCCTCCTCCCTACCTTAGTGTTAAGTCTTAAACCTTTGATGGAGAGGTTTCATCCTAATTGTGCAGATCTTATATACTGGTGCCAAGTCAGAATAGTTTCAAATGAAAGGCTTTATCGACATTCAAAAGTTGATTTCCTAAAGATGAATATCTGACTCCTTCAGGAAATCAGCACTGAAAGTGCCTAGATCTCCAGTACTGATGAATAATTCCTGTTCTCATGGAAATTCTGGGTAACTGTAGTATAATTCAGCATCTTAACTTCTGCATAGATTCAACATTCTTAATTTTAGCCACAACACCTTTGAAACTTTTAATCCACAAAGAAGGGGAAAGGACTTGGGAGGAATGGAAGGAAAACAGTTAATTTTCTTGCCTTGTGACATATTCTTCAAGAAAACCATAGGAAAGAACCTCTAAACTACTTATCAAAACTATCCTTTGTTTTATTTTCACTCTTCCTTCTCCTTTCCCCTATTCTCTATTCAAACAAGTTTTGCAATCTTTTCTGAAGCATGACAAAGGTGACAGCACAGAACAGCAATTTGGGAACCAGGGTCTACTATTCAGAAGCAGAAACTGTCAGCAGGGAGGTCTGGCTGTGTAAGCCATGTCCTTCTCTACACTCATATTCATCCAAAGCACACTATCAACTTTCCAGACAGAATTGTGTGATAACATATTGCTAAACAAAATTCAGGGAGGATTGGGCAGGCAGTTGTCTGTTGCCAGTCCATAAATGTTTTTTTATGACGAGCATTCTGACTGCTGGTATGTAGTAAGACAAGCTGCCCTTATTATACAATAAGTCTTTTTATAGAAGACAGTAATTTTTCCAGAGCTCCTACTCCTTAAGGCTTTATGAACACAACCACCCACTTCCAAAAGCACAAGTGATTGCAGAAGCTGTGTTCTTAATGTGGGTATTAACTGATTGCTATAGTTTGGCTATTATAATTGTCTCAGAATATATGCTAAGTGTCCAAAATAGGATCCAACCCTCCCAGGCTGGTGGTGTTAGACTACGCAAACATAAAGCCTTTCTTGGAATGCTTTGTTACAAACTGCATCCCTAGAACAACCCCAGCATCAGAAGAGCAGTACTGGTTTGATCCTGCTCCATTGAAGTACACAGGAATTGTGATTTCAACAGCAGAAGAATATTACTCCTTTGCAGTTTTTATTTCAGAGCTGGAGAAAGCTATTGCATGATTTCCAAGCACTGGGTGTCCTGTCTTGCTACAGCACTCTTGCTAGTTTGAGAAACAGCTTTTGTGGCATTGATGTAGGGGAAGGATTGTGGCTGGGCAATTGCACACGATTCATCTTTACTGAAGACTGCAGGACTGTGGGAATGAGCTGATTTTCTGGCCCAACAGCAGCATGGAAGAATGAACCCTCTGCAATTGCTTCGCTGACCATCCAAATCAGTGTTTCCTTGGGCCCGTGTAAGTACTGAGAAAAGCAGCTGAGTATTGTGCATCTTGATTTTTGCCAGATATTTTTAATTTATTCTGCACCTCCTGAACTTTGTGGGTATGGTATGTGTGTACAGCACTTTTCTCTTCACTGGTATTTTCATTTCTATTTTTCTCTTCTGTAATGGAAGACCTCTTGCAATGTCTATCCTGAAGCATGCCAAAGGTGACAGCACGTTACTTGCCCATAAGATCCATATCTCGAGGGAAAGTATGATACTGATTCCAGACAAATAAAAAAAGGGGAAGAGGCTGGACTTTTTCTGGCACAGCACTATTACAGAGTAGAATAACGGGAAGCGTTTTTCAGACCACAAGGTGGAGCAGTAGATCCTCACAGGTCTTGGGAGATCCCAACCTGGTAATTAATGTCACAACATTTATAGGAAAATAGAATTTCAGGGTGGCTCATCACTTTTAAATACAGAGCTGCCCAGTAATAAAGATGGTTCGCAAGCAGACCATTCTTGGATTTCCCAATTTATTTTATTTATTAGGATATTGTAGGAGTGGCAGTTTTTAGCGGTGCCTAATTCAGGTGCAGGACCTCACTTAGCAGCATGGCCACTGTGACAGCAAGGACACAATACCCACGAACACAACTTTTTTAAAGAGAGTGCAACAATAAAATGGAGATACTGTCTTTTCCCCCCAAGGATTGATACAGGAGGAAACAATTTCTCAAATACCCTCAAAAGATTTGCCTTTGGAAAAAAGCAAGCTCCACACAGACTTTCATGGGTACATTCTACAACTGAAAGATTTCTTTTCTCTTCAGTGTTGATGTTACCCACATTTCAGGAGGTCTGAGCACCTTTCCTTCTTGGCTGAGAAAGCATTATTTCACAAGACAGTAATTTCACAATTAAGTATACTGGACTTACTACGATATTAGAAAGTTCAAGGCCAAATGTTACAAAAACATCAAGTGCACAGCTTAGAAGCCACTCTCAAAAGTGTGTTTGGTACATGACTCTTCATCAGCATGCAGGGCTGTATCTGCCTGCTGACTGATGCTTGAAGAAAGCTCACTAGCTCATGGCCTCAAACTGAGGGGAGATTAGAGCTGTACACAGGCATCTTAGTTCTACAGTTTATCCAAAAATTAAGGAATAGTTTGTGCCATGCAGTGCTGTCTCCTTTCAGAAGAGAAATTCAGATGTGTAAATGAGATTATGAGACAGGTAAAATCAAAGACAGTCCAGGACTTTGTTTTGGGGAAGAGTTTGATCATTCGCTTCTTTTCTGCAGTTTGTTTCTCATGTATGTATGGCTCTAGAGCCTTAGTTAAAATCAATAGATTCATAAACCACATGGGAGAAATCCTGACCCAGCTGAAGTCAATAGGTGATTTTTTTCCATTGACGTCACCAGAGACAGGATTTAAACCCAAATAACAGACGTCTCTCTCTTAAGGACTCCTAAGTAGACAGAATTTCCAGACTAAGAATTATGTGAGAAATAAAACAGAGTAAAGTAATAAAAAACTATTCAGACTGAACTGATATAGAAGACTTCCACTGAGTAGTAACTGATCTTCACTCAGTACAATAGCTCTGTATTTTACCCAATAAGCAAATTGTCAGGATTACATACATGATGGTCATTATTACACAAAATGGATTTACTCTGTGAGAGTTAGACTATGATCTCAGCATTCTCCTATGTTGAGCTCAAGCAATAAAAAAAAGTACTATTTTAAGAATTGCCTTTTACTCTCACAGTTTCATAGAGACAAATTATTAGGCAAGAATATCTTTCTAGCTTTCAAGGCCAAAGAGAAAAGCTGGGAAAGTACAAAGTAAATTTAAAAGTAAAAGCAAGCAGGTAAATAAAAGGATTGTAGTAGAAGAGCATACATTTCAAAATATTCTGGGATGTACTCCATGGTTTTTGAACTTTTGAAATTGGTGGTTATAGGAATACAGCTGGCATAAGTTACTCTCTTAACTCTATCCTAAAAGAAAGAGGCAGAAATCAGTTACCGGGCTCTTCCTAAACAGACAGTTAATCCTCCATTGACTCATACAGAAGCTGATGACAAAATCAGTCTCTAACCCTAAATTAAGAGATTTTGAGATCTTCAAGATCACCTGTATTTTTCTTTCTAAATACCATTCTACAGTCATGAGGTATTACGTGTTTAAAGCTATTTAGAAATACCAAAAAAAACCCCACTGTGTGACAAGCTGAAAACACCAGACTCAGCCTCACTGATTTATCATAAGGTCTGAGTAATCAGTGAACAAAACTGCCCTACAATCTGCCCAAGCAAAAGTTTGCACTGTGATGAAACAAGAAGGATTTTGCTTCAAACTGTTAACAGGCCTCTGCTTCATCTTGGCAGGGCACTATGATGGGCCCTGGGGTAATTTTCACATTCTTCCATGGCATTTCAAGCTAGGAGGCCCTGTGCAGAATGGCAGTGACAAAGTACATACTGGACAGTTTGGACTGAGGGGGGAAATTACATTGCTTGAAGCCTATCAGGAAAACAGTCCACTAAGAACAAACATAAGGCTCGAGTTGCAAACTTAAATAAAAACTTTTGTCTTTTCAATTCCAACAGAAGAAGCTGAGTAGTTGAAGGACAGAAAATGAAAGAAGGGCATTTCCAGCTGGTACACTTAGATTTGTGCAGCACTGTGATTTCATACTGGTATGAGTTTACCCTTTCAAGCAAAATGATGTCAAGAGTAAGTTCTTACCATCCTCCTGCTGCAGAAGTTTCACTTTGTGCTCAGAATGCCCAAATTCTCAGAGACCCCACCTAATGGTTGGCACACAGAATGTTACCAGCACTACCCTGTGTCCAATACAGATTTTTTCCAAAAGGAAAAATTTTCTGTTAAGAATGCTGTGACAGTTTTTGTGAAATTCTTGTGTTCAGTGCTAACAGAAAGGTGCAAAGTAAAGAAGCTGTACTCACTTGGAAACTACCCTTGCCTAGACCTTCTAAAATATTAGCACGACCCAATTTTAGCTATAATCTTTTTGATAAGAGTAAGGATTTCCAATTTTTCTAAGCAATTATGCAAATAGTAGCCATGACTGTAATGGAAAATTTGCCAATATCATTGTTAATAGCACCACACCCAGCCATTAAAGTTTACAAATAAATTATTATGATGCAACATTTGTCTTCTATAAGAAAATATTCTTTATGGCATCTTCTAGATAGCATACTATTCACTTCAAAATACATCTAATATCTGTACTTTGTAATTTAGAAAGCACGTCTAAAAATATCAGAAAATTGCATATAAAGAGTACTTCCCAGTAGTATTGACAGAAAACGTAGGTGGGTTTTAATAAAACATGGAGAATGGCTCTATAGGGTATGCAACTTTTTGCCTTCTGCTTTAAAGCCCAGGTTAAGTCTGCATTTTATGTAGTTTACAGTACAGTTACTCTGCTTCCTTTAGTGGCATCAGAAAGAACATTCATCCTGAAGACTTCATTTATAACAACGGAGAGTAAAGGTTAAATTTGCTAGAATTCTTATATATAGGAACATTGACTATTTCACACTTCTGTAATAGAAATAACACTTTACTGAGAGGAGAATTTAGGGGATTCTGTTAGGCAAGAGTTTGTAAGATTAAGATAGTACAGAAAGTATTACATGAAGAAAAATAAATCTCTAATAAAGACTGGAAGAAAAAGGAATGTTTTGATTTAGTCATTGAGTCCAAAAATTAAAGTTACAACTTAGAATTGGATTAATCTCTAAACAGTAAAGCAAGTTTTAAGAGAAACCAGTACCACAGACTGTTGTACTTGATTCTTCTCTAGCAGAATTTCAAGGCATTTACCTCCTATTGGTTTGTACATTAATCCTCTTGAAAGCTGCTTGGCACTTGTCTGGAGCTGATTTAAGATGCCTTGGGCACTTTGCTTTACCCTGGCACAGTTATGAATCTCATGCTGCCCAAAATGGGTACTGCATCCTCCCCAGAGGGTGCTTAACTTGGGGGCCGGAGGCTGGTTTTAATTTTGACAACGTGCAAAAGAAAAGCACTCTTTAAGAGAAACACCCTCCATCCGAGATTGCTGAGAACAAGGAATTGCCCTGTTCCATGGACAGCACAAAGCACATTTCACATGCCTTGCCTTGCTGTGTAGCTGCTGCTGTGGCTCTGATTAGCTCTGCCAGGGCAGTCCTACCACCCACACAGGGCATGGCTGGAGGGGAATCTCCTCATGTACAGCGGTGCAATGTGCAAGGACAGAGAGCAGCTCCCACAGGGGCAATCCTGAGAATGTTAGAGGGAGTAGAAAGCAAGAACTAATACTGCCTAAATGAGAGGCTCAACTCCAGAGGATTCATCCCAGCTCTTTTTTGTTAAGGTGGAAAAACATTTAAGGGATATAAACTTGGCATTTCTGACACATCAAATGCACAGCTCAGAAAGTGGGCACCATAAGTTAACATAGGCACCAAAAGTGTCTACATAGCTCTCCAACCTCCCAATGTATGAACATGCTACACCAAGAAATACTTGTAGGGTGGCAATTTCAGACAGAAAAGTAAGTATCACTATTGTGCTGTAATTATTAATTAGTTTAGTTCACTCAGTCTCTACAAATTATAAAAAGAAGGCTGAAACACTCGATTCAAAACAAAAAACTATCCAAAGCAAAATAACACAAAAACCAAACAAACAAACTACAAAAAAAAAAAAATCCCCAAACCAAACAACCAAATAACAAAGCATTTGTCAAGTATCTTCCAATCAGGTTTGTAGGTTTTTCTGCCTGAAACCCTGGTCTATGCTAGACAGCAAGTTAGATCAAAATATCTAACAAAACATTCTTGCATCAAAGTCAGATTAATCCACAAATTTTGAAAACATTCATTTAGTTTACAGCTGACTGAGGGAAAGAAAACCTAACACAAATGAACATACAAGTTCTCTGAGAAGATGAGAAAACTATGACTAACAGTGTGTATCTGAACCAAAATAGAACTGTAGTTGCCAAAATCTCCCTGGCACCAAGTCTCCCTACATTTAAGAGACAGCTAAGCTGATGAAGTAGTATTTCCTTTCGTGTACATGATGATATTCTGTATATCACAGAAAGTATCTTTTCAGTACTTAACAGTTCAAGGAAAACTTATCACATGAGGTTATGCTGTTATGAATCTAGTGCTGGAATCTAGGAAAATCTGCTTATCTTGATCCACAAGCTCACAGAAAATAACTTCTGGTATCTTCATTCAAAAATATTTTTAGCCATGGATGTTCTGCCACCAATAAATCAGGGTACATTTTGACATGCACCTTGCTGTTGTACATCTGAAGTACAGCCTACACCTTACATGGGTGGTTTTGTTGATATGCAATTGCAGGCTAATATATCCTTGTGTCACCCCTAATAATTGCAAAGTTGGGGGGAAAAATACGAATAGAACATTCCTATTAGTAAAATGCTAGAATAGTATTTTCCCCTCTTAATTTAATATCTCTTAAGCTTCCAGTCATGTCTGTTGTGAAGCAGCATATATTCTCCAGGGAGGCATCTAAACACTGACCCAGCAGTCCAGTACTGTACATCTCCCCTGACTAGGACCTTCTGAAGAGTTTGTGGTTTGCTGGTTTGTTCCAAACAGTGTTAGCTGTCCAAGAAAGGATATTACCACTCCAGCAACCCCTGTCCTATTGAACATAGCAATAGGGATGGCATAAATAACAGAACAATCTACAAGCTGGCTCCACAGTCTAGCTCACTTATTCTCTCATTTCTTGTTTAAACCAGCCAGGTGGTTAAAACAGTAAAAGGCACAAAATCAAGACAGTGGATTTGGGCAGGAACGTTAGTAGCTAGGCTGTCATATTGTTACAAACTCCAAGTATTTACTTACCAAACTACAGATAATGCTCACCTCGTTGCATTGATCTAGAAATAAAAGATCCAACTCCAATAGCACCTCTGCTATAGAAGCACAAGGTTAAAAGTCATCACTGCAACCTGTAAAGCAGATTTTTGAACTTTCTATGGTCACACTCATTGCAAATGATGGGAATTGTTCTTTACCTAAGCCAGCCACAGTGAGAGTGGTGAAGGTCAGCAGCAGGAAATCCCCACAAAACTCCAGAGCTCCTCACTGCCACACTGTCCATTGGATCAACCTGATTTATATTCTCCCAAACCCACCATGTCTCTTCATTTATTCTTTAATTTTTTATCAAACAATACAGGCCAGAGTCCTGTTCTTGTATGTGCCTGCAAATATCTTTAAACTACACATTGTTGTAAATGTGATCATTTCATTAATTTATGTAAATAGGACCTTGGCCAATGACTTGGCTGTTATTTGTGAATGAATCATGATGCTCTGAGTGGCTGGATATATTTAACTCTCATTAATTTACTCAAAATAGCTACTAATGGGCTTCTTTAGCTCATGACTCTTGTAACAAAAGGCAAAAGGATGATTGGATTTGCTTGGGGAGGGCCTAGGTAACCCTTTCTGTTACTATCCAGTGACCAGCTTATAAATACATTGCACTTCAAGTTACTTCAAGTGATTTTAAGGCAGTAGTAGGTTAACAGCTCATGACAGAAAATGCAGGCTTCAGTTGGCCTCAGCCAGCAGCACTGAGCCATTTCTGGAAACTATTTGTTTTCACTTCCTTTTGAGTGAAAGGAATGCTGTTAAAATTGAAATTCTGAAAAAAACTGAAGGCTGTGAGCCCAAATTGAGAGTAGTAATATAAATAAGTTCAAATCTAGCAACAGTTTGTTAGAGGGAGTAGCTAAATATAAAGGCTTCAGAAGAAACATGCCACTCACCATGGTATAGATCCACTGGTTTTATGATTCAGAAATACTTTCCATGAAAAAAGGTTGCATACTTGGAAGATTTCATTGTATATTTGGAGAATTTTATATGTGTAAAGTACTGCCGAAGTTTTTATATTATGTCATGCGATCTGTTTTGCAGAAAAATGTTATTTTTGACAACTATACTCTTTTACTAGCTGGGCTCAACATCATCACATAGCTGCTGTTAACATCATCATCTTGTCTTTGACCTGAGGTTACATCATGCTCCTTTGTAGCTCTGACTTCTCTTTTCTGTACCACACAGACCCTTATTGCTTTTAATCTCAGGTCAGTAAGGTCTTAGTGTTTCATCTCTTCTTCCCAGGCACAGGCAGCAGGCTCCAGCTCCCCTCCTTCAGAGGTGCCCTTGGTGGGCTGTTTGCTGAAGAGCCAGATAACATCCATGTACTAGAAACACCTGCCTTTCCAATCACCTAGCTTTCTACCCATGGTGATCTTGTACAATCTAGATTTCAGGATCTCAGTGACCTCGTTTTTCATTCACAAGAGTCTGCACAGCTTGGAGTTTCCACCCATCTTCCTTGTTGTCCAAGCTAATGTACTACATTCTATCAACAGTTTGTTGATATTGTTGAGTACTATTTGTTTTTGTATGAAATAGAGATATTAGCTTGTATTTCAGTTCACCAATAGCTTCACCAAAAGCTTTTAAACTTTTCCTGCACAAATACTGGAAACACTCCGGTTGGAAAATATACTGCAATATTTGCTCAAAGTTTGTTGTTTTAGCAGACACCCCTGCCAGTGTAACATTTTGACAAGAAATAACCATGGTAACAAATGCAGAAGGCTAACAAGGACAAAGAGTTCAAAATTGTTTCAACTACCCCTGTCCCGGCCTACATCTTGTATGTGCATCAAAAATCCTTTTAGGATAACCACAGCTGTTTAAATTATCTTTTTTCAGCCATTAGTAAATTAATGCTTCTTTCTTTCTGGGATTTAAAAGTGAGATGAGTCCTCCTGGTATGACTGAGAAGAATATTTAGAGCCTTTGCTTCCCACCCCTTAGGATGCTGGGAATGCTGATGAAGAGAGGAAACACTCTGTGTGGATTCTAGTATACCAAAATTAAGAAATTGTTTTGGCATTGAACACAGGAATGCAAAGTCTGTCTTATATTTTGTCCTTCATAATTAAATGTAATAATTTAAAAAAAAAGTCGGCGTTTACACTTGAAGTTTCACACAGATGGTTCTTGTAGAAGATGAGGGTTTGGCCTAACCTAGTTTTGCATAAGACATAAGGCTGTCTTAACCCCATATTTGCACTGGTACCTTAACAGGACATGTATGGATCTTGTGAAATCTGCCAGGAGAGAGCTGCAGCAGTTCAACAACAGTTCAACAACAGTCTAAGGCCAGCCTGTGGCTTTCGAGCTGCATGTGACTCAGTAGAGAGTCAAGTATGGCTCTTGTGCCAGAGCTGTATCACAGATGTTAATTGCTTCAGATTTTTAGCTGTAGAGGGAAATCAGAAACCATTAGGGATTGCTGAAATTAGTGTTGCCTTGTGGGATGCAGCTGTGTGCTCACACCGGGGGGAAGTGGAATCCCCTCGAGTGCTATCAGCGTGTTACTGCCAAAGCAGCGATCGCACAGATTGCGTTCCCTCAGCTCGCTGAGGTAGGGAGATCTTGGCAAGCTTGTCTGAAGTGTTGGCCAAGCTCTGCTTCCTAAGAGTTCAGCTGTCTGGCCTATCCAAATCTGCCACTGGATTCATGCAATTATAGCACTGCAGTTTCAGAGGGCATGGCACAGGCAGGAGGGACACAGCTGACATTGTGCCACCTTTCCTAACACACTCTGACTTCCTAGACAGGGTAGGCATTAACAGCAAGTGCTCCTGCAGAGAACTCTGGTCTGATGCTTCAGTTCACACCAGTGGATCTAAAGCAAGAGGCCCACCAGGACTGCTTTGCCTCTTCCCTGGCCCAAAGGATGCTCACACATACAGGACTGTAAGAAGTCCTCCAAACAACACCTCTTGTTAATAGCACACAGTTCCAAAACGGCCCAGTGATGGAGCCCCTGTGGCACTGGTCAGCTCTCACACACAGGCTGTTCACAAGCATTTGCAGACCATTCTATTCTATTCTATATCTATTTCATGTGGAAATTTGAATGATACTTTGACCATCATTTATTTTTCTTTGAAGGGGCCTGAATCCCAGAAAAGGTTGAGTCAACAGCATGAAAATGGATTCTGGATATTGCCAAGGAAAATAAGAGCAAATATAAAGATACTTACAAAAAAATACCTGACATTTTGTTATTTTTTACTTAAGCAGAAGCTGCTAAACAAGAAGTTTCTAGAACACTCCAAAACATTAAGTCAAATTAATATGACTAAGAACCCTTACTTTGGTATTTATCTCAATTTCAAAATACTTCAATCACTTAGCACCTGAAAAGTAACCCAGCTATGAAACCCTGCCATACTGTGTAACTGCTCTTTGATGAAAATTACACCACACCTTATTAATCCCTTGCGGGGGTAGGGCGGGGGAAGAAAAAAAAGAAAGAAACCTCCTTTAACTACAGCCTGGAATGACTCGCAGCCAAACAGATGACACTTTAGCAAGTATGCCTAAGTACAGTACACTTCACAGTTCATCTTGGTATTAGTCACACTTAAAAACTGCGTATTTTAAACTAGCATTTAATACGTATGTCCACTACACATCTCCAGGATTAATCTTCTGAAATACAAATTTCCCTGAATAGGCATCATGTTTTCCAGAGTCTCATGACATTAATCAAATATCACTCTGTGCAAACTCCATACCTCCCAAATACAAGCCAGGTTTGTGAGTCAGCTCCACACACTGTAATAAGATCAAAGCAAGACAAGTATGGCGCTCCAACAGCTCACTTGCAGGAAATTTGACAGTAAAACCACCTAAAATAATTTTTTCAGATACTAGATATAGTGAAAGTAATATGTAGTATCACAGACTGATTTTGCTGAGTATGTTTTAACATTGAACAGAGCTCAGATACTGCAGGGTATCAAGTATCTTCAATACAAAAATTCTTTTCCTGTACAGTATTCAAACATAAGAGAGTTCAACACAACAATCACAGAAAACAGATTATAAACACTAAAATATTACCAAAACATGTATCACCGATACTGTAGTAGCTTATGCAAATGCAGGTTGCATTTACATTACACTTCATCATGAAGAAGATTCTTGCCCCTAAAGTGATAAAACTAACATATTTGAAATTTTCAATATGCATTCTCAAAGGTTTAAGCTATTCTTTCTTTCTTTCTTTTGATATACCTTGCCTCTGTTTCATTGCAAGGTTTCAACCTTCAAATGACTAAACTTACGACTGAATGCTGAATACATTGTCCTTACCATTATGTTACAGCACGTTACTTTTAGAAGTAGATTGGTGGTATGACTAAGAGAGCAGAGTTTGTTTTTCCATTCTATTCTCCACTATATAGTCAAAATTCCTTTTCTGAGTAGTCATGTTAGGCAGCTTACACCAGTAGTATCTGCAAAAAGCAGGCACAAAAGGTAAAGGAACAACTATTCAGACTTTAAAAAGCACAAGTGTTTCAAACATACTTTTTAAATACGCAATTAATTCTGCTTACTGGCATGTTTTAGAAAGCTACAGTCATGCTTTCAGCTTTTTACCTTGTGTAAGTTTGTAAATTTAGGAGTAATGCAAACTTTCTTTTGCAAAGGAAGGTTTCAAATTACTAAACCAGCACAATAGATTTTAAAGGTTTGCAAAAGTTTGTACTACTTGCTATTGGGAGAAATAGCCAAGCTGCTGTTGTTTTTCTTTTGACTTTTGCTGAAAAATCGAACCATGATATTCACAATCTAGTTTCCTTTTCATGGTAACTCCTAAGGACATTAGTCAGTTATTCAGGATATGTAATTACTCTGTCATCTCTCTAGTTATTAAAGCAATCCAATAATGTTTTTAATACAGGCGAGTTTCATATTAATTGAACTCTTCTTGACGAAGCAAGCTCCCCAATATAATAAAAGCTACCCTTTGCAAGCACCACAAAGCAGAGAACTGACAGAGCACAGTTATTAAACATGACACCAGTTATAATTGCTTTATAGTATTACATGTAGCCATGCCCTGGGGCAACCTTCTTTCTGTGACCTGGATCATATAAAATAGCTAAGAAATTTTCAGGTAGTTTCTACATTAGATGATCCTTTTGTATTTCAGTTGGCAATACTTTTTATACTATAGTAGCTGACACATCAGGATTTTAACAAAAGCAACAGCTTCTCAGTGACACTACAAACACACAGGAGAATGCTCAGCCTTGTGATGTGTTCCAGCAAGGTGCCAGCAACCCCAGCACTGTCCTGCTGCAATATCAAGATGCTGTACTCAGGAGTAGCAGGAACCTCCACATTCTCCACAGTAATGGCCATGAGCATCACTAGGTTGGAAAGGGGTGTGTTGTCTAACTGATTTCATAAGAATAAGGGAATTTATTATAGCAAAACCCAAAATATGTCATGGAAGTGCAAATTCTATATAATTAACCAGTAGTAATTAATTATCAAGCCAGAGGTTCCTGCAGACACTTCACACAGGGGTTTAAGCTGCACTTACAGGATCTCACATTTTTCTCCTCTTTTGCTGGTTCCATGCTCCCTACTGAAAATACTATATTAAAAGAAAACTTAACAAAATGTTTCATAGTCCCTTTCCCTTTTCAGCTGCACAAGTGTGTTCAGCATCTTTTCTTCTTCAGTTACAGATTAATTTTCAGGGACACATTTTTTTCTCTTTAAAGCCAAAAATCTGAGGGGAAGCATTAGGGGGAAACAGGAGTTATGGCCTATAGTTTTTTTCAGGGATTCTGCCTCTGAGACCTTAAAAAATTACAGGAAAGGGATGAGAAAACATGAGTTCCTCCTTCCTGATATTTCCTTTCAATTTTGAAAAAGCAGTGGTTTTGTCTTCAGCCAGTAAAAGTAAGCAACAGAGAAGGAAAAATGCAGCCAATACAAAGACTACAATGTCTACTTACTGTCTTTCCAGGTGCTTTTCTTATTCCCTACATCCTCTTCTTAATCATTGCTGGAATGCCCCTGTTCTATATGGAACTAGCACTGGGACAATATAACCGAGAAGGGGCTGCCACTGTGTGGAAAATCTGTCCAGTTTTCAAAGGTAAGTGTCCCTCTGCTCCCTTGAGCAGCACCTGAGGGTGCCATGCATGTGTGACCACAAACAACGTAAAGATATCTCATCTTTCACAGGCAACGTGGTATTTGGTGACCCTTCCCCAACCCCTGAAGTCAGAAACCTTTATGTTAGGTGAAGCACAAAATGGGAAAAGCCACAGAAATCATCTTCAGGGGGATTGCTGGCTGAGTGCAGCAGAGGGCAATGAGCAGAAGCAGTTCAGCCCAGCCCTCCTTTCCCCTGTGTACTGGAGTGGGAGGAACTGGGTGGAGGGAGGGGCTTGCCAATCCAAACGTCGGAAATCAAATCTCGTCCAGGATTAGTTCAGCCCTGTCTTCCCCATTGACTAAGATAACCACTCCTACACTCAGGGCATGGAGCTTTCTCTGCAGAAGTCAACATACCACAGTGGCTACAACACTAAAATGGAGTTGTGAAGACTGTAGGTTCAGCCACTAGACTTGTAACATCACAGGAGTTTTCTGTGGTATCTCTATGCCTCAGTTTTCCTGCCTATGAAGTGGGAAGAATGATTCTGATAGCCTTTGTAAATTGTTTTTCAGATTTAGCGATGAAAAGCACTTATTAAAATCTGAACATTATTAATATTGAGTGTTTTCCACTAGGATTAACTCTCCAGCATCACTGAATAAAAGGCTATGGAGTATTGTTTGTGCACTGAGCTACAATTATTCTGCAAGGAAAAAATAGGTTAGGTGATTGGCTTTGATCTGGAAGTGATCACTGTGTGAAAGAAGCCATATGTGTTCTGCACATGAAACAAGTATTTGTTAAGGAACCTCAAGAATTTTTTTAAGCATTGCTTGCAAGCAAAAAATATAAGTTCCTTCATATGTATAGCAGATTGTATCTAAAATCTTATGCAAAAGCCTTTTCAACCCATAGATATCTGAAATTAAATCAGGCAAGCTCAGCTGACCTTAGAACCTTAGAATTCAGATCATGTTCATCCTGGGACTGACAAAAGCTGGAGCTTAACAATAGCAATCCAAACTTGATGGATCTGCTGCTTGGATATAGGTTACACTGAGTAAATGTTAGTCTTCTTTCTGAAAATACAGCTCTCCTCTTCAAGCAGTCTACAGCTACACAATAAGAAAAGTGAAGGGGGTTTTTCTTACCAGTCAAACCCAAAACTCACAGCAAAATCAGCTTAACATATATAACAAAAAATAAATAAGCAAGCTAATAAAATAACGTATCTTAAAATTTTAAAATTAATTCATATAGAGTTACCCAGCCCTTCTATAATCCCGTCATGGGAGACAAAATTCATCCCAGCACCCAGGAACCTGAATATCCTTTCTGAATAAAAATTTGTGTTGGTATTATTTAATATTCCTTTGGATGACAATGAGGATTTTGAAAACCTAAATGCAAAAATTAGACCTTCAGGATCTCAAAGCATTTGAGCCGAATACCACCATGCTTAGAGGTACTCTGTGTTGACTTCAGGATTGAAAAGATTATGAGAAAGGAAAATAGAACTTATTTCATGTATATTCTTGTTGACATTCCAGCTATGTTTTTAAGCTGACATTTTCAAGGTGGACTAAACATACATTACTGTTGATTTTTAAGGTTTCTTATTACAAGGATATAGAATAGCATAAGTTATTTGATTCTCAAAAAGTAATAAGCATTGAGACATATTTGCACCTCGGTATAAACTCAGTACTTTTAAAGTCTTGACTAAAACTTCTGATAACATGCAAACACATTTTACTGCTAATGCATTGGAGCTGTTTCTGGTACAACTCAAATCTCTCACTCAAAGGAAAAATACACAATCTACACAAATTTATGGCAGCTTCTGTAAATGAACAGCACTATGGTACTAATTTTAGCTATGAATATTATTGCTATGAACTCTAAGCACTCTACTTCAAATGAGAAGTTATCATAACACATGCAATTACAAATACACCCTGTAACCTTTGTAACACAGTCTGTTTTCATCTCTGCATTTTTTTCCAGGGTCTATTTTATACTGTGGGTGGTGCAGCATTACTTTTGAGAAAACCTAGAAACATAAGAGCAAATTCATTCCTGAACATTTCTAAGATCACAGAGAAGAGCCATTTAAAACACATTTGATCCTGTATTTTTTAGTCTTGATATTAAACATCTCTCATTGTCTTCCTGAATTAGAGGAATTTCAGGAACACTTTTTTAAAACAACAATCATCTAATTTTAGTACTTCATATATTATCCATACTTAATGTTTTAACATTCACCTTAAGAATTATTCCTTTGGGGGATTCCTCCCTCCTCTCCATTCTATTGATCATAGTGTATCACTAGAGTTTGACTGTTCAAGTACTAGATTCATTTAAGCACTAAGGGTTTGAAAATACTGTTTCATCTTTACTTTCACAATTATTTCCCCATTGTTAGGGATGAGCAAACTGGTTTATGGATTAAAAGCCTCCTGCAGAGCAAAGAGTAACTTTCCTACACGCAGCAGTCTTTGAACTGCCAACTCCTTCAGGGTCAGCATCTGTTCCTTATGCAAATTTTAAACCAAGGATTAATACTCAGTGTTTGCTACTTCCTTTCTTTCTTGTTTCTTAAAAGAGAAAAAGAAAGCCTAATAATCTCCAACTGCTAGGCCTCCAATGCAAAAAATTAAACAGCAGAAAATTAGAATTTAAGGTTTGCACTTAGTCACTGTGACAATACAGTGATGACATTCATAAGATGTAGTCTCTACCTGTTATATGCAGTACATACAACTTCAAGGGAGGATTCAGAGAACAAAGCTGCACACACAATAAAGGAAGAATGATTGAAGTCAAGGCAAAGCAAGAACAATTCTGACAACCAACTTTTATTGGGCTCCAACATTAATACCAAAGCTTCCTCCCAAACCACTGGAAAATGTCCATTTTCATGAGGAGAATGTGCACTTTCTGGGGCTCTCTTGCTAAACGGGCCTTCCAACCATACTTCACGATAGGCAAAAGTACAAACCCAATGTTCAAAGTCAAAAGAGAATGCTTACACTGGGAATTCTGTAATCCCGGAGAGACAGTAAATAGGGTGGAATGTCACAAACGATTTAACCCCAACCTCATATTCACCAAGATTTACTGGCATCCCCAAAAAGCACCTGGAGACCCTCAGTGGAACAGCAGAGACTGTTTCATGCATGATTTGGAGCCAGTTACATGCTGATGGAAGCTATTCTAGAGAGTAGCAATGGGAAACAAGAGAGGGATCAGTGTCTGTTCCAAACTAGTTCAGGGTGGGAATGTGAGGCATAGGGAAACTTCATTTAAGTGTTGAGCTTTACTTTTCCAAGAGAAGTTGCCAAGGTCTCTGACGTCACGAAGTGAATTTTGCTCCTAACATGGGCTTGCAATCTTCTGCATTGGAAGCAAATCAGCAATGGAGTTGGTACAAGGACAAATTTTGACATTGCACTGCTTAATTTCTTTTTCTGACAAACAACTGGATTTGATAAAAGCCAGTCATTTTCCAGAACCATTTCTGTAATTTTTTGTTTAGAGGTCAGGGACATTGTGTCCGCATATGTGTATGCAAATGTCAAAAATTCCTTTTATTGGTGTGAAGACCTAAAATGAATTTGCAATCATGTATGGCTGAGTTTAACTCCAGTGTTTGTGTATACTGTTGCTCATCAAATGCAATGTATAACGTAGTTTTCCTTTTTCTCTAGGTGTAGGCTATGCAGTTATACTCATAGCTCTTTACGTGGGTTTCTACTACAACGTTATCATAGCTTGGTCTCTGTATTATCTATTTTCATCATTCACATTTGAGCTCCCCTGGACAAACTGCCACAACAGCTGGAACAGCCCAAACTGTACAGATCCCAAACTCTTCAATGCATCAGTGCTTGGCAATGGTACTAAATACTCAAAGTACAAGCTCACTCCTGCAGCTGAATTTTATGAGTAAGTGTTGACTTGACTTTGCTATTTATTCAAAATTCTATGTCTAAGGGAGTTTCCTCTTGAAGGTAATACAGTTTATATCCAGCCTGTAGAATGAGCATCAGAAGACTAAGGTTAAAATGGAGCTGTAATGTTGATCTGTACTCTGGGTGACTAAGACTTCTGCCTCTGGGAGCTTTGCTTTCTCCTGTACTAATGCAGTGCTTGCTACTGAGCAAAGTGGAATTGGACAAGACACAAATCTGCTCTGATGTGCCACTCTTGCTTGCACCAGCTTTGCCAAGGCAAGGGAACACAGCAATGTTCTGTCAGAGATGACTGCATGCCAAACTGAGCTGAGTTTAAGGCTTTGCAAAATATTTCAGAGCAACAGCACACCTCTGTGTGTTCCACTGCTTCAACAGTTCAATGAAGTGAGATGAAACATTGAGCAGGAGGAAAGAGCCAGGTTATAGAAAGATAGGCTTTTACCAATTCCTAAGCAAAAGTGTTTAACAACACGGGTGGAGACAGGCAAAGGTACACTCATATCAAACAGCTGGAGTCAAACCCAACAAGGCATATAAATTAACAACCAAACTATAAAACAAAGATATCAATCTCTGTATTAGTATTTTCATTATGGACTTAACAGGGAAAAATGGGATTTGATTAGGAGAAAGAAAGGGGGATGAGCATCAGACTGTTGAATCAGCTGTTGAATTAATCTGAATAATCAATTAATTAATGTTTCTGTGTTAGGAATAGAAGGGGATCAGGGCACACACCTGCTAAGCAGTTAGTCCAACCCTGCAGAAATAAAGGGAAAACACTGTTACCATAAATAACCTAGTGTGTGTTACACCACGCCCGGCTACAGTAGGGATCTTGGGGTCTCTGTTTATAGCTCTTTAACATTTGTGGCTGCTGTTTCTTCTCTGAAGACAGCATGGTGAAAGATCAGTAGTGATACACAAACTGCTGGCAGGGGTCTGGGTAAACTAAACACAATGCTTTGAAAACAAGATGGGGGGTTGAGTTCAAAGGAGTTCACTAAAATGGCAAATAACGACAGCTGTGAAATCTGCCCTGACAATATACAATGTGTTCACAACACAAACATAAAGACAGATCATTCCTAGCAAAAGGTTATATATGTGTTTAGTCAAAGAACCTGACTTTGACATGAACTAGAAGAAATTATTCATTCAGCATCTTAAGACTAAGAACTGCATTTTTAGAGAATATTAATTTGAATGGTGCTTTAAAAAAGGGTTTCTTTAATTTTCTTGTGCTTAAGCCTTAGTAAATTAAAATGCAATCCCTGTATCTTGCTCTGCCTTTTTATTATTTAAAATGGTCCTGTGCAACTTCTGCTGACAGATCATGCTTGGGTAATGATTTTGATTTTGTAGTGGCTGAGGTTGTGGTAGAATATAAATTCATGAAGGTTTGATTTAGTTCCACTGATCTGGGGAACAGCTCAGTTAATGATTGTCTGTACACTGAAACTTGCAATATTATGGTTATTTCCTCATTGTGAAATAGATTCAAGGTGCAGTGTTCAGAAGGTAAGAATAAAAAGGGAATTTGACATTTCATTATGCTTTGATCCCTGAATTTTGGGGCTGTAATTAAGTCACTAGGCCCTGTACTTATCAGCCACTAGATTACACTGCAAAAATGAGAAGAGTGACCACGTAAGTAAAACACTCTATAACATCTGTGTTCCCAGCTGTAAAAACAGGGAATCACAAGGGGCATTATGTTCACTTAGCCAGTATTTGGATGAGCTCATCAGGTCCAGCTGTACAGCTCAGGTGTGGACCCAAACTTGTACAAAGTCTTAGTGTATTCAGATCCAACCTAATAAATCAAATCAGAAAACAGTTTCTTTTCTTGCATCAAATAACCTAATTCATGCCCATTGTCTTCTTACAACAGGGGGAGTTGAATCTTCTGATTATAAAGTTTCATCTTTCACAGTCAGGAAATGGGAAGTGATACAGCTTAAATTTAGTTCTCTAGGTTGTGTAGTTACATCAGAACACTCACACAAACTTTTGGCCTCCAGTGGGCAGGCTGAGGGGGAAGCAGGGAGACCAGAAACACCCAACATTTATTTTGCAGCTGGAAAGTTAACTGAAAAGAGGTGCTTCCAAGACAGGCTTCAAGCAGAGAGCTGGTGTGATTATCCTGTAAAAAAACCAGACACTTCTCTTTGGGACATAATTCCTTCCCACTAAGGTGGCCTGACCATGATTTTAGAGTTGATTATTTCCTAAAGCCCTGTAGCTGCCAGAGTTGACTGCCTCTATCTCCACCAGCACAGGAATAAACTGTAGGAGGAAGTGGGAGTACTGTGATGAGACAGTTCATCAAATACTACAAGAAAGATACTGCAAATTCAGCAGAAATATGCTCCTTGTCACTACTTATATTGAGTGAGAAAAGGGAAAACTCGCAATCTAGCCCAAATCCAGTAAGCTGTCCAGTATCTGGCCGGGAGGAAAAGCAGAGAGAAACCTCTAAGCCTCAGACTTGGAAGAAATCATTTAAAGTTGAAAATTCCATGCCAAGGCAATGACAGGAGAACTTTGAAAAACATATTTGGCATTTGCTTTCAAGCCTCAAGAGCTGGGCAGAACTTAAGGCTGAAGTGCTTCTACACCGAGGCCTTTTAGAGACTTGCATTTTACTAAGTCTGGTTTCAGTCGTAAGGGCTTAATTCAGGCCAAGGTGCCATTAAAGTCATAGGGACAGCTTCTTACAACAGGAAGGGGACAGGACCTCTAAAATACTTCATTAGAGATGGTTAAAATCAACTATGAAGTATTTGTACACTGTAATCTTGACAAACCAAGCTAAAATCTAATAACTGGTGCCTTTCTGCTAAGTAATAGCCAGACATAAAAGAAATCCAGTTAGGAATAAAATGTCAACTCCACATTTCTTTAGAGACACATATTACTTCAATTCCTTCCCTTTTTAGTGGTTTGGAATTAAACACAGAAAATGCAAAGAACCTTCCATCCTTTCCACACATGTTAAAATAATTCAATATAAACCTCTTTTTTGGAAGAATAGAAGTACATTACTGCAAATAAAGTTTCCCTATCTACTCCATATTGCTCCTATTTAAATACTTTATCTGAACACAGGCATACTTTATATTTGTTCTCTCCATTCTTGCGTCTGGGAAAAGTCTCTTACTATCTTGCTTCATTTATGCTGACAATTAAAAAATACCAGTTTGGAGGAACAAAAGCACTATTCTTCTCACAATGTGCCGTGCCTGCAAAAAATCATGCTCTTTTGTAGAAAAAATCCCGGCAATTTTTTAGACAAAACAGTGAAATTGTTAAGAAACATATTGGTTTACAGCTATTTCCCTCTGACAGCACTTTTTCTCAGGGCTGTAGTCCATTCTTTCTGCATGAGAAACTTTACAGGGAAATTTTCATGCCAGATTCAGTAAAGGAAATTCACAAAATTCAAAGTCTGCCCAGCTGTGAGCAATAGCAAAAATCTACCTAAGAACAAGGAATAAAACCAAGATTCAGTCATGGCAGTTTACATTTGGCATATTTATGAACATCATATTTATGAAATTTATGAGTGTGTGAACCAAGAATGTCCTGAAAAAAAACCCTCACCCTATACAACAAAGGTTACTTTTATAGATCAATAGGTTTGTGCTTTGGGGTACAAGTCTGCTGGAAATGCCACCCCAGGCAAAGGGTCCACCTAGTTCAGTGCCACACCAAATGGGGTGATCAACACTGTGTGCTCCAGAGACACAGGAACCTGCCCCCATTAAACAAGTGTGAAGCAACTTCTCCCAAAAGAGAAAACACCACCTCAAAAGTCAGCATAAGCAATTCTGCCTAGAAATGCTTATAAAAACTGAATCAGGCAATAAGAGCTAATGAGAGTGGATAGCCCTATATTCTGCTAATCACACCTGGTCTTTCCAACCAGCTCTTCTGAAACAGTAAATTTTGGAGAGCCATGAATGTGCTGAAGTGGGGCACAGTAGCAGAGGAGGTCAGAATTACTATGTTAGTGGGAAAATAAAGTTTTCAGTGCATTGCAGTAAACATTCTCAGTATCATAATGATCCAAAAAAAATACCATTTCACCTGCAATGGGGCAACCCTGGATGTACAGACAGACTGGGGAATGAGATGCTGGAAACAGTGCTGTAGAAAGGGACCTTAGGGTCCTCCTGGTTGATGACAAGTTGAACATGAGTCAGCAGTGCCCTGGCAGCCAGGAGGGACATCCATGACCTGGCGGGTATCAGGCCATCACGGGGCCAGCTGGGCAAGGGAAGGGATTGTCCTGCTCTGCTCTGCTCTACACTGGGGTGGCCTCATCTCAAGTGCTGGGGGCAGTTTTGGGAACCACAGTACAAAAAGATACTAAGATGTTATAGAACATCTAAAGGAGATGAAGATGGTGAAGGGATTTGAGGAGAAGCCGTATGGAGGAGTGGCTGAGGTCACTCGGTCTGTTCAGCCTGGAGAAGAGGAGACTGAGGGGAGAACTCACTGAAGTTACAACTTCCTCATGAGGGGAAGAGGAGGGGCAGGCACTGATCCCTTCTCTGTGGTGACAGTGACAGGACCTGAGGAAATGGCCCGAAGTTGTGTCAGGGGAGGTTTATGTTGGATACCAGGAAAAGGTTCTTCACCCAAAGGGTAGCTGGCCACTGGAGCAGGCTCCCCAAGGAAGTGGTCACAGCCCCAAGCCTGACAGAGTTCCGAAGTATTTGGATAATGCTCTCAGGCATGGGAGATGTGGACATCTCTTGCAGATGACCTGTGCAGACATAACAGTTGGACTCAACAATCATTGAGGGTCCCTTCCAACTCAGTAAAGACTGTGATTCTGTGATTAAGTACAAATAATAACTTACTATATGCCAGCCAGGGTGCCACTAGTAAATTATGTGATTCCCAAAATCTAGCTTGCAGTCCATTCTCCATTCTCCAACACAAGAGGGAGCTGAAATATCTAGAGAAAAGCCCAGATGCTGTTGCATCCCCCTGGCACCCCCCTGGACTGCGCCCAGCGCTCCAGGGTAGGGTGAGGCACACAGGGCACATGCACTGCACCTCAGATGAGTCAGCTGCTCTCCTGTGCTTTGGGCTGTAGGACAGCACTGTCCCAGAGCCAGGATATCCTTCAGCACTGCAGCTCTGCCTACTCAGAGCTCTTTACAAAGCACCCAGAGGCACCCAAGCAGCTCAGACAGCAGCCCTGGCTATGGCAGAGCCGGGCCTGAGCCAGGTTCCCCCTGTGACACTTCATGTGGTTCTCTGCATGGCACCCCAATCCAGAGATAGTCAGGAGAGCCTAGTGCCCAACCTGCATGGAGCCAGCTCAGGTCCACAGGGTTTGTAGCACAAGCTCTGCCCCACACTGCTGTGTGGACACTACTGCCATGAAAACTATAGCTGAATGTAAGCAGTGCTATTCATGAAATATAAATACCTGGAGCCTGGCAAACTCTGCAAAAAGGGCTCTATCCACATCAGCTTGAAGCAGATAGCCTAAACTTCCACAGGTAAAAGAAAAGCACATTTCATGCTCTGATGAAAACTGGCAGCAATGATGACTGAACTATGGTTGCCCAAATATATAACACAGAAGATGCATGTAGAAGAGTTTTCTAATTGAGCACAATTATCATGCTTCAAATTGCCTTTCTAAACTGAGTATGCAATTTAATTTCTATAGATTGCACATTGTTTACATTGACACTTCTTTTAGCATCTTCAGTCTACAATTTGCATTAAGTTTTAAATCATAAAAACATAGCCTACCTACCAGAATAGGGAATATATCTTGGGACACCAGGACTATATCTATTTATACCTTGTCCAGTTTGCTGATTCTCAGTTTATGTAAGCCATTTGGGTTTGATCTCATAAATATGACTACTAACTTTCAGAAGTACTTATACATTCCTAGAAGTACTTAATATGTTAACTAACAAACACATTTGCTAGTTAACATACTAATTTACTGGTAAGTGATGACATTTTTGAAATCTGAATCAATCTGATGCAATGCATCTAAAATATATATAAATGACACCTTTCTATTGAGTACATCAAATTCAGGCAAGTAACTTTTGCTTCTAATAAAAAATGAAAGAATGACCCTACAGAGCTGTGTAGATGTATTTGGACTGAAAATGAAAATTATAATTGATTTTTGATTGAAAAAATGAGACCTACTCCAAGACCTTAAACCTAATCTATTTATGCAAAACTTTCTAAATTTCTAAAAGACAATCATGTAAATCTGTCTAGAGATGAATAATACAGAAAGCTCCTTACAAAGTACCAGTTTGGCAAAAACATTCCAGATAATTCTACACCTAAAACTCTTAAATCCTCTTAAATGGCTATAGATAAAATGTTTTGGATTGAAAAATATAGAGTAATTTTCAGACCACAACCCTTGGCACTTCTTTTTTCCTGGTTTGTTTCCCTGTTTTTGTGCAAATATTCACCCCTTCCATAACAAATATGTTCTGAATTGCTCAGAGTAGAGACAAAGCACACATTTATAATAATCCTTATTTTTCAGATGGGAAAACCAAGAGAAGAATTTATTGGTTCCAACATTTCCTATTATTAGAACTATGACTGGGTCCTTCATTTAGTGAATCCCACTGAGCAGCTGCCCCACTGCCTCCTCAATAATTTGTTTTTAGTAGGGTTTATGTGTGAGTACCAGGCAGCTGAGCTCCCTGTTGGCTCTTCAGGGTCTGATGCCAAATGAAAGGGGACCCAAGCACTGCACAAAGGCTAACCAGAGTCAGTGGCACTAATAAACAAATCGCTGTTTGTAGATTTCAATGGAGATGAAATCCCCTTTAGCTGGATGCAGTGTGGATGTAAGGCAGGAACTGGTGCCAGGGTTCTGGGGTGACTGGGAGAATCTTCCCAGCAGAGAGCATAAGGAAGGAGAGAATGAGAAGAATTGTCCCAAGAGAGGAACCAGATTGTCTGAATGCAGCTTTAAATTGAGAGCCCTGCATATTCCTGCACCTCCTGCAGACAGGCAGAAAGACTCTTGGAACTCAGATGTACAATCCCAAAGTCATTGCAAATGTAGTTTACACTGCCTTATGTGAGATTCAATCTTAGTATAAACCAAGCTCCTTTGCACAAATCCCTGATTTCTAGTTCATGTTGTTTGATTCTTGGTGCTGTTTTCATTAAGTGTTTCTAGAGCTCTGAGTAGAATATCAGAAAGCTTAAACAATTTATTAGCTTCTCTTGCATTTTGTTTAGCATAATAAAATAGATCCCTGTTCTACTGTCAGCTCTATATGTTAATGCTTGTTCTCAGTCTTTTCCCCCATAACATTCTCATTTTTGCACATATTTCTCATCTACTTTCATTCTTTTCTCAATAACAATCTGCAAAACACTAATTCTAGTTTTCTTACTACCAATGTTTTTTCCTCTCTTTTTGACTCATTCGAATTCTGAGAGTTTATTTTGTTAGCAGAATTGGACAAACATCTCTACTTACGAAGCAAGAACAGAAACAGTTAAAAAATACAACATTTCTTCTTAAATATGAGAAACTACAGAAGCAGGAACTCAGGGTTCACTGATCTAGAATCACAAAATAATATAGGTTGAAAGACATCTCTGAGGGGCATCTAATACTACTCCTTAACCAAAATCAAGGCTATCTTAAAAAGTTAATCAGTCTGCTCCAGGCCTTCACCAACCAGGTTTTAAGATCTCCAAGGACAGAGATTCTGCAGTCTCTCTGGACATCTGTTCAGTGTTCAAGTAAGAATCAACCAGTGGTACTCCCAAACTCCCCAGACACTTCCAGTGAAGGAAAGAGTGTTAGCATCATGGCACTGTGGTGTGAACAGACAGCAGTGGGCCTGTGAGCCCACAGAGGCCTGGTGGGGAGAAGCACCACACAAGAATCACAAGACACCTTCACTGACCACCCCTGATGCCAGCAGGGCAGCTACTGCTTCAGTGCAGCACCCAATCCTGCCACCCACAGCACGGGAAGTGCAAAAGCCTTTTTCCCCCAGTGACTTGGCTTTGTTTCTGTCTATCTGGTATGTAGGCGAGGAGTTCTGCATCTGCACGAAAGCCGTGGAATCCATGACCTTGGCTTGCCTCGCTGGCAGCTTTCCCTCTGCCTCTTGGTGGTGGTAATCATTCTTTTCTTTAGTCTGTGGAAAGGCGTGAAGACTTCAGGAAAGGTAGAGCTCATACTGTCCTTCTATCTTGACTATGTTTTTTGTCTACTTTAAGAAGTCTACTAATTTTAGAAAGCAAGAAAATAAATCACTGATTTTGAGGAATCCTCAGGGACCAAACTATCACATTTCTTGATATTCCAACTGGAAATTTTATTAATTTTATTAATTCAATTCAACATTAGTAGTTTCATCCAGAAAATACTTTGAAATACTCAAAATTGTCTTAAGTGTGCATCCTATTCTTAGCCAAATGTACTAATGTTTCAATTTTATAGGAGGCTTTGGTTTTATTATATAAAATTCCATGTAAAGAGAAATATTTGATGAAAGTTATTTGAACTCACTCTTTGACATCCCTCAGAAAAATATCTCAACAAAAATTCTAGAGTTGGATACATCTAAGAGCTTTTTGTACATTTTCATGAAAGTATCACCTAACATCAGGCAATGACTGCACTTTTTAGTAAATAACAGAGATAAGGAGCTAATCAGCAGTCTAACACACACTGACAATGTCTTCTGCTTGTCAAAGCTGTCTCCTACTGGTATTTGTAAACCCATATATGAAAAGATTCATGACACATAACAGCATTTTCCCTCATGTCCTAAAAAGATCTTCTCCATCAAACTGAATGGACTAAACCAAGAAAATGCCAGCTGTATTTATTACATATTCTTAAATCTTCTGTAACAGCTGATTAACCTTTGGGATCTCTGTTGCCTGCAGGTTGTTTGGATAACAGCCACTTTGCCTTACGTTGTATTATTTGTCTTATTAATACATGGAATAACCCTGCCAGGTGCATACAATGGAATAAATGCCTACCTGCACATAGATTTCAGAAGATTAAAAGAAGCCACAGTAAGTGTACTCTTCTGTTCTCATTCCTTCATTATTAAACCTGTTGCCCTTGTTATGGAAACTGAAACTATTACGGCTAACTTCTGAAATTAAATAGCCATGCTTCTGCCTAAGCACTAGTCCACTGTCTCTGACAGTTTAACTTTCCAATGCTCTCCAAAACAGAACTACCTCACACTGAACCCAACCAATTCTGATCACAAAACACCTGTCCGAAGGTGTTACAGGTGTGGCAGACATTTAAAAAAGTCCATGCTTTGACTGCACCCAGGAAACTGCAACATCCTTTACACAGGAAAATGGAGTCATGCAAAAATTTACTTCTCAAAAGGCTAAGAATTCCCTCAAGAAGAAAATCTTGCTTTCTGAATCACTTGCTTAAGTATTAATCTAGAAAACAAAAATCCTGGCCTATGCAATCCTTGCTAAACATATAAAGTCAGGACTAATTCACCTAATCAAACCATGGTTCTTCAAACAAATAAGATTTTTAACAGTATGGTGTTCTTATCTTACTATTGAAAGTAATGTACATTTCACTGTATCACTGAACAACATTAATAACATTAACAACATTAAGTGTATCCAAACCAAGCCAATTTGTGGAGTAACTTGAAACTAAGACTTATTTCATACATTGTAAATCAAAATCTACAAGTATAGTAACTAATACATGAAATAAGCAGCATTTCAGACCTACAAACAAAGACCATTGAGATATTTTACCCCGCAACTATTCTAAAACTAGCATAAATAATTTATAAGACAGCAGTATCTCTATGGATGAGTCACAAGGCCACTTAATTGATTATAAATCTGAAAAAAGAAAACATCATTTTATTAGAAGGAATTGCAACTTTCAGAAATATCTGCAGTCTGTCCATAGTTGCACTGTACCTTTCCTATGAATCCTACGTTGATTTTTCCTGAATTATTAAAAGACCTCAAGTGTTAGAATACTTATATTTTTTACACTCTTAACCAAAAAATACTTTCCTGAATTTTTAATACTAAATTTGAAAATGGGCATTTCTTCTAAAACAGACCCAGACCCCACGTCTATTTTGGAATAATCAAATCAAACTTCAAATATGGGATTTTCAACCACCTTTGTGACAAGGCAGTAGCCACCCCAGTAACTCACATTTATACATACACACAAATGCAAATATTCAGAGATGTACAAAGCAGGTGCTTATATTTTTCTTATATATTTTAAGCGCTGTTTGGAAATAAACATCACAATGTCAGCTAGATGTCTATGGAGCTGTACCAGCTTGCTCAGAATCCAGGCCTCCATATCTGCTTTCTGCTTCTGGAAGGCTATTCTGCATGCTGCTCTTTCTTGGCATAATATTTCTGCAGCTGCTGGTTAGATGACGCTAAAGTTACTTGTTTCTAAGCCTAAATTTTTCAGACAACAACAATTAAAAGTTACACCATAATCACTTATGCTGAGAAGTGTCACTAACTGCTTTGTCATGTCAGCCCTCCCCCTCTTGGAGACTGGGATCCCTGCTGCTGTAATAGCCTCGTGTGTTTAATCTTTGTCCTCGGGCTCCAAAGAATATAATCCCACTTCATTTCTATGTCAATGCATCCCTGGATGTGATTTATGCTTTTTTTATTTCTTCCAAATAAAGAATCTAACAAAGAAACATCCTAAGTCATAAACAGTAATGACCTCCAGAGGGTTTTGCCAATGCTCTTCTAAAAGCCCTCAGAGCACCCCGGTCACTGTCAAGGTGTGCCCCATTTATTGGAGCCACATACTGCACTGCACTGAATATGCACAGAAGTTAAAATGGCATAAACACTGAAGAAAGCTGGAAAAACTGATGACTGCGTACTGTAAAATGTTTCTTTTTGTTTCTTTTTAATACATATAAAAACAATATCATGAAATATATTAGACTATGCATTGATTAGAAGCCATGAAAATGAGAAACATGAGCATGAGCTGCAGAACAAGTCCTGCTGTCTTACATCCTGCTTGGTTAGAACAAAGAGAATGTTTTGCATTTAATCTTAATTGCAAAGGAATTTCTGGTTTCTGCCCTTCTTTCCCTTCACCTTGATCTTCTCAATTTGTTTCCTAATCAGCTACTATAAGCCAAGACTCTTACCCAGCAGATACTTCAGCATGTGCTTAAATCCTTTGGGAGGCACCAGGTGCTTTCTTACTTGAGTCAACAGGACTTAAGTACATGCTTAAGGGTGCTTGAATAGTAAGGAAGGGTGAGTACAACTGCACTGGCAAGATACAAAATCTTGCCAGAGGCAAGATGCAGATCTGGTTAGAGTTTAAACAAAGTTGCTGTTAAAAATTTTCAGGAATTTTGTTAACAAAAAAGTTATCTGAATTTTTTTAAAAAACAAGAACAAATATAAGAGGCTTTGCATCCCTCCTGCATTCTTATCCACATAAATGCTTTTCAGAGAGTACAACCCTGTTTGATCTCAACCTTTGTGTGAAAATAGAATATTAAGATGTAATTGGTATATAAAAAGAATGAATAAGGAATTAAGGTTACAGGATTGTTTTGTTATTTATTGAAAGAAAAAAAAACCTGTATGAACTATAATTTGAGAAAACCATATCCTCCCATCCATTTGTTAGCAATAAACACTTCATAGACTGCTCTTCATATTATCATTCAAGTAATCAACTCTCCACAGTTCATAAAATTAAGTTTTTCTACAAACCCAGAGTACCATAAGTGATTCCCGGTCTCCAGCAGGCAGTAGTTGAAAGCATCTATCATCTATGTTGAGAAAAGATGTGATCATCAACCTAAGTGCTTTCATATATCATGTCAGCATGGGATAAGGCACTCTCTTCCTTTCCACTAGGCCAAATATGAAAGTGTAGCACTAAAATCCCAGTTCAGATGGAGCTCATAAGCTGCTTAGACCTGTTAGAAAGCCGCTGCTGAATAGATCTAATATATCTGATTTTGTAGAGATGGATGAATGATGAAATTCAGAGCTTTTCATAGTTCTTTCAGAGTTCTTGGCAGATTTATTCAAACACTGCAGATCTTATTTTGAGAAATGTTGAGTATTATTCACACCACTGACTTCACTACCTCTGTTGAAGGTGCTCATTTAAATATCTCTGTGTAACAACAGAAAAGGGGAAACCCTCATTAACCAAGGTAGGCTATTTTCAGCTTTCTGGTTCAGGGAACCAGGACTGTGGCATTGTTCCTGACTGGATGAATGGATTTTGGTATAGAGGAACGCTTTAGAAAATGTTACAGCTTTTCAAATATTTTCCCTAGTGGACCATCCTTAAAATGATCAAGCTGCATCTAAACTGAAATTTAATTACTATCACAGAAATAAGTCTTTCCCCAACTAAATGAGAAAGCTGAGAGATAATCTGCATGGTTCTGTTCACAGCACATCACTCATGCTTCAGCTCCTGAATCAGGAAAGTATTGTGTAAAGTGCACTAACAGCCACACAAAGGAAGCTCTAGTATGGGAAAGAAAACGTCCTGTAACACTTGACCCATTAACTATTTTTAGTTTTCTGGTTGTACATTCCAAGCTAACTTGGAACAAGAACTATTGGAAGTGTATTTCTGTCACCCGGGAGAAAAACCCTGCAATGATCTCAGTACTGGGTAAAATGTCAGAGGTACCTGTCCCAGTGCCCAGCCCAGCAGGGCAGAAGTGTGTGTGAGCACTGAGGGTTGCCCACCCCTGCAGCCTCCCCACCTCGGGTTAGGCCATTCCGGACCATGCGACACTTACACTCCCATCAGCATGAATGCCACTTGTTTTCCAAGAGCCAGTTGTCTTGCTTTTCTCCTGGTGTATCCTTGTGGACTGAACTGACCCTGGCAATGTTGGTGTCATTATGCAGGTATGGATTGATGCAGCTACTCAGATATTTTACTCCTTAGGAGCTGGGTTTGGCGTTTTAATTGCATTTGCCAGTTACAATAAGTTTGACAACAACTGCTACAGGTAAGAGCTTATTCTTCCATTACTGCTGCAAAATTATGCTATTTTACTCTGACTGCAGCTGAAATAAGCTATGTTTTTATTCTCAGTCTTATATTAATGATGCTGAGTTTTGTGTAGACATAGTAACCAACCCAAATCTTGAAACACTGTCTTCCTTACTGAAATTTTAGTAACATGAACCTGCCAAGATATCTGCTGCACTGCAAAGCAGAATGGGATTAGGTCTGGACTTTAAACAGCTGTGTAAACTGTGCTGGTGTTTGCCTTTCAAAAGTACCACTAAGAGCAACAGTGAACACAGGATGAAATCTTATTGGTCCAGGAACTAAACTCAGAAAGATTCCAGCTTCCAGAAGGGTTTCTGTGCTTTGGGATTATATTTCTGTAATTTTACATTGCACTCCAGTTTGGGAATGCACTTTAAATCAAGTCAGTTTGTAAGTGTTTTGCTGAATCATCACCATGGAAATTCAAACAGAATCACTCTGCACCTTCAGAGAAATTCCAACATTTAGATGTTTTGTTAACATTCCAATTTGGAATGAAAGCATCACTTTTCCCATGAAATATAAATTCAGAAAGCACATGCTTAAGGGTGCATGTATTATAAATGCATTGTGAACTGAAGGATGGGGAGAAAAATATATAAAGCAATCCCCATCTAGTTCCTAAAGTTTTTTCTTACTGGGCTGTTCTTCTCTTCATGCTTAGGGATGCTTTGCTGACCAGCACCATTAACTGTGTCACAAGCTTCATCTCAGGATTTGCAATTTTCTCCATATTGGGCTACATGGCTCATGAGCACAAAGTTAAAATTGAGGATGTAGCTACTGAAGGTAGGCAGTTAATTTTATATTCATTTTACCCCTTTTTGTCCACCATTTTATTGCAAAAGTGTTTATATTTGTTTCCAACAAGTGTGTGAAAATCTCATGGAAGTGAACTGAATTAACTTACTTACTTGATTAAATCCCTTGTTGAAATGTGAACTCTAAATGGTATTGATTCACCTCACCTCTACTGAATTGAAGTTTCCCAGCCTCTTGCTCCCACATTTCGCCCATTCAAGAAACAGGTATTTACCACTGGATAGTATCCTACAAAAGCATTGCTGTTCAGTGCAGCAGGGACTGGTTTTGATGGTTCTACTAAGCTCAGCTCTATAGTCCTTTCACTGGGAACAGGTCACCCATGGCCGCAGCTCCTGCGCTTCTCATCATATCCAAGAGTTCACTTGCCAAACAGTAGAGTCCACATCCACATAATTCCTTCTCCAGTACAAAGCTGAAAAATAACTAGTAAGGTTGCAAGTCCCATAAAAGATTATTTGAAGTGGAAAAAATATGACAGAGTTTATTTAATACAAAACCATCATGAGTAAATAATTGAAAGCATTTTAGATATATTTTGGTATAATGCAAATTTTGTTTTAACAGGTACTCAGAGTGTGACAAAGTCATGATTTATCTTATTAAAATGAACCTTTTGTGAAGATAAGAAACATCATTTAATGACACCTTTTTTTCCCCATTTCTATTCCAGGAGCTGGTTTAGTTTTCATCCTGTACCCAGAAGCAATTTCAACTCTTTCAGGATCTACATTTTGGGCTGTGGTGTTCTTCATCATGCTCCTTACTCTTGGCATCGACAGTTCTGTGAGTATTTTTTCCTTCTAGCCTTGACATTTTTCTGTCCTGTTATATTCTGTAACTGCAGAGGCATCAGCCTTAAGCAGGGGGTTACATTTCAAATAAACATTCTGTACATTCCCAAAATCTGTTTTCACAGTCATAGACAAAATAGCAATAGTATTATTCCCTATATTATAGAGACTCTCAAACATTAAAAGGTTTAGAAAAAGATTAGGCCTTTTACAATCCAGTAAATATTTATTCCCTGCTACTTTTTTATGATCTTACAGAGGGTCATAAACTGTTCATCAACTGTTACTACTATTTAAAGGTATGACCCAACTGAACTATTACTACTATGAACCTACAAAAAGGTTTTGGAGCCCTGCTTGCAAAACACAAGTAAGACATTGAGGAGAGTGGTTTCTAGAAGGGATTATATTATATGTGCTAAAATCCATTAGTCTGCTCAAGACAGACAATGTCTGAAGGTACTCTCATTGTTTTTCTACAAGCTATGATACAGAATTTCCTGTAAATTTAATCACGATTTAAAAATCATGCCAGAATATTTCCATAGTGGCTTAATTTTCCTATAATCTCACTGTTAAATGTTCAGTCTAACAAGTGTGTTTTCTCTTTCCATAATGTGATAAGTTTTATCCCACCATGATATTCAGGATCACAGAAACCTCATCCCTGAAAACATTCCAAGTCCCCAAATAATTTTTGTACTCCTTTGTTGTTGCCAAAGAGATATCAAGATATCCTGTTATATTTAGCTCAAAGGCTGATTAATTTCTGGAAAACCAGAGTCTTCAAGGAATAGTGAACCATGGACAGACTTTCATCCTCTATAGTAGGATAGGGGTTCTTTACTATTCCAAAGCATAGAAGTCTCTTCTGAAGTTCAGAATGTACAAAGTTGATCTAGGAATTTCTTCCTGGAAATGGTAAAACACAGTGTTTTCATTGCTTACAACTTCAGGAAAATTCATTCCTTTTCAAGGACAAGAAAAGGAAAGAATGAACTGACATGCAGAGAAGCAAAACTTCTCTGGGGTTGCAGCAGGAAGCTTTGATAATCATTGGCAAATAGTTGAATGAGATCTTGTGGAATGAGGGCTGAGCTGTAAAGGTCAGATTCAGGCCTAAATATCTCCAAAGTGCTTGGATTTTTGGATTCCAGCTGAGGTTCAATGAAGTTTGTCTATATAGACTAAGATCTGGATCCTTAGACAAAAGTTTGAGTGATTATATCTGGGACTGTAGCTTGGCCATTTTTCAACTGTAAGCAAATATGAAGGATTGAAATGAAGGTTTCAGTGAAGGGTTTAGCACAGTCAAAGGACATGAACGACCAGTAGGAAAAGGGCAGAATGAAGAAGAAGAAAACTCATGCTCAGAAGTGTCTAGATCCAAAACAGTTAACTTTGCAACTGCAGTAAATGTAGGGCAATGTTAAGAAACATGTGAGTGTCAAAGACATGGGGCTTTAGAGTGCAGAACACACTTTCCCTACAAGTGGAGAAAACTCCTTCTTCTGGAGCTAATTCAAATACAGTGAACTAGTGAACAGTGACCGAGTTTAGTTCTTTCCTTCTAAAAGGGGAAGGATTTACTGGTTCAAGATTTATTATAATTTCCCAAAGAAAACTTGGGTCCTGGAGTAGTTTTTATGGTGATAATTCTCTGTTACTGATTTCAACCAGTAATATTTTAATCAAATGCTTATAGGAAAGGGACAGGCTATGCCATCACCCACTTACCAACTATTGTATTGCACCAAGCACTCCAGGTCTTGCTGTGGTCTTTTAGCATCACAAAAAGCATAGAATTAAGCATCTCCAAAATATTAAATAAATTTGTTTACTATGACAAAAAATTGAAATTAATTTTCATAGCTTTTTGTTGGAGTGGGAACAGAATGTTTTCATTAATGGAAATTAATTAAAATTCATAAACACCTACATAATCCAGCAACTTGGGAAGTACCTTTCCTGTATTGCAAAACAAAGGCTGATTTTCAGCATTAACTTCTGAAAGTAAAGTAAAATCCTTTCATGTTGTCAACAACAACAAAAAAAATTACATCAAGCTTCCTTTGTAGTAATTCTTCCAGATCTGTAAAAACTTCTGTAAAGCTGGATTTCGTTAATCAATGGCTAAAGTGATTTTGTGGCTTTGTTCAGTACACTTCCTTTACATGCTTGTTGTGCCTGTCTTTATTTAAGAAATATCTTAAGAAGCTTAGTTACTTAAGCTACCAGCTTATTCCCCAGAGTTTATAAAAATATGTATTATTTTCCCCAAAGTACTGTCTACTTATTGTTCTGTTGAGTCAGCAAAGAGGATCCTCAGAGGATACAGGTATGGAGGCAACAACCATTGCTCTTGATGTCCAGTTCCCAGACTCAGTCCTTTACCAGAAGAAAATAAAGCCTCATAACAGCACTGACTTACAGCTGAAATGTCAGAAATCAGAGTGGTTGGGTATTAACTACACAAACTGCTTTGCATTCTTCAGTCTGTATTTCTGACAGTCAGTAGCATTTAACCAGAGCTCTTCTCTTCCCTTCCTCAGATGGGTGGGATGGAGGCTGTCATCACTGGCTTGGCAGATGATTTCCACCTTCTGAAGCAGCACAGAAAGCTCTTCACCTTTGGTGTTTCTTTTGGCACTTTCCTACTTGCCCTTTTTTGCATTACCAATGTAAGTACAACGAAAGTTTCCATCAAAATGTTACCTTAAAAATGCCATTAACCCTGTCAGATGATATATGGATAGGTTCAGACAACTATTTTTATTATAAATATTAGTTCTTAAACAACTTCTGTTCAGAACATCACTTTTAATCTTACATATATGAAGTTTCTCTGGTTTTTGGCACCAGATCACTTGCTATCAATCAAGCCTACAGGTCTTTGTTCCGAAGAACTGTCTGTGCTACTGCTGGGTTGGTTTGGTTCTGTCTGCTTTCTTTTGCATTTGGGGATTTTTTTTTGTTTGGTTTGGTTTTGGATTTTTCAGTCACATTAGATGGAACTATGTAGAGTGCTTATTCCTCTGTGAGGAACTAAGAATTTCAAGAGGCCAGACCATCTGGCTGTTCTCTTCTTGAAGAAAGAGACACTCACTTCTTGTGAAAGGAGTGATGATCCCCTCTCCCCACCTTGTTTCTTAATGTTCCTTCATGTACCTAGATCTTGACATCTTTTACTCTTAACACCATATAAAGCCCACAGAAAAATTGAACATAACATCTAGTAACCTGTATTTATCACTACCATCAGATGGAATGTTCTGCCTCATGGCTTTTGACAACTAATTAAACAATGAGAATCACAATGTTCTAGACGGGAGAGAATTTTCTTTTTTTTTTTTGATCCTAAGAAAAGCAAAGAGACCTGTTAGCAAAGATACCAAAACTGTCAGAAAACATCTGAAACCTGAGGAAACCACCATTAAAGCAGATATGCTGAACCTGTCTCCATCCCTAGAAATTGTTTCCACATCTATTCTTAAGATTAATGAAATGGCAAAAGTTTACAAATAACTAAGTTCTTTTTACATTAAAATACCCCAGTATTTTCACTCCAGTTTCCTCAAACTGCAAAACATTTGAGACTCTAAAAATAGATATATCATTTAATATACCTATCCTTTTAATACCATACTATTTCTATTGATACCTAAAAACTGAACATGCTCTTGTTCCTTCAAAGTTTCAACTGGAAAGAAACTTCCTGAAGCACAATATCAGAGTAAATTCAGTGTTAAGAACCTGAACAGGTGCCAGTGGGTGCAATTCCACCACCTCCAAGTGACCTACAGCTATTCAAGATAACAACCTAACTCTAGCTTTTAAATAATGACACCAGTTTAGATATAAAAATGAATTCCCTCCAGCTGGAATTCACAAATCTTTCCAGAATTGTCCAAATGTATTGGCTCATGCAACTAAAAAACAACTTTTCTAGTGTGTAAAAATTAAAAAGAAAAACCCTTGTGAGAACATCGCATGAAATTAATGTTTGATTTTGCCCCCCGAATTTTTAAGGCTGCATTCTCAAAAGTAGCTGTTTCTGAAACAAAGGCATTCATTTGGAGCAGGTGGAGAGCAAAAACAAGAGGTCAAACTCAAATGTCTTTCCATATGCAACATTTTCGAACACAACAACCAAAGTTCATTCCATTTCCGGACAAGTCCCCACAGAATTAAAAACCTAGACAAGGCCTAAGTACTGGTCTCCCTATTTTTGTAAATATACACAGCTGTTTCGGCAAAACATCTTTAAAAAAAAAAAAGGCAACTGATTACAGAGACTAAAATCACCTACATATCGAAACAGTACAAGTGCTATTTATACCATTGGTGTTAAAAAATACAGAAAATAATTCCTTTGTTTCTCTCCTTCTGAACAGGCATAATCAGATTAAGATTGGTTGTAAAAAGATATTTAAACAAAAATCTATTGCAACTGCAAACATTTTGGTTGTTTACACGTGACAGAGTTTCGTGAAGCACTTTATCCAGGTTCATTTTGAAACAAATCTGGGTCTAATGGGCTTCCATTCCTCTTTTAGCCCTCACTCAGTAAAATGAGCAGTAATTTACACAAATACACACAACATTGTAAAACAAGGAAAAAGTAGTCAAATTGCAGCTAAAAGAAATATCAGTGAAACAAGACTCTAGTAAGTGCATTTCCAGTTCTCAGTCATAAAAAAAAGAAGCACAAAATGAGCTGTTGTGAGGGAAGACAAGGTTTGCTGTCTCCACTGAGCAAAGGTTTGCAAATACCACAGCCCAGAGACTAAACAGGGCACAGCAGCTTCCTCCTGTGCTGGTGACAGAATTAACATCATCTTCTGCATTAGGAGGAACAGTGGGCAGTCAGGGAAAAGGGGACATCAGACCAGCACTGCAGATTGACTGGCCTGCAGAACACGTGGCCTTAGGAACAAACTGACTGATAATGCCTATGGAAACTCTTGGAGTGCTCCATTCCTGCCATTAATTTAGCAAGTTCTTCATTAACCGCTGTAGACAGGCCCTGCCCTACAAGCTGCTGCTGATTTCCCCAAACTTCCACTAAACAGGAGTGCCAAGAGAACTCACTAATATAAGTTGAGGCTTCTGTTTCCCAGTGAATTGAGGACATGGGTGAAAAGAAGCCTCTTTAGAAGAGTTGCAAGTCTGATTCCACTATTTTGTATGCAGCTATGAACCTGTGTCTGCAGCACCAGATCCATATTAAAACATTTACGTTAACCCTTCAAGTAAAGCAGATTTCTGTTAAGTAGATACTAAACTACTGAGATGATTCTATTTGTAACTTCACTTTGTGGCATCTTTTAACTCCCCATTGCAGGGTGGAATTTATGTGCTCACACTTCTGGACACATTTGCAGCTGGCACTTCAATATTGTTTGCTGTTCTAATGGAGGCAATTGGAGTTTCCTGGTTTTATGGTAAGAGCTGTTGTTTGTACGTGTAAAAGCTTTTCTGAAATTCCAAGTGCTCAGGACAGGCTTACACATCATTTTAAGGGAAAACAGCATAGCCTTGTATACATGAAACCATGACAAGTCGGGTTTCATAGAGTGATTTTCACCTGATTTATGAGCAGTGACAGGAATGCAGACATTCAGTGGGCCCAGCTTTGAAATCCTGCACAAAGCCAAAGCAAACAGCCTTGTGCAAGGGACTGTGACGGGATGGAAAAGTTACTACTTTTGCCAGTATTTTACGACTCTTAGTATTGCTGATGACTTGCAGTAGCAGGTTTAGACTTGATACTCAGAAAGCAAGTAGATTAGCCTAAACACAGACTCACCTGTTCCCACTTTTCGTTATTCCCCCAGGGCCAGTCTCAAGCATTCCCTACACAATAAAAATAAAGGTAGTGTTTAGAGTTATAATAATTCCTACATGAATCGCTTTTGTTTGGGATATTCTACTTCATTGTAAAACACTAGTGGTTTATTTACCTTATATCATAGAATGGTATGAAATACCCAACATACTAGATACCAGAAATTCTATTTCTAGTATTTGATACTAATTTCTGCCACAAAGATGGAGGAGTGGTTTACTTTATCCCAAATATGGCAAGCTTTAGCAGTATTTAGTTGATCTATGGCACTAGACTGGAATCACTGTGCCAATCAGAGTGCAGTGATGTGCTATAGCCACCTAAAAAAATATGACCTCTTCTTTTCCTTCCCAATCTCCTCTTTATTCTCCTGCCATATTTCCTGACTGATCATAACTCTTTGCACTATTACCAGGTTTCAATGTCATAGCAGCTTGCAAATCTTCTTCCCTTTAAGTCTGTATTGAATTAGTTGCCCTGATTCCCAATAAGATTGTTCTTCCACTGAAAGCCATGTTCATTTTTATTCAGACATAGTGTTTATAGCTAATATATGATTCAGAGGGTTCTTAGACATTATGATTCTTATTGCTATTTCCCTCAGTCACTTACTTATCCATCCATTCTGCCTTACCATGTTTTTCTAATCAAACCAACCTTATCCTGCAGTTAAAAAACTGTTGAAGAGTGAGTGGAGGGAAAGAATGGCATTCATGCACAAAGCTGTTCAGTCTACTAAAGGAACAGTTTCTAGCTTTAATGCACTAATTCTGTCGCCCAACGTCAGCATGGAGGAAGCAGCACATATACTGTTGTCTCTCAAAATAATGGAGACACTTTATTTCACAGACAACTGTCTTTAATGCCTGTAACAGAGCTGAATGTGTACAAATTATCACAGTTTAACTTGGAAGCAGAGACTTCTCCAGTTTCTAAGGGCAAGTTATCTTCTGCTACTTTTAAAACAGGATTTACTGCATTTTACAGTAGCTAGGCTTTGTATGTGGTTTACAAAACAGGCCAAAGTTAGTAAAATTTTATTTTACACTCTCTGTCTTTTATCATTTCTTCCTTTCTTCCTCCAACCTCCCCATAATCAGGAAAATATCTATTCATTTTTCTTAAGCAGCTGACAGATGTTTCTACTGACACAGCATGACCTGTTGCTTTATAAAGAACTTATTACAGCCCCAGGTGCCATTTAAACTTATTAAATCTGGCATGATCTTGTCTGCCTTTTTTTTCTGATAGACCCCAGTTGCCTTAATGACCCAGCTGAATATTAAGCCAGCCTAAAGGCAAGCACTGACATTTTGGCACAGACTAAAAACATGGAAATTTAGTTCAAATTATATCTATGACCATTTACTGTGAAGTTTCTTTTTGCAAAGGCCAACGGTATAGGTAAGAGAAGGGAGAGCTAGTTTGCTTTACTATGCGGATGTACCTTAGTTATCACTGCTAACTTGTTACCAATTTTCCTCATGTGCAGCCCTCATATCATTTTTCTGATGAATATTCCAAAAAATGTCAGACACCTCTCCCACTGGCACAAAACAGGTCTTTGGTTTCACTTGCAGGAAAATCTGTATTCAGTCAGATTTTACTGTGAACATCTCCCTAAAAAACTAGAACAAGCTCAGTATGAGCTTGAAATTATATTCATCCTTATTTGCAATATTACTGCTTTCGTTTACTTAAATAATTTAAAAAACAAATCCCTTAGACCAAAATTTCAGGCCAAAAGCAGGATTTTTTTTTTTTTTTCTAAAAAGAAACCCAAAACAGCCAAAACTCCCAAAAAACCCCAAACAACAAACAAACCAAACCGCGCCAGCCTAAGATCAACTGTTTGACTTTGCAGAAGTGGAAGAACTTAACCGAGCACTGACTGCTATTCTTCATCTTTGCTGCCAGAGGTGCTTGAGTGGTTGTGTGCCTGGCCTGAGAGAGGATCAATGCACACATTCCCACAGAATGGAAATACAAATGGGGCTAACCAGCTCAGAGAGCTTATTGCACTGCCATGCTGGGGAAATGTTTGCCACAGTGCTGCTTGCTTTCACACTAGAACAATGGCTCACAAAGTTCCAGCAGGCAGCACATGCAGGACTTAGTGGTGACTTACAGACTTCCATTCTGCCTGAACTCTCATCTCTGCATCAGATGAAGGAAGGTTGGCCTAATGTGAGGAGGGTAAATTGCATTTATAGCCAAATCTATTTTTTGTTTTCTTCCTAATCTGTTTGGGTTTTTTGCATATTGATTCACTTCCCTTGACAACACATTGTGTACAAATTTTCTGTGCCATTTAGTAGACCACTACATGACAAAATGGTGCCATTCTCAGGCAGATGAACTGTTTATTAGTATAGAAATTAGAGTGAAAGTCTTTTTGGGTATTTAATCAGCTCCTGATAATAAATTTTAAGTATCTCTGAAACCAAGCCCTACAGGTACCATCATCTATTGCTATAGCTGTGTTCTGCTTAAAGGTTGATTCTTGGAACTCTATTTGAAGACATGTAGTACAGGTAGAAAAATCACATTGTGGCAAAGTGCAGTCTGGGAGACCCAAATTCTGATATACGTGGTCCTTGTCTTTGACCTTCCACACAATAATAAATTTCAGTCAGTGTTCATAGCAGTTAAAATTCAGTTACTTTAAAGTTCACAGAAAGCACTGCAAATAGAATCAGATTAAGTTTAAAGACCATTTGCAGATCCTTTTTGGTTATTACTCTTCACCTGGACCTAATATTGGGGGCTGGAAATTTTTTGGAGACCTTTACACTCAAATATCCAGACTCTGACAATATTTTGCATCCTCATTGTATATAATGGACTAACTCAAGCTGTCCCAATTATTTACATTAAATAAATTGTACTGAACTGATACACATGAAGAGAAATAATCTTTATAGAAAACTATATATTCTCTCTAACAATCAAATATTCATGGTAAAAATCTGCGTTTCTGCTGTTTATCTAATGGGTTCATGATTAAACTTCCTGAACACATCAAGTATAATAAATTATAAACAAATAGTCTGACAGGACAGAATGAGCAGAGCCAATGTCTCTAAGGTGTAAAGTCAAAGACTGTTTTCTTTTTACAGAAAACAGAGAAGGATAATTTTTTTCCCCACTTTATATCAGTGCTAATCATCCCATTCTAAAGTGACGTAGTTCTGTACATATTTACAATAAACAGAAGAAGAATTGCCCTAGTTTCCAGGAAACTGATAAATATGAAATTATATTTGTAACAGATATAAAGAACATCCTGTGGCATTCAGTGAAAAGTAAATATGCCTTTAAGGGAGAAAAATGTCCTTTGATAAATTAAGGATCATATGAATCTACTTCATTATCAGCAACCAGTTTGTGTAAGGGTCTGCACTTTCCTGCAGTGTACTCATAGTAACATGGAGGAATTAGGTTACAATAATCCAGAACTATTTAAAAAATTGAGTCCCATTTACATCTTAAATTCTAGATATTTGTGAAATGCCTCTTCTGAGTGGTAATGCAGCTGTCTGCAACAGGTCTTAAATGCTCACAGGCATTTTAGTCTTGGGTAAAGTGATGTCAAAGACACATCTAGACATTGAAAGGAGATTAATGGGGTTATTTCTTATGTATTCTGATTTGGAAGTCATTCATGTCTGTTTTCTTAAAAAAAATCGTTTTGGGTACGCCAGCATCTCATCAGTTTAGACTGAAGTCAGTCTCATGCTTGATTCGTTCACATCTGTTCTAGGTGTGGACAGATTCAGTGAAGACATTCAACAAATGATGGGCTTCAAACCAGGCCTCTACTGGAGATTGTGCTGGAAATTTGTTAGTCCTGCTTTTTTACTGGTAAGTGTTGATAATTATTCCATCATGTTAAGAATATTAGTGTGTCGCTTCCCAGAATACAATAGATATCAAGAGCAAGATACCTATTGCCGTGCCAGATATTGCTGGGATGAACAGAAGACACTCCAATTTAATTCTTTTTTCACTTTGGAATTATATGCAGGTTATATTTTGCACAATAGATTTCAATTGTGAAAGAGAAGCTAATGGTGGTTGTGGTCTTCTTCTGTTCCTTCATTTTAGCATGATTTTAAGAAGACAGCTTTTCGTAGGGAACTCTTAGGTAGTGTCCTACCTGTCCCTACAGCACCTGTGCATATTAAACACAAACCATTCCCATGGGAAAATAAGCTAGCCAGGGATAAGAGATTGTGTAAGCAAGAACGTATTCTTCATTGGAGGATACCAAGATCCCCAAATTATGGAATGACACCTTAGAAAAACTAATATACAACTACACCTGTAATTAGGCCTGCGAAACACGGAAGATTTGTATAAAATATACCTTGAAAGCTGCCTGATGGAAAAAACAAGTGTTCCATTGCATTAGGGAAAAAAAAATCCCAAAGTGTGAATTTGGTTGCTTTGTGTAAAGGTTAGATTCAGTATTAACCTACAGTTTTATATTGGAATCTCTTCCTATGCATATTTGTAAATCAAAAGGTCAGGATAATAGAAAAATTTGACCTCGCTGTGATTTTAGGAGACAATTACTTGCATTAAAGCTGTGCATTCTTAAACCAGTACTGGTATTGATAATATACACTGGGTAGGCTTTTAGGACAGGTCCACTTTTTTTTAAAATATAAAAGCTCATGACTCCAATTCATCCATATGCACCTACCAAGCCTGTATTAATTATCCTTTTAAACACAGTTCTATAAAGGAACTTGTATGGAACTGTATTCTGCAGCACTTCAAGAAGGCTGACTCAAGCAGAACAGAAAAATGCTGGAGCAAGCATCCTTAGATTTTGCACACAAGGAGACAGTTGAAAATTTAAATTTTATAATGAGAGTTGTAACAATCTAGCTAAAGGTGCTGAGACCATCAGTCTAACCTTCAGGTAGTTTAAGATGTCTTGGTGAAAGAGCCTCAATACCTTCCTGGAAAAGACTAAAAACATAAGGGTCAGAATAAATCTGTAGATAATGTATCTCTCAGCTATCACAATGCACACTTCTTTTTTCCCATCTGGAAGTTCTTGAAGCTCTTTCTCCATATTGTCTGCAGCTATGTACATAATCTCAAGAAAAATCTCAGAATTCATATTTTTCTAAGCAGGTTCCACACTATCATCTTCCTTTAACCCACACTATCCTGGTGTAGTCTTCAAAATATTAGGCTCAAAATATTTTAATTTGAAATTGAAATATGGAGCAGAACATATAGCCCCAAGAACCAAATCAAGGAACTCTGCATGTTACACACCCCCACTCTTTCCTTCTTGCAACTAGCACTGGACAGGGCAGCACAGGAAGAAAAAACAGCTTTGTTTTCCAGGCCATAAGGCTGCTCTGCCTTTCCTCAGTAAATGTATCATGCTGGAGTTTGCATTATGCCCCTCATTGAAAAGTGGAGTCTAATGTTCCTGGGAAACAGAGAAGGTAAAAACAATAGATCCTGAGTACAGAATTCCTTTTTTACATCTGAAACGCTGGTTTAAATGAGGCAGTATTGATCAGACAATCACCTGATCTTCCTATCAAAATTTAAAATAATCTGTGTCCAGAGCAGCTAAAATGAGCTATTAATACTAGTAAACAAATTGAGAACTTCAACAGCTTAAGCAGTAAGAGGCACAAAGTAAACGGACTGAAGGTAAATAGTAACGCTGGTTTGAAATATACCTTAGGGTGGCTGCCTAATAGAACACCTGGCATCAGTTTTCCAGTAAGGTTCTTCATCTTAAAACTGTTGTTCATTTTATGCTTTTTTCTCTAGTTTGTCGTGATAGTCAGCATAATAAATTTCAAGCCTCTGACCTATGATGACTACACCTTCCCTCTCTGGGCAAACCGCATCGGCTGGGGAATAGCATTATCCTCAATGATCCTTGTGCCTGCCTATATCATCTATAAATTTATGAATGTGCGTGGGACCTTTAAAGAAGTAAGTGGAACACTAATCAAATGTCATGAAATGTTGCTGTGAAATGAAATGGCTGGGTCTAAGTTGGCAGTTTATTTCTATCCCAAAACTTATTACTTACGAGTGACCTTTTGAATCCATCTGTCAGGTGGATCAGTGGTTTGAGGTAGGATTACTGCATTCTGTGTGAGCTTCTAGATAGAAATTAGCTTTCCAGAAAGCACCATAATAATTGTGAAAAATTATTTTTGATGCATGTCATTGATCCAATTGGTAAGATTAGATTTTTTTATTAAAAAAGAATGTGAAGATCATGGTATCTTCATATTCAGCTATGAGGTATGATCTTCAAACTGTTCTGTACTTTTATTTATTTATCAGTTCAAAATGGCACAGGATTAAGGTTACTAACCATATCATTTTTACCTTCACTGTCTATACAGCCTCACTATTATCTATAATCTTAAAGCCTCTAATGGTGCCCAGAAGCCTCCTCACCACTATACAGCACCATTTTTTTTCCCATCACATGTCACAATTTTATAAGCTAATCTAAACCCACTGACTGACACCTAGTTCTGCTGCTCTCCTTTCCTACAGATACAGTCACACAATGGTGCAGCAAGATGGTGATGCTCTTAGGCAAATCACTGAACCAACACCACACTCAGAATTAAGCAGAAAATAGGATCTGAACCTTTACATAGGTCACATTCCCCTCACACTGACCCACCAGACCCAAAGGAACAAAGATCTTGTTTCTGAAACATTACAGTCACCTCAAGTAATGTTCACCTCAGAAAGGCACCCCAAAGCTGGAACTCTTCAGATGCCCTGCTCCAACATCTCAATGTTGTGCACAATTTCTAGATCTCATTTCCAGCAGTTCTATAAGCCCTTTGTTTTGTTCCATCCTGGGGGTGTTACAAATCCATTTTCTACAAGCATTTAAGTCTCAAAGAATAATTTGTACTGGCCCATCAGGCTTTTGCCCTCTTGTTCAAGTTTACTGATATGGGGATGCAGAAGCCTTTGGCCAAAACCACATTCTCTCATTCATTTTGTATTGCTAGCAAGTTCTGGTGTGTCTGTTACTGATCCTTCAAAGAGCAACTCTCCCATTTCCCCATGAGCATTATGGCAAAAGGCTAATATATTACATCCAAGTAACAAGCCCAAGATATGATGCCCTAAATTGTGGCTCCAAAAAGGATGGGGAAAGGTATGATCTTAATCTAATGGGAACTCCTTAAATTGGTTGAAAGTTCCTCATAAACCAAAATCTACATGTGATCTCAAAGGATAAACTAGGGAGATGAGCCAGGAAATACCATTACTTCCTTCCTCTCCCACTCTGGGACTGGCCCACCTTCTTACAGCACTAACAGAAAAGCATGAATTTAGGGCATCTAAAGCCCATGATAGCAACTTGTTCCTGATGTTCTTTTCTATATGCACTTGCTAAATATTTGGACTTAGTATTTGCATAAACTTTCTACTGTTGCTTCTTATATTAAAGGCTAATACCCCAGGGCTTATAATAGGCTTATTGTCTCAGTGACTGAATAAAGGCACATAATGCAGAGATATTAAAGACTGAAGTTACCATTTTAAATAAAGTTCATGCTACCTCCCCACTATAGATTGGGGATTACATACATAATCCCATTATTATTCATATGGCTGACTTTTTCCTCTTCTTCCTGTCTGGTTTAGAGACTAGCTTACTGCATCACACCTGAAAATGAGCACCAACTCGTGGCCCAAGGAAATGTCAGGCAGTTTAAGGTTTGTACACCTTTCATGTGCTTCTTCCCAATACCAACCCTCTCCTGTCTTTAGCAACAACTACAGGTTTGTACCAATCTCCTCATAGTCAATGCCTTTGCAGGTCTGTAGTTCTTTATTTCTGCCAGCATGACAAGAGGCAGGAGGCATCAACTCTTTTGGAAGGCTTTTGGGACCTTCCTTCTTTGACTGATGAGAGCCCTCAATTCTACAGATTACCTGAATCTGGTATTTTAGGTTGTGTTTGAATGCAGTTAGATCTCACCAAGAAACAAAGGTATTTCCAAACAGTCATATGCATTTGAAGAGGTCATGGCTTCTCACTCAGTTACTGCTCAGCAACCTGAAGTCATGTTTCCAAAACTGCAATTATGTCCCACAACACATGGTAATCAGCAAAACAAAGTCAGTGTCAGAGCTTACCTCTAATGTCATGAAATGAGGTACCAGGTCACATGGAATTGGCTTTCCCCACAGGACTAGAGCTGATTGAAAACACTGCTGGAGACTTCATAAACCGTGAAAAATATGCTATATGTTTCCAAATACTGCTTTCCTTTTAGCAAATAAAATGAGCTTATTGAAATAAACTCCTTTATGTAGAAGATAAAAAGGATGCAAATGTGAAGCTTGTTACATTTATCAGCATTCATGCTGGACCACTTTCTGTCTTCAAAGTTGAAAGCAACTGGAATTATGCACACCTCCACAAAACATGACCCAGATTTTATAGTGGTAGGGTGTATGTTGATACTGAAAAAATAAATCTGGCTTTTGCTTATTCTGAAAGATACTGTTTGAAGTAAATTTTGCCTTTTAAAGGAAATAATCTGTGCAGATTTATGAGATGCAGAATAAAAGCACAAACAGGCTTCCTGTTTCATGGCCACAATTTATTTGATGTGGCCAATATGAAATAACACAGCACATCTTCCTGCCTTCTCTTTCTCCTGTTTCTGCCCTCAGTTGTCAGTTGATTTATTGTTCCTGCTGTAACTCAGTGTTTCCAGGGGCAGATATTCCTGTGTTAAAGGGCTGTAAACAACCATTCCACAGTACTGGTCTTCTGAACACAAATCTATGACAAAAGGTAGCAAATTAATTTCACATAAATTGGAAAAGGCTGTCCTCAGAAATAAACTACTAAATTTACCTCAAGCTATGCCAAACATGAGAGCATTTTAATTTGCTGCCATCTTCAATGAACAGCTAGGAATGGCTTTGTTAGTGCTAAAACATACTTAGTGTTTTGTTCACAATGTTTAAGATTGTAAAAAACACACTGCCTAGTGTAACCAAACAAATACAAACATTTTATTCCCATTTGTTCCTGGCAATTCTGAGTTTTGAAACTGAATTGAGAGCTGACTAATTTAGTGCATTTCTCGCTGCAAACTGGAAGGCACAGAAATTTAGTTACAGAGTGGATAGCCTATCCATTATTTTGAAACTTCTTTGTAACTCTAGATTTGTCAAGCGATGTATCTGTCGGCATCACCATTTGAATCAATGATGTAATTTAACAACCACTTCTGCTTCCTTACAGCTCCAACACTGGCTAACAATATGACAACCAACAGATCAAGGAAAAAGCCCAAGTTCAGCTAAACTGAGAATACAGAACAGTCAAGTTCAAAGCTCCCTCACTTATGCTTGGCCCAGGCCGGCACAGAGCTTATCTACTGACTCTTTGAGGGAAGACATCTGCTCTCTGTTGTCAATGCCTCCCTTCTGTTACTTGGCTTCAAATGATCTTTAAAGACTCCATTTAATTTTTTCTTGCATCCTTTGGTGCCATGAGATCCCTACATGACCAAAACTTGTGAGTTTTGCTATTGGGAGAAGTGGAGGAGGGGGGAGCAGAGGAAAAGAGCAATCAGCATAAGTGCTTTTTTATTGTGAAGAAGTGAATTAAACTTTTCTGACAGTAATAATTACTTCAGATATTCATGCCACAACCTATTTTAAACTAACAATACCTGAGCATTCTAAGAGTACACCTCAGTTATGACAAAAGAGCAATTTTAACAATGTACTCGTGTCATTATCCTCCTTGCCATACTGTCCTTTGGGATGTGAGTTTGCATCCTTCTGAAGTGAAGACTCAGTGCTTCATTTTCAGTGGTCTGTTATCAGTTCCTTCTCTTGGTGAAGAACATTGTCTTTGCCGTACATGTCCATGCATTTTTCTGACCAGTTTCATTACACAAGCTGAAGAGCAGCAGGAATAGAATTCCTGTTACAGTTACTAGTGCAGAACACAGCTTAATATCACAGTGTACTTCATGAAAGAGATATTCCCTTATATCAACAATTGGAATGGCTCTATCATATGATCCACACTCCAAAGACTTTTCCAGCTAAGAATGAAAGATACATCCAAATAGACACTCTCATCTTTTTGTTGTATTTTGCTCCAAATAAAGAATGTAAAATACATAGGAAGAGATAATTTTTAGAATTATATAATTACCAAGTGGCACAAAAAAACCAAACTGTCTTTATTCTCCTGCTGTGAACATGCTATTATTATAATTTAACCAGGATTCACCTACCAAAATGTAGTAAGATTTTACTGAATAATTTAAAAGTATAATTTAGGCACACACAGTTCTCTAAGCCTGTTCTAGCTCTATTCTCTAGTAGTATTATGCAAAGTAGAAGATACAGAACAAACTCTGCATTTGGGTGCTGTTCTTATTCTGTGGTCACTTGTCACTGTAGTACCTTTCAAGTGATCACAACATTCAGTAGCTTTGAGTTGGTTCTTGTAATTATTTATCACTAGGTCTACTCTAATTTTCAGAGGCAGTAGCTTCTCAGCTGGATCCAACCTAGAGTTTACCTCTGGACATTACCTCTGATATTTTTTGTCTCTATACATTCAATTGAGCTTGTCTTTTAAATGTATGTAGTGCTTCCTTTTTTTAAAAAAAGACCTTTTAAATGGATGGGCCTTTTTTATTTATAAAACAATTTTTGTTGAGTTGTTTTCTTTTTAAAATAGCTAAGTTGAAAAGTGCCAAGTAGTTTTGGGCTTTTTCTATTTAACATTGATTTCTGTTCAAAATAATGAAAGGGAAATTTCTCTCCTTTTTCATTCTATTGCTCCAACATATTCAATACTTCAGAACGAACCAAGTGTTGTCCTTCTCTTGAAGAGTCTCTGTGACAAACAGTAGTTTTATTTAAACAGGGTTTTAAACCCAAAGAATACTTTCTTCTAATTATAAAGGAAGTCTTATTTTCTGGCCCAGCTGATGGCCAACAGCTGCTTAAACCCTGTTATTAAATATATTTCAATAATAAAGGAATTCCAAATGTTGCAGTTCTAATGTTGTAATTACACAAGAGGCTAAAGAGTGAAAATATGTTGAAGGCTTCAGAAAAGTCACCCCACCAACTTCCCAGTTAATCTCATTTTTATTGTTTGCCAAACTACATGAGAATTTTTCCATTGTTTTAAAGCCTACTTTTCAACAATACAGCTGCTTCAGTCACTGGCTTGGCATGGCTCAAAAGCTTCTTAGTATAGATGTAATTATCAAGTTTTGAAACTCCTGGGAGCTGTTTAACGTGGAGCTTTAATAGGTCATCACATTACAGATTGTTTGGTTGGCTCATGATTGGAAATGCTAAAATCCTACACCAATGTTCACTTGTGACACACCCCATCAGCACCATCCCTACAGCACAGAGGAGAAGTCACATTTCCTTACCACTCTGCTCTGACACAGCAGCAAAGCTACCACAGCATGGGCTTGAAATCAGCTTTACTCAGTGTGTTTAGGTCTGATTGTCTTTTCAATACCAGCTCCCAAGGTAATTACCTACTGCATTATTTTTATTTCTGTTAGTGTATAACTTCTTAGGTTTAGTGTAGTATTTATAGCTCAGGACTACATTGCACTATTGCCACCTTGTTCTGAGGTTTTATAGGTAAAGAACTTGCAATCTATACAGAAGACAAAGGTCATAATAAAGAAAGTAGGAATCTTATTACCAGAATTAGCCTGAATGAAAAAGAAAATACACAGTGCATGACTGCATAGGTAGACTTTAAATTCAAGATGTTGCCAAAGAAAGTCTCCCCCCATATAATATGACTTCTGTTCTAGAGACAAATGTCTTCAATTCTCCACAGAATAAGATGAACTACCTCATGCCTCTTACGATGCCATTAGACACAAACTGGGATCTATTCAAATGACAAATACTTTTGTGAAGACTAGGTTATGTTCATGTCCTCCACTCAGTTATATGGCACAGACAGTCCAATAAGAAGCCATAGCCACCTCCTCTTAGGCACCTGCTTTGGGCTCCCAAATACATTTTCAATGTGGAAAATATCAAATGCCACAAAGATACTCACCTCCCTTCAGTTAAAACACTTGTAGGTAAAAAGCAAAAGACCAAAACCTCCAGTCAGGTCCTTATCATCCATATCACTTAACTGCAAGTCTTCCCCTAACTCTATCTTGACTTTTCAGCCCAGCAGCTCACCCTCAGCTGTACCTATTTCAAGAACAGACTCACTCTGGGGAATGGCACTCTCCCAGATATCCCCATGGAATGGCAAGTATATGCTGACTGAGTAGGCAGCCTACTTTTTAAAGAAGAAAATTTCTGGTACAAGCTGATCCAAGACACAGAATCATCTGCTTGCTAATTATGTTGGCTGTTTGGGTAACAAGCCCGTGGGAAGAATTCAGTGAAGCAATTAAAGAGCTCATCTGGCGATTCTAGAAAATGTTTCCTCGAAAGCCTTTTCTTAATCTGATAAAGGAAGCAGCTGTCATACATCAGTATCTCTCTTCTGACCTTTCTTTTGACCAGTGAAAAAGACCTGCCTGTGATCCATTATCCATCAATCCACAGAAAGTTAGTTAGCACTGAGGAAAGAGAACCTCCATTCTCTCTTTGTACCCCTACCTGCTGTCATTCAGCCAGAGAATTCTTCACATCCTTGGAACTATTCTAAAGCTACATTACTGAAACTCCACGGATTTAGATTTCTGGAAGAAACAGTGGGCTTTTCAAGGCAATAGTCCAAAAAGCACTAGTGCTATTCAGTATTGGGCCCTTGTTTGACCCATATCTTTTTTCTCAGTCCTTCTTGTGTTCCATCCTGTCCTGAGACATACACCTTGGCAACACTTCAAAGACATCTTACCATAGTGAGGGATTCTGCAGGATATCCAGGATCAAACATGATACTTTAAATATAGAATGTAGGAGAATTACTTGGCTCTTATTACTGTGCATGTTCCCTAACTGCACGTGCAATGTGTGTTTCATGTACTTTTCCCAGAGGACATTTCCTGTACTTGGCCATTTCTTCTCAGCAAAATACCATTTAAGTGTTATTATTTAAAAGGGTCAAGCCCAAACATTTTGTATATACATTTCACTTCTTATGCTATTGTTTCGACATGAATTAAGTTTGTTTTGTACTGTTAGGTTGTAGGAGGCCACATCAAAAGTTCTTTTGCTGTTAATGTCTCTTTTGCAGTTCTTCCAATTCATACAGCATTAATTAGCAGGTACCTGCTTTTATGGAAGTAGATGGCTTTCATTCACATCCTGGACTGCTTCACTAAGTTTCATGAGGAATTGGCAAATGTTTAAGAATTTTTTCCTAAGAACCAAATTAAAACTGTAGCTCAACAATTTCAAAAGAGGCTAGACTTAAAAATATTTTATTTGCAATGCCATGCTAAAACACTCTAAGATGAGCCTGAAGGACTCAGACATTAGAAAACTATTACAGTTCAATAAATGACAGTATATAGCCCTACCTGCAGAAATTATGTGTGAACTCTCAGCCTCTTGGAACAGTGAACTAGGACATTTTTGTTCTAACACATTTTATTTTCTCAGTACTAGGAATATTTATGGTCCACAGATCACCTCATGTAAGAACCCAATCTTCTTAATGTAAAGGCTAACACTATGTTTCAGATTAGACCCCTGAACAACTTGGGAGACTCTCTCAACTACATTCCTCTGACTCATATCCATGTTCCTGTTGGTGACTCTGGGCTTACCTAGCTAATCAGTGGAAAGTGATTAATTTGTACAGTACATCGTTATTGGTCCAGTACATGGTTACTGTACAGTGTTACTGGTCAAATTTAGACCAAATTTAGGTGCATCTAAATTCATCAGAGACTATATAGAGAGCTACGTGGGCAATAAAAATGTTTCAATCAGTAAAAGAACATAACAGGGTAATACAGTCACTTTTAAGTACAGCATTTGATTGGTTTTCCTTCAGCATTTACAAACAGAACGTGCTTAGACAGATTGCAGTCACTGTGTGACTGACAAGCAGAAGCAGGCAGAGAAACTGAAGACCACCAGAAGAATATAAATGACACAGATATGATTGTGTTCAGTGAAATTGTGCTCTTAGAAGGACATGGAGGTGTCTAGATGTGCATGGCTGAGAAGAGCAGGGATGAAAAAGAGAGGTTTAAGTCTCAGTCCAGCAGTGCAACCCTCGTGTACATTAACCACAACTGCATTAATTTCCATGAGAAGAGGGAGCCTTTCCTGCCCAAGCACTGACAGCAAGACTGAGTCACCTGTGTGCTTTGCTTTCCTCCTTTCTTAAGGTGTTTCTTTAGCACTGTACTAAACATGAGTTGCCTAATTTCATTATAAGGAAAGAGAATAAATTCAATGAATTAAGAGAATTACTAAGCCTTAAGCTGGCTTTCTTTTGAAGGTGTCATATTGTTTCTTGGTCACTGCCAAGAGGCATCAAATGTGCAGGTGAGCTGCATTTGTAATTTACCTTGCACTCTCTGTGAACCTTTCTCCAAGACTTATCTTTCCTTTGCTATGGGCAATATCAAAGGGAGAACCTCCAAACAGTACATTTTGAAAATAAATCCTAATAGGTCTGATGAAGATTTGCCTTACAAATAAAGCTTTACAGTGAGCATTTACTTGGTTTACACCAGTGTTTTACTTAATTTTTAATGCCTTTTTATAGCAGTGACTAGAATTTAACTTAGATAAGGGTACCTCTGTATAGGAAATATTTTAATATTTTTACCAGTTTTTTTAATTTTCATAGAATATATGTATATTGTAAGGCGAGAAATTCAACTTTGATGTAACAAGGTTATCACACAAGACCTATCTCTCCATTATAAGATTTTGTAGTCAGCCAGTCTAGTTCAATAATATGTTGGCCTTTGATTATAAATGTAAAAATGTGATAAAGGAGAATAGAACATTACCTACAGCTAATGCACATTGTAGCACAATATTCTCCATTGCTGCCTTAATCTCATAGAATGAAGTCATGTGTTTTTAATTTATATTCTAAAAAAAAACCAAAAAAATCCAGAGTATCCTTTGGCTGCAATTTTGTGTTGTTATATGACTTAACATTAAACCAAATGTGTAAGTGTCCAGTAGATCTACTTCCAAAGCAAGAGAACACATTGCAGTTTTCAGTAATAAGTCTTCATAGGAGCTCAAAACTTGCCACTAGTAAAAATACTCTCCAAAGTGCCCCAGTGACCAAAAGTGTTCAAACACAGCCACCACATTTCCATGCCTGATTCCATTAATTGTGCAATCTGCAGGTCAACTTTGCCTTTTTTTTTTTTTTTTTTTTNTTTTTTTTTTTTTTTTTTTTTTTTTTTTTTGAAGTCTTTGGTTATCTGGGGAAAATGGCATTTCAGATTTTTTTCATTAATTTTTTGTTTTTTTCAAAGGGAGACACCTACATGTCCATGAGTGTAATTAGAAACAACTACATTTCTTATAAATACGGATATGGATGTGTGTGATGTGTGCTGGTTAACTATACTTAAAATGCTGATAAAGATGGTGAATGTAAAGTATTTGTCCTCATACCTCTGTCTTTCTGTGATCAGTGTAAATAAGAACTGTTTTAAGCTGTGCATTAATGTAACAGATTATCCCAATATTGTGTATAAAATTATTTAAATAAAATCTGACAAATATGCACATAAAAAGAGTATAAAGAAAAGGATTATGTACCAAGAATTTAATTCTGACAGTCAATTAAAAAGTGAAATGAAAGTTTTGCTTTTTGTCAATACTATTTGAGCTACAGCTTTGCAGGGGTAGCTGGTCCTTGGCTCAGCAGACAGCTAAAAACAAAATCCCAAAATCGGGAAACTTACATAGCTCTCAACCTTCAGGAGATTGTTCACATCCTTTTGGTGTCCAGTGGATGCAGTGAGCAGAGTAATTTCTACATTTCAGAAAAGTAACTACAGTAATGCAATGAAGCTTTCACAACCACACTTTGAAAGGAAACAACCAAGACCTTCTAGGAACATGAATCAAAATGCATGGCACAGAAGCCCTAATTCCCCAAGGCAACATTGTTCTCCTTTTTACAAGAAATTCCTTTTGCCTTGGTAATTTTGCCATAAATAGTAATAGCCATAAGCACATTGTTCTTAATTTACAGATCATCCAGGAAAATGTGACTCTTAACCCAACATAAATGAAGAATAGGTAACAATTACTTTATTTATTTTACTATAACTTAAACCATTTCCTTATATTTCCACATCAATTCCTTATATTTCCACATTAATAATGAAAAGCACTATTTCCAAAGGTACATTTTGTTAGACTATCTCACTTGTGTCCATACAAATTTTATACTTGGAACATACAGAAGCCAATAACCTTCCCCAGTGCTTTTTTCTTTAAGCAGATCTCAGTATTACTAAGGTACAACCCTCAATTGTTTATATTTCTCTACTGCCTTCAAGTAAGAAAAGCATGGTTTAAATTTTTTTAATACATCTGAAAAAGTGAAAAACAAAATTTTTGTATGTCAGTTTTTAATCGTGCTTAAACCCACAAATTAGTATTAAAACAATTAAAAGTTGATTAATTTCAAGATACTTCAAAACAAATTTCTGTGAAACACTGCATCTATTTTACTGTTCAACAACAGCCTGTTTACAAAATTTGCATTTTACCACCACTCTTCATTCTCCATTAACAAGCTGCAGTCAATTTGCAAGTCTTTCAGACTCAGCATTGACAGATTATTATGGAAGTAAAAGTAGGTAGGGATTACTTAAATATAAAATAAAATAATAAATTACTTAAAATAATGGAATAATTTTGTCCTCCTGGAAGTATTATTGAAAGTTTCCTATCTTTTTTTTGACACCTGTGACACTTCTTCTGATATCTCCCTAATTTACTCTAAAAGCAGGAATTTAAGTAGCCTCCTATTTCAACACCCAAAACAGAAGAGGCAGACGAGGTACTGGATGCTACCAGGAGTACCAACAACTGTGTCAGCATCCCTGATTCTTCAGCGTCTCAGATTTGTACAAGTAAACATGAAATTTCAATTTGCTCTCTTATCTTACCTAATATTTATAACCTAAAGTAATTTAAAATTCAGAAGAAAAACACAAATTACCTTTGAGAAGAAAACTGAAGTTTTGGAAAAATCAGAACACATTTGGCTCTTTTTTCCTTTTAAGACAAACCAACACTGCTGCCAAAAAGATGAAATACTACATTTTTGTAAGAGCAAAGAGAAAGAAGAGAAAACTGATATGACATGTTTAAAAGTAATACCTGAAGTAACAAGGGCCATTTTTAAAAAATTCAACAAGGAACCAGTTTAGCCTTTTTTAAAACTAAGAGTGAACTGCTAGAATTGAAAGAGATCCAGAAATGCCTACTTGCATAATCCACCAATGTGTAATTCTAGCAATAAATCAAGAGCAATTCCTAGAGAACAGAAGGGCCCTCTCCTTCCTCAGCTGTAAAAACAGTGATAATACTGCTAATCTCCATCAAGTTTTGAAATAGCTGGGACAGACCAGAGCAATGGCATTACACAAGCCAGATATTAGAACCCTTCACTCCTACAATTATAAAAACTCTTTAAAGCACATACTAAAACAGCCTCTCCCCTTCTTGTGGTCTGCAATAAAGACTAAAATAAGTCAATAATTTTCTTCCTAGATGTCTACAAAGTGTGTGTGGAAACATTTACACATTTTAATGAAAGTTGTTCCACATTACATAAATCAACATTGAACCAAACTGGAAAGTTCAACATCTACTGGTCTTAATTTCTCCTTACGCACGCAAGCAGACTCCAAGTCCAGCCAGCCATCAATTAGTTTTCTTCCGTGTCATGTTAAAATCAGATTGTGAAATTTACTGTCATTTCAGGCAAAAATGTATGGTCAAACCATTGATTTCCATTTCAGCAAAGATTTAGTTCTCAAGTTACATAGATGGACACAAATCAACTTTAACCAAAATATATGACACTGCATACATTTTCAGAAGGCACCAGTGTCAGGGGTTTATTACTTTTAGCCACCAAGACTCAGAAAAAAACAACATAATTTAAGATACTTGCATACCACTGAAACATTTTAAAATGAAAATCCATTTTTTAATTTCCTTTCTCTCTGCCAAAGCCAGAAAACAATCACGCAGGGAATATTGTTGGTCAATACTGTTTTTCTAAATCCCTGATCACAGATTTTCCAAAGACAGTCTTGGCAAACACTTGAAGTTCAAGTTGTCTTAACTAATTGACACACAGTATAATTTCTGATAAATTAATGAGATTAATGTTTACAACTGTGTGTTCAGTTTTATCAAAAAAAAGCACTTGCTTCCCACAAATATCAACATTAATATTAATGTTTCTATATAAATTTCCAAAAGCAGCACTTCACAACTATATTAACCAATGTGAGCATGACAGTTCACAAACAGAGAACAAAATTGTCATTTTGGTCTAGGTGGTATTCACTCATTACTGTTTAACAAAACCTTCCCAAACAGCTACAAATAAACAGCAAAAATAAAGCGCATTTATGTAGCAAAAAAAAGTTGTAATTTCTGGCAAAGAAAAAGTTCTACCCCCTTTCAAAGAAGAGATGCTTGATGCTTCATCCAGTGGTGCTCATGAAAGCAAATCATTAAAGAAATTTGATATTTTGACATTGAATATGACCAGAAATTATCAAAGTTACAGCTATTCAATTGCAAAATTGGAAGTATCATAATGGACAGTCCATATTTCTTACCTATTTCTTTAATTTGTAAAAGAAAAAAATTCATAGACAGGAAACAGGAAAAAACACAAAAGGTGTTGCTAGTCTCTTTATCCCTGCGACAGCAGAATCCTCTCAGCGTGCTGACTCAGAGTGGCTCAGGTGCAAAGGGACCACAGGGAGTCATCCAGTTGCATTCAGGTAGAATTTCCTGTCCCTCACTTTCTGCCCATTTCTTCTCGTCCTCTTGCTCTGCCCCACTGAGCAGAGCCTGCTCCATCCTCTGACACCTCCTGCAGACACTGACAGACATGGAGGAGGTCCCCCTCAGCCACCTCCTAAGACAACTAAGGCTAATTCCTCTCTCCCTGAGAAGGGAAGCTTATTCTAAAAGTTTAAGGTAAATATGGGTGATTTGCTTGTAACCAAATACACATTTATCTAAACTATTTCCTGACTTCTTTCCAGAACACACATTAAAGACCAGAGTTCTGAGCCTGAGGTGAAACAGACACTGACTTGCCAGATAATGGATCTTGTCCTGGTTTTACTTCCTAGAACTGATTTATCTTTCTGCCACCTACTGTCTTCATTAGAACTCTGGTCCTCAGTTGAACAACATTCAGTCTTCCAAGTTCTGCTGAGGTCACTGATAGCTTCCCTCAAGCTTCTGCTTTCAAATTTGATTGTAAAGAGTATATTGATCAAACAGCCAATTTTGAATTCTTCCATCACTTAGCCTTCACCATCAATAATGACAAATCTGAAGGGGACAAAGGCACTGTAGGGCTGTATGGTGAGATACAGAGATCAACAGGAGTTTCACAAAGCAAAAGGAGAATCCTGTAAAGGAACACACTGCAATAATGAAGTAAGGCCATGGCAGACGTGGACTGGCACCAGCTCTGCCAGGTGACTCTAATGCTGTCCCCAAGCTGCACTGCACCACATTCCAGGCTTCTGCCTTGCCTCAGGTTTGAAGCTATGCAAACTGTGCATGGGCTCCCTGGTCCTCTTTACTCCAAACAACCCAAGTCAGCTAGCGTATTGAAACTATCTGCTGCTCATTTGGTCTAGGCCAAATCGTAGAAATACAGAGTTGTACAAGAAATAGGAAACTCATAATCCTTTTAAAACAGCAGGAAGCATTAAGTTTTCCATAAAACCTTCTATAATCTAAGAATACACAGATAAGTGTCTATAGCTCCAGTCTGTGAAATTTTAATGTTAGAAAGAGGTGATATTTTTTATTTTGCAAATATGACATTTTGCTTCCCCTTCCACTGGGCTTTCACTGGACACATTCTTATTGGGATAGTAAATAAGGTTGAGAATTAACTGTGCAAGAACTTTGATTTCCCATTTTTGGAAAAGAACAAACTGGCTTTCACTTTATAGTTGTCTCATCCAAAACAATGGCAAGAACAGCTTAGGTGCTAATTGAGTGCCAGTGCAACCACCTAGAAAGGACAGAAGCCCATATCAGCCTTGCTCTGGTTTGAAATACTTTAGCAGCCTAGGGATTTCAACATCTATTTTTAAATGACTATTTTGCCCTTTTGTTTTTCTTAATCATGTTGCATTTACCTACTGAACTGACCCTGAAACCCTTCAATTATTTTGTTCTTTGTTTTTAAATAGGTTTTATTTAAAAATTAAACCTGAAATATTCATCTCCCTCCTGGGCATATAGAATACTCTTTGTTATTCAAGAACTAAATGACCCGTTTTCTACTCATCTGATTTGATGTTTTTATTCTTGTAATATGCCAGTTCAGTAGTTCACATTTTCCGTTGACTTTTCAATGCTTTCTGAAGCCAAAATGACATTACCCTTTAAGTACATGAGGCTGTTGTCATCAAGAAAGAGGTAGCACAGAAAAGTCACCGTATACAAAGCTAAGATACAATTAAGCAACTAAAAAGAAGAAAAAGAACAATGATCAACAATTTTTGCTCCCATTCACCCTTTCCATGCAGAGCCCACTTGGAGATACACAAGCACTAACATTCCTCACAATACAAATGAAGGTAGAAGGCAAGTTCAGGTCAGGAGGAGTTCGGTTCAGACTTCATGCTGTGGGTTGTTCTTTTATTTGGGCTTTTTTAAGGGAGGGGTGGTTCAGACACAGAAGTCCCATGTATGACAACACTGCAAAGACAAGAGACCTCACCACCTCTTGTAAATGTTTTGGTCTGAGTAATAGCCCTTGAAAGACCTTCTCAGGCACTGTGCAGAGCCTGACCTAAAGAATTCTGAGACATTTCAGTTTCCTATATACAAGAGACATAGTTCATTTTCCCCTGATTTATGTTCTAGTCCATGACAAAAGAGTGATTACTGTGATTTTTCATTTGTCATCATTGGTACCTATCAGCAATACCAGCCTGATTTCCAGGAATATCATCAACCCCCCTACACATGTTATGACTATAGCAGAATAGACTTTTTTGACTATTTTGTTTGCAAAATCAGTCCCCATAAGATTAATATTACAATTGACCAAATGAGGATCTCAATCTAACCAAAATATCATGAGATAAATATTTTGTAAAAAAGACTGTATTTTTAGGCAAGAAGTTAGAACTTCTGTCACAAAAACTAAGCTAACTCTTTCAATATTTTGTTTCAGAAAATTTATTTTTACAAAGCAGGGAAGAGATTATTCACTGCTTTGTTCTTCATAACACTCTGCAACAATTTCAGAAAAAAAAACCTTTCATATCTATTGAATAGCTAAATTTTGCTCAGCTATTTGCTAAGACCACAATATCCTTTACAGAACAAATGTAGATGATAGAGAAACTTAGACAATTTTGACTGGATCCTGAGTTCCTTTACCTCATGCTATATTCCCCTTTCTGAGCCAAATACAAAATTATGACCTGTAAGTATGTTTATCAGACTGCATATACAAAACACTGTTCCATGCATAAAATCAGTACTAAGTTATTGCTATCATCTTCATTGATTTTTCCGCTACTTTTATTGGGCTTGAAACAACTCTGTACTCACAATGTAGGTCTGTGCAACCCTAATTTAAATCTCTACCTCCTGTACTTCCATTTAAGACAAAATCCTAGATAAGAATTCCACAGAGATTGTCTGACATTCCCATATTCTTTCCTTTTTTCTGGTATTTAAAGCAGAAGAAGCTGTTATTACCTGGCTAGAACAAATGCATCAGAGTGGTAACAAATACCACCCAGTATTTCTTAATTTCCAACACAGCAATTTAAAAAACCTGAGGTGAATTAAACACGAAAAATTAGAAAAATACCCCTTAGAATTATTCAAGAGGTTTCAAGGATCTTCTGCAGTTTGAGTATAATCCATTCTCAGTAGTGACCTTATGCTTGAGCAAATCTGGCTTTTCAACAGTTCTTTAGCCAGCTGATTTCCTTCCAAACACCTGCTGCTATCTGATGTGACAAAAAGTAAAACTTACAAAATTCCTTAAAATTTATTTAAATAATAAGAGTCAGTAATCTTCCTATAAACCATAGCATAATTGCTGTGACTATGACAGTTTAATCCAATTCAAGAGGAAAAAAAACCCACTTTGGTTAGATGTCTGGTAACAAACTCATTCAGACAATTTGGACTCTAATCTAATTCACAAAACATTAATCTGTCTGGTTCCTGATCTAAAAGCTACCATTCTCAAAAGCTTCCATCTGCTCTTACTTGAATGTTTTCAAGATGTATAAAAACATGTCAAACATCTTCCAGCAGGAAAAAGTATGTGCAATCACACTATTTTGATCCTTGTACAACCCCTTTCCATGATTTATAAATACTAAACATTTCATACCATACCAAATTTAAGGCAATTAAGAAATATTCAAGCAAGAAAAGTAATTCCTGAAGCTAAAGTTTCTGCTGTGTTTTTCCGATATATAATTATTAATAGAGCTTATAGACAGGCATACAACATTCCAAAAAACAAGGGTGGCCTGATGTCAAGCAATGCAATGTGCTAATTTATAGAAAACTTCTTCATGAGAGGACTCCCATAAAAAAATAACTTTCTAAATAACTCTCAGCTGCTGCTCCAGCTATCTCCAGCTCTCAGAAGACATTTTATTCCAATTCTATCTCTATTGTGATTCAAGTATGTAGAGTAACATATGCCTCTTTTTTATTTACTTTCTTGTAAAATAAAAAAGTTCTTGTTTATTTACTTCCTGTGCCCAACTATATTGATGTGTGTTTATGCCAACAGAAAACTCTTATATTACACCTGGCTATAATAAACTCAAATCCATTGATCATAGTTAGTATACCTAGAGAGGCCACTTCCATCATTTCCAACAGTTTCCACAACAGCAATAATTTCATTTATTATCAACCCAGGAATTTGTCCAGATTCAAGTGTGTAAGTATACCTGGATTCGTCTAGTAAAGGCATTCAGAGGATACGCAGAAAATTCTCAGTTTGGCCATTCACCAAACAGCCAATCTCCCCTGAAGTGGTCACGCAGACAAATAAAATGAGGGCAGAGGAAACTCAGGGAAACATCTTGCATGAATACCCATTGGAATTTAACACAGAATTTTGGACTTACAAACCTCTGCAAATACGAAAGTTGAGGGGTTTCGGCTCAAAGACTGGAAGAAGCTTCTAAGGGGAGAATTTCCATTCTACCAATGGCATATGTTACACTCCTACAGAATAATTTAAGACCTCCAAAGAAAAAGCACATATAAACTCCCAGAAAATCTCTCCTGGTCTATAAAAGCACCAGTTTATTAACATATAATTGTGGTAACAAGCAGATGAAAGTTTTTCATTAGTTGTTGCTAAAGTGATTTTTGGATTTTTTTTCTTTTTTTAAATCTGGAACAGCATTATTAGTATTCTAAAAGGAAGCTTTCCTTTCCCCATCTTAGTACTATTAGATTGCATTCTCTAAGAAAAAAACCTCAACCATTTATAAATAAGGTTTATGATGGACAACGCAATATATTTTCTATAAATAACACTTTTCTTGTCAAACATCTATCAAAATTTATTACCAAAACATTATTAATTGTTCCCAAGTCAACAGATCAAAATCTTTAAAGGGTTTAGAAACACAGAAAGAAAATGTACTTCTGCTATACATGGGCAAAGAATTTCAAGCCTCTGACATGGTAAGCAAATCTGAAGCACAAGAACAACTATAACCTGTAAAAGTGACCAACCTCTTCTGGATAGATAAAACTTGTACGCAAACGTGAAGATAACTGAACTACTAAGGGCTGCACTGAGCTGCAGAATGGTTTTACTGTCCCAAAAAGGAGCACTGGCAGTGATCCTGTCTTTGAAATCAGGCACCGTCACAAGCTCTTGTGGGGCACCACTGGCATGGCTAGAAAGAAGAAAAGGAATAATTTAGGACTGCTACTAAAAGCAATCTCACACCACCTCTTTATCACTTCATGATAATGTGAAAGGTACAGAAACATTGTGACTTCTGCCTCCTAAGACACAGCATCACAGGTGTGTAAGAAACATATCCACATGGCAAAAACAACACCAGAGACAACTCTACTTAAACTCCTGTATCTTTTTCTCCATATTTTGCCAACTATATGTAAGCCAGGCCATGTGTTACCTCTTACACAGCAAAATATTTTTAAAAGTTGCAGCTGTACCACAGAGTAGGATTCCCATAAGAAAAATCATTGCTGGAAAGTTGGTGTTTATGCTAGGGGTAAGCTGTTAGGCACATGCTTTTGGTGCATAACATGACAATAAACAAAGCCTGCTCTATATATTTTCTGGCTCACAGACAAATACCATGCAATTAAATGTCAAATTAACTTGTGCAGCAACTGCTAATAGTTTTCACATATTTGGAAAATAGAGCACTGGTTGTCTGTTACAAATTATTTAAGGCTGACTCATTTTCAAGGTTCCTAAGCATCACAGGGCTCCAAAGCTTTTTGTGACACTGGCTGGCTTTCATAAAAATAACACCAAAGAAATTTTAGGAGTAATGGTAATAAAAAAGCCTGACACGACCCACAGGGGCTCTTTATTACATAGATAATGTTTAGATAACAATAGATAATTGATCTAGATAATAGCTAGATAATGTTTAGACAACAATATCTAGAGGCAAAGAGTTCTTGAGCAATAAAAAATAAGTACTTTTCCCCTCAGGAAGCACTCCTTTCTAGCATATCCCACACATACAAAAATTTGGTGGTAAATAAGACCCTGAAATACCTAACAAAGATTTTTATTGTTTTTAAACATGGAGTAAGTATTATGCAATTTTTAGTCCACATCACCACAGTCCAGAATTTTACTAGAAGGTCCGTTCAGACTCATGGTGTAGTTTTAGGTAATCCTGCCATGTCTTATTCTTCACCTATAAAGCAAATGGTGTGATATTTAATTCCCTCACAGAAATCAGCTTATTTATAGACGTTCTGTGAAACCTCCACAGAAAAAAGCAGTGAATTTAATACAACTTCTTAGCTTTTCTGATTAATATGCTGTACACAGCTGCTATTCTTGATTCATTTCAGTTGCAGCCCTCTACTTGGGCAATACTGCCCTTCTCTCACATACAATTGAAGGTGATAAACTTGATATTTTCCATACATTTGCAAATATATTAACCATTAATAAGTTTGTTAAGATTAATCAAATTCCAAAGATGAAAAAGGAAAAGGATGTACACACTTGACACCTCTGAACTTAGAGGTATTCAGTAAATAATCAGAGTATATCACCCCACCCAGATCTAACATTCCTACAGCACAGCACAGCTTCCTCTTCTGTACACAAGCCTCAGTTGCTTAGTACTGTCCCTTGGTGGGCTTGAAAGAGGGGACAGTTTGATTTATTTAAAAGATGGAACTATAAATTATTTTTCCCAGTTATTCAGACATCTCACTTAAGGTACAAATGAGGTACAAAATGTGTGTGTGTATACAAATAAATAATTCTTTCGTTGAAAGTTGCCATAGAGACACACTACTTACTGTTGACCAGAATGACAGTGCCTGTTGAAGTAAACAGCGCTGAGAAGACAAGAAGATAATAGACCATGGGATTTAAAAATCAAAGCTGCATTAATCTACCTCTTTAATAAAACTCATTAGTTACACAGAAATTAATTTAGTGCTGAATGTTCCTGTGGGCTGTTGTAACTCACTGACTTCAATGAAGTCACCTCATGGATGAATTTGCCTCTCAGTTATACTGAGGTTCTCAATCCCTGATAAAGCTTATCTGCCAGTGTGGAGCTGAACAGGAAGACTGGGTCAATAACAAGCTATCTCCCAACTTAAACTATGGTAACAACTCTCCAGGACATAACAGGGCCTCAAAATACATCCCCACAAACCTCATTGTCAGAGCTGCTAAAAAAAAAAGTGGGTGTCAGAGCTCACATGAGTTCTGACATATTAAATGCCCCTTGCAATTCAGCACATAATTTTGTGTTCAAACAAAGTTTTTTACAAGCTTTAACTCCTACCTTCCAGTTCTTCACTATGCCTTTTCTGCCAATCTGATGGTCACCTATATATCAGTTTACACAAGATTATTCTCATATCTTATCAGTGCCTTTCTCTTGGTGGATTACTCAAAACACTCCTCCACCCTGCATTGCTGACATCCTTAGTAGGCTGGAAACAGTGCATCTTCAGGAAAATAAGACTAGACCAGGATCATTATATTCAAGGCTAAACGTGACCCCTCTAATAATGCAAGACATAAAAGTCAAAAGCACCAGGAAGCCATTTTACCATCCTCTCAAAAGTTTAACACAGGCTGGGTTTAGACCAGTTAAGCTCCTCTTATTTAAGTAAGGGATGCACTGACATCCAAGACAAGAGCCCAGTCAGGTAGGAAAGCTTCCAGTCTATTTTAAAACTACTAGAGCAAAAGGTACATTTTGTACTAGCAAAAACCATAGGTATTCCTGCAGAGCTCCAGGTGAAATAATTCCTCAAACAAATGTGACTTCCAAACAAAGTCGGAGTTATTCCCAAACAGATCACAACTGTGCTGCCTGTTCACACGACTACATGCCCACTACCAGGCCAAAGAGTGTTCAGACAAATACCAGACACCAAGCAACATTAGCAGAAGATAGTTGTGAGAGGACATCAGCAAGTGAGGAAATCTTTTTAGATTTCTGAAATCTTGCTATGGGAATTTCCTGCCATCTCACAAGATTTTTAAGTCTTCACCACTAAATAAGTATTTTTTATATCAGACGAATTCTCATATGTTGCTTTTATCAAGAACAGAAGTCACAGCACCAGTAACAAAAATACAGTATTTAGTTTTGAAAATAACTTTAACACTATATCCATAAAGGCAGACAAAATCTAATCAAGTGATATTATAAGATTTGCAGACACATGATGTTTTTAAATGGAAACAATCTGTATTTCAAATGTTTTGTAATATTTTTTTGAATGAAGAAAGGATTTAAAAACAAATAAGGCTAATTCTAATACGAAGATAAGCACTTCTGCACCAAAGAAATAAGATGGCAATAAAAATGCACATAAAACGAAGCAAAAACCTTCCTACTTCTGACTGATTATATTCAAACTGAAGTAAAAAAAATGTATAATGTAAAAAGATGTGGCTTTAAAGAAGACAGAAATATGCTCAAAAATAAAAAACTCCATTTAAACATTCTGTCCCCTCATACCAAAATCTCCTCAGTTTTATGAGGCTTTATAAGCAGAACTTTGGCTCTAGAGGGTTTGGTCTGAACAAGGCTTTTAGAAAATGTAAGAAGAATCCATCACAGCTGCTGTATTCACTTTCTGACTGGGGGAATAGGCTGACTCTCCCTTTTCCCTGTCATCAATAGGTCATGTAGGTGTTAATGTCACCAGGAACTTTGCTTCAAGGTCTTTTTGCTCTCCTTCTAGATTTTATAACCAAAGACAAAAAGGAGCCTTTGCCTGTGTGATCCACTTTAGCAGTAGCAATAATCTTCCAGCACTAAGTCCCTTCTGAAAACTGCCTCACATCGAAGACATTGCCATAAAAGGACACCATTTTAGCCCCTCTGCATTGCTGAGAAGTCATTGCACTATTTGCAGGATCCTGCAGGAAGATAATAGCCCATTAAAAACAAGAAAGCTGGAGAGCTTATCTACCAATTTCAAAAGTCATCATGGGGCACATGAGGTCAGATTATACCCTTATGTCATGAGTCTCGCAGCATTAATCTTTCCATGACACAGACTGAAGCTGCTGGGAAAACCTGCAGGCACCACAGCGTCTCCAGCAGCATTTCAAGGCCACTGACACAGCACAATTAATCAGTGTGTGCAAAAGCATAGAAGTTATTCAGCTCCATCTACATCTGTTTCCTTTATAACCATATACTCACACCTACAGTGCAGCACAACTGCACTGGCTTCCCAACAGTTTGGAAAGGTGAGGGATAGTATCATCAAGGCAGAAACAGAATTAATAGGTTCAGTTACAGCTTTTTCCTTGGGAAATGGTTGTGAATGACCTTCCTCCCCTGACATTGTACACATAGAGACAGCCCCTGGCTCATGCTTGAGTGTCTCTGCCAGCTCCTCTTCCCCCTGAGGTGTGTGCAGGGGCCATGCCACAAGCTCTTATTTTCCTTTAAGAAAGAGACAGACTAATTGAGTTTGCCAGAAAGACACATAGAAGTTACACAGCTTTCACTTCAGGGATCTCATGGCCAGTTGCATACAATTTCAAACAGAACTAGAATTATGACATGGCACGAGAATGTATCTACAGACTTTTAAGATTATTTTAGAGGCAGAGGCCACAGTGTTTATAGTTTCATGGAAGGCTAGTGAAGGTACAAACCCTGCTTCCCTTCTCTTCCAAAGAAACTAAAGAATGGATGCCAGGATTTGTTTCTGATGCTCTACACTGTTTTCACTCAGAGAGGTGGCTTACCTTCAAGTGTGTATTTTACCCTTTATATCCAGCTGGCCAAATCAGAGTCATCTGCCACTCTCATGTAATGCTCACACAGAACTTCCCAATAGTCTCTTCTGAGGAAGATGGGACACTGGTGCCCCACTTCAGTTCTTGCCTCACTTTCCTCAGCCCTTTCAAGATTCTTGTATAAATACCAGCTCTCTGCCTACTGCTATACTAATTTTGTTATCCCATTCAGATCTCTCCATTACATTTTTCTTCTTATCTACCATATTCTACCACACACAGACCCTTCTGTTTTTCCAATCACTTTTAGCACACTTGTGATGCAAAGTCATGAAATATTTAACTTCCACAGATTCATCTTCCTTCTCTTACCTCTGTCTCTAGACAACAATTCAGGCAACAGACTACTTCTCCAGTGAGATCATTCAGCAGTTCCTATAGGACAAACCTAGTTTTCATCCCAGTTACGTCAATGGCAAGCTTCACATCACTGAACATTTTGGGATTTTGGTCACCAAAGGAAGACATTTCATACTGAACTATTTATATCAGAGAGTGACAAATCCTTTTATATAATTAGTACTGGGAACCAGCTACATGGCCATTTGTAATAGTAGAGCTTCCTATCCCAACAACAGCAAAGAAACTATGCCAAGACAAAGGATTTTTAACTCTTATCTTGTAACTTACCAGAAAAAAACCCCAAGTCTTCAATACATAGATATCCATCTATGGATCAAAGTTTGGTAAATGCTGCTTTAAAAGCAACATCACAGCTGAGTCAGAGATAATAGCCTTTCATGTGGTGTCTTAACTCATAAAAAATTATTTGAAGAACGATGCCCATAAATGTGCACATACATCTTATTAATGCCAACTGAAATTATACTTGTGGAATACAGAACAGATATTTGAATCTTTAATCTTGAATCAAAATTAAAAATCACATCATTTATAAGATCATTAAAAAGAAAATCTTAATATATTTAATTTGGCAGAACAGGATGGAAATAAAATACCAAACTGGGTCTTAGTAAGATCTCTCATTGTAGATAACAGCTGTCTATGTCAGGATAAGACCACAGTAAAGTACGCCAAGCTCTTTCTCACCCTCTTCATAGACAATCCTCACACATGACTGCAATTAACATTTTGCAGGGTCACAATCCTTAGAAATTATTCATTTTACTAAACATTCTGCCATAGCCTATGCATTTGGGTTCAGTAGAATGTTTGGCCCTGATGATAGAAAAGAAAGATCTCAAAATAAATGGGCTCAGACTAGCCCAGTCTTCAGAAGTACATTGCTTCCATTTGCCATAGCAGCTCCTCTGTGTGGAAGTGGCAGAAGAGAGAAGACTGAACATGTGTTTCATGGCACTGAATGGAATCAAGGAACTGATTCCACCTTTTGGGTTACAAGAGTTTCTGTTGAGTCTGAGTAGGAAAATAGACACAACTGCTGCCCTTCAATGTTTCCTCCCATTTGCTAACAGCATTCAAGTAGTAAAATTGAACCATCATGTTTATTTCATCATTCAAGCATCTTTTAATTCAAGTTACTGGTGCAATATTTAAGATACACAGTGAACTGATATGCTAGAGAACAGAAACCAGTATAAAATCTTCTGTCCATGGAAATAGAGACAGGTTGGACATGGACTCCTTACTGAATAGTTTTTACCTCACAGAGAAAGGAGCATCATTTTAAATTTCATGGAGGATTTCCTTCTGAAGACTGAAATATTGTAAGATCCAGTATAAACCTATTTGTTGAGCACAGCTAAAGAACCTTACTCATCTCTACAGGTAAAGAAGCCAGAAAATCCCCACTACATATTCCACTTAAGTGAAGCAAATGAGTTCATTTGGCAGTGCCCCAGTAAGGACTCCCAATGCCTTAGCAAGCTCTGAATAAAACTATATTATAACCAAAGAGATAAAATCTCCAGAACATGTTTTTTTAAAAAAACTCTCATTTAAGAAAAAACACAAACGCTTAAATTTAGCATTTTGGAAGTCATGAGAGGAATCTAATTGTTTTCTTATACTGGTTCTACATCAACAAACTTTAATAGGCATTTTTAAATCAAAGACAGATTTGCCATTATCAGCTTTTGTCCTGCTGCAATGATAAATTTTTGTATTAAAAACTCTTCAACACTATGGCATAGGGTCACAAAGTACTTTTATAAATAGCAGTAATAGCTTATGTTGTTTCTTCTATGAAGAAAGCCAAGAATAGCAACAACCAAAATATACTATGCATTCAGAGAAATTCCTCATTCTACAGACAAAGCTGCAAGCCAGCAGAATTTCATGGAGAATAAGTATATTTTGGCAAGCCATGATATGCAGTTTCTTCAGCCAAAAGGCATTCACATGGACTTTGTTTCACTTCCCCCTATGAAACTGGGGATGGGGATTCCTTTTACTGTGCATATGGTGTAGATATGAGATTTCCTCACACCAGACATTTTACTTTGTTGAGCTAAAACAGGTGGCCAGGAGATACTGCAGAAACTGTATTAGAAGAATATGCAAAACAAGCATATGCATTGTAAGTGAGAACAGCAACAAACTCATTATGTTAGTGTTTTCCTAATAGAAGGGTTAGCTCAGTGTCATATACATTAAAATTACAATACAGAAAACTTTCAATATGATCCCCTCATTAGTGGTCATAAAACACTAAATAACTGAATATAGATTAAGTTCTCAATAGGGAAACCACAACTGTCATATTTTAAAATAGTTTGAGAAGCCTCTACAGTCTCTATAAATGTCATTAAATTAATTTCTCTCTAACATTCACGTCAAGATGCATTTTAAAGATCATTAAAAATCATTAAGGATCATTATGACTTAACTTCTTAAACCTTGAAAACTAAGGCACAGAGAAGGAAGGAATTTGGAAAAGGCAGGCAGCCAGCCAAATTCAGGAAGGAATGGGTTCTCCCAAGGCTCAGCCCACTACTTTTGACTCTTAAAGAAAGGTTTTCATCCAAGTAACAATTTCAGAGAGGAAAAAAAAAAAAAAAAAAAAATCACCTCTTGCTCAGTTCTCCTTCCTTCCCAGAGCAAAATGCAAATGCAAGCAGTAGGAAATAAGTGCCCATATTTGGCTGACCTTATTTCACTGAGTATAACCACCAAAATGAAGAGCTCTGTTTCCTCAACAGCTTTAGCCCTAAAAGAGGATGCCACTTTTCAGAGATGACCAGATTACCAACAATTTGCTAAAAGAATTTAAGTGGGGCATTTACAACAAATAAAGCTCAAATGGTCACTATTAAAATGTCAGAACTCCTTTGGTAAACACCAAAGCTATTGACATTTTTAATGTCAACTATTTTGTATTTCCAACCCTATAAGCAAAGCCCTTTATCATTTAAAAGATACTGTCCATTTTTTCAAACTTATTTGTGGAATTTCTTTTAAATTTTCATCAGTTCATTAAAGATAACATTATGTCCAACTTAATTCAAGAATGCATGTCCCAAACATAGACTATTTCATTTCACCTTTTGTGGCAGCCAGAACAAATCAAGGCAAAGCCTTTTTGGTACCTTTCCTTACACTGTCATCACTTGCCCTCCTTCTGTGTACAACAAATCATTGCTAATGTGCAGAATTCCAACTGTGCATGACTAATGCCAAGCTGCTGATAATCTCACCAATTCCTGGTGCAGTGATATTTCCAAAAGGATTAATTCCAAACTCAACCTCTGTTTTCCTTCAGATTATTTTACTGGGAGACACAGAACAATGCTTACAGTGCTTGAATAGAATGAACAGGGCTAGTAAAGAAGCTTGTTATCTCTGCATGCTTGCTTAGTCTTCATAGCCCACATTGTCAAATACCTTAAAATACACTGTCTCAGTGACTGGAGCTGGTCACTACAAAAAACCCAGATATTTTCTTCTGGCTGTATTTACTTTGATTTTAGCTGTCACTTCTGTAATCTTCCAAGTGCGGATCTTACATACTAAAATTATTTAAACAGCTTAAAGGCTGGATTTGCTTCTGCAACAGGGAAAGCTTTGTAGTGGCTTTGTTATAGTTGAATCAGTGTTTCTGTTATCAGACTTCTTTCATGGAGGATGCTTTATCAGAAGATAAACATTTCTATGGAGCTGAACATGAAATGCTCAACTTTTGTATACCACCACCTTGTTTTTACCTACAGTAGCAGGATAGATGACTTTGAAACTTCTAAAACTCAAGACACTGACTAGCATCAGGAAACTGAGGATTTATCAGTTCATTGATATTTCAAGGTCTTCCCAAAAGTAGAACTCTAAACCCACCTTCGATTTTAAGGCCCAGAGAGCAGAGTCCACATTAACATACTGTTATTGAGTCTCTGAACAGATTACTATGTATTGATGAAGATGAACAAAAACCTCCAATGTTAGCAATCCACCATACATCTCATGTACACTTTCACATATACAACCTGTAAATCCTGTTATTTCCTGGAGCATATGCTTATTTCCACTCTTTTGTAAGTAGTGCTGGATTCTATTCAAGGCGTGGAAGGCCATGAGCTACGTTTCAAATCTTTCACCTCTCAGAGCTGAGGGATCTACAGCTGGAAGAAGGAAAAGTCACCTTTTTGTGATCACCAGAAACAGACCTGCTGTGTTCCAACAGACAGAATTGAAAAGACCACAGAATCATAGAATGCTTTGGGTTAGAAGGAACCTTTGAAGCTCATCTACTCCCAAGCCCCCTGCAATAAGCAGGAATATCTTCAACTAGATCAGGTTGCTCAGAGCCCCATCCAACCTCACTTTGAATTTTCCCAGCTACAGCTTCTCTGAACAATGTGTAAAGACCCCTTTATGCAAGTCAGCAGGCATTAATATTTCTCTCCTGTGACAAGTAGCAATGGTTAATTCCCAAAGAGCTTTCTCCAGGAGGGCAACAGAAGTATAGATTTTGTATCTTCTGAAAAATCTCTAAGCAAGTATGATTGAACCTCTTTGGGGCTGACTGGTTCCCATTACAGAGAAATGTAGACACAGATGCAGGATTCTGTGACTATTTCGCATGTTAATTTAGACAAAACTTGAATTTTGCTTAACTAGCAGAACCTCCTTAATAACTTCTGGTTTAAGTCAAGGAAAGGAACAGTATGCACACCTTCATTATTTGCAGGAGAATCAGCTATCCCCATTGCCACCACCTCTGGTTATCACAAAATTCTAGAGTTTCAAATTAAATACAACACAAATCTCAAACGGAGACCAAGTATTCACAGCCTGACCACATTTGGTACTGGATCTGACAAGGTCAGAAGTGAAAGGGTAAAATCTCAAGCTTACAGTGCTGGACTGGCACCAGAGCCAGGAAACACTTTCAGATCTCACCATCACCATCCCCTTCTGACCTTCAAATGACTATAAAAGGAAAGCTTTCCAGTAGGCCACTTTCTGTATAGGAGCAGCCACTGTAAGAGGACAGATTTTCAAGAGATGATAAACATGATTAGAAGCTGGCTCAAAATCTCTGGTTGTTGATCTGCATGCATAAAATTAAATATCATCCTCCCTGTTAAAATATCATCTCCCTGCCAGGTCTGGTTTGTCAGAATGCTTCATGCTGAAAACTTCAGACGTTCTCATTACGCATTTGTAGTTTTGCATAGCACAGTGGAACTAAGATTTATTAGGGCTTCTAGCCATAATACACAGAAAGATTCCAAATAAACTCCCTTTCCCCCTCAAGTGGCTCTTTTACTTCACTCCCTGACAATACAACCCCAGGAGAGAGGTAACAGACAAAGGAGAACAAACACAAAAATATTTGCCTTACTCTTTCAAAGCTGTAACCAGTGTCCCACTGTTTTCATAATCTTTGCTATGTCAAAGGCCACTTATGTTTAACTAATTAAAAATAAAGCCAAGAAAGAACAAACCAGCAGGGTAAAAGAAAATGAGAAAAATAAAATAGATTTGGGAAGTACAAATAAAATGGACTAAATGTGAAAAAGGAAAAGGCTAACATGACTCAACAGTAGAACTCCCAGATGGTCTAAAGAGACATTTTTGGATATAAACGTATGAATGAAATCACATTAAATAAATACTACCCTTGACATTTTTCACTCATAATTTTACACCTTTTCCTGGAATTTTCCATAGCAGCAACAATTCAGTCTGCAGCCAAAGCATACCAGCAATCTGAAAAAAAATTTAATTTTTTTTAGAAGTAAAATATACTCCTAGTAAGAGTAATTAATTGCTCAATTGATTGGTTTTAGTAATGTTATTTTAAATAAACTTCATTTCTACATGTCCAAATATGAACTTCAAACAAGCATTTAAAACAAAACTTCAGAAAATTCATAAAAGTCTGAGAGACTCTTTAAAGAACAGCCAACTCCTTATCCAGATCATGATTAGTATAAGAAAATCATCTATTACTGCCAACAAAGACTATTGATACCACTTGAGAGAGAGCAGAGAATGCAAGAGATTCATTTATTGCAATAGACAAACTGCTTTCTAACTGAAATGTCGACAGGGTAGTCAACACAGTAAGCAGTGTTACAGACCAATGCATGCAAGGGGAATATACAAAAAGAGAGCTGACACTACTTGAAAAACTACTTCTGCAGCAGAAGATGCCAGCACTCCTCCTAATTCAAGATATCCCAGCAGTGTGACCCATGGCAAAAGCTGCCAGTGACATCACAGAGGCAGTTAAGGGATTTGTTTCTTCCCACCATCCTCTGTCATCTATTATTATTTTTTTGCTGTAAGAGGATTTCTGTTTTCTTGTAACCATCTAATTCACAGGTTGCTGACCACACTGCAATTCAGGGGAGGGCTTTCCTCTACACCAGACTTCTGCACCTTATTGCATTCAGTTCCACAGACAGGAAAAACTTTAACTCCACTTCCAGGGAGTTAAAGTATTTTGCTTGTTTGGATTGAGAACACGAGTGACACCCTTTGGAGGCTTTGCTGTGCCTGCTTGCTATAGCTGCAGTCATAACAAGGATAACCTTATTCAGTGCCTTAGAACAAATGAAAAAACTGCCCTGCAAGCATCTCCGTCCTTGCCCAGCAGGGAATCCAGGCCACATTCCAGCATTTGTTATTTCAGTAAAGGCAGCTTGCAGGTCATTGTCTCACGCATCCTCCACAGACTCCAGCACTCCAAAAATTTTAGGGTTTTTTTAACTCTGATGACTTTAGTGATCTGGCTTCGAGGGTGTTTCCAGAAAAATAGCCTCAATGGAAAACTACAGCAGTAGGTGGGAAATTGCAGCCTGTGAGGGGGACAGGGCCATGGCAGCATGTCACAATCTACTTCTCTGAACCTATTGAACAACAAGAATTTAGGAAAAATTAATACAAGCCACTAAAAGAAGCTTCTGCGATACTCCTGATTAATCTGGTCACACCAGAAATCACTTTAAAGCACCAAGGATAGCACACATTTAATATAAGCTTTTCACAGCACACAGCTAGTGTTTGAAGCCACGTAACTTAATATCTGAAATGAGATTATCCGGAATGGTTGTGCTATAACAAATGATAGATGAAGGCTGGCTTTGAGCTCAACGGTTCAAATGCGGTGAAACTTCCAAACACTAACTAAAGGTCTACCGACACAAGCCTGTGTGTTGTCAACACATAGAACACATGGGGGCACCCATGTTCAACCTGAAAAAAAATTATCTCCTCAAAGGCACTTTGGTAGCAAGTCTTGAGCCTCTCCATCTCCCTTCCTGAGAAAAACATACTTTGCTTTGTTCTATTTTATGATTTTTAACCCCTCTTTGAAGGCTTTATAGTTAAGCAAAGCCACTACAAGGACTTTTTCTATAAACCATAATATTGTCACACTGTCAAATTTTTTAGATCCAGATTTAAAAGCAACTTAAATAGTCAAGAAAATAAGAGCCGAGACTTATAGCATCCCCTATAAAACTTTCTTAGAGCAAAAGATTAAGCAGTTCAAAACAATGTCAAAAAGGCTAATTAGAGAGTAACTTCATATACAACTAGCTAGGATGAGCAGAACTGCTTATATGCCAGACATGCTCAGAAAGAATAGTTTTAGTAAAGCTGCCATGCTGCAATAAGTAAAATACCTGATAACTTCATGTTATTCTACTAGTAAAATCAATCAGACTATCAGAACAGGATGTGTAATTGCAAGCAGCAAATATTTTTTTTAAAAGCCATTAGCTCCATTTCACCCTTAAGACTTGTTTCTGTAGTATCAGCTGCAGGTGTTTTATTTGAGTTTTAGGCTTACCATGATAACATCATTGTTGTAGGAAGTTCCAGTTCTGTGAGCTCATAGGCTGCTCCTTGAAGAGCCTGAAAATTTTTCTTTGGGCCATTTCACCCAGGTCTCAGCAGTAAAACTAAAACAAAAAAGTACAAAAGCAGTTTAGAAGTCTTATTTTTAGGGACAAATAGGCTATGTAAAAAGACAACAGTAGCAAATACAACACCTCCTAATGAATCATAAGAGTAAAAAACATAACACATAACCCATAACTTTTGACTGTAATTATGTAGAAGGTTGATTCATATTCTCACACATGATTTCCCATACGAGGAGGAAAATTTTTCCATCCCACTAGGAGTACTATACAACAAACATCCTACTGTTCCAAGATTTTAGAATTTGCCTGCCCAGATCTTAATCCAAATTTCTCATTTATTAAAGGTAATCTAAACTATGCATGATTTGCTAAGATCTAAAGGGCTTTTTAGAAGTGGGATAAGAAAAAAAGAAATTCAGTTTCTCTCAAAAATAAAAAGGTTCTTCTTGTCTCATTGCAACAAAAAGGTAACTGAAATACTCATAAAACCCCAAAGTTTTATACAGTCACTGAATTTTTCCAACCAGTCTGTGGGCTAGTTTATGACCAAGATTATTAGCAGATCTTTGCCTAGAGCCTGGCTTTCAGTGAGAAGCCATATCCACTTTCACACACCTCCCCAGAATAACCTAGTCCCTAGATCTGGAGATATTGTTTGCTTCTTGTGTTTGTCTTCTGCTGTCCAGCTCTCAGAAATGCCACCACATGCAGAAATCTGCTCTTTGTTAATAAGAGAATAAAAAAAAAAAAATTAAATAATCTCCTATTAGAGCACCCAAACTTTGTGCTTGCCATCATTTGAAACTAAGCCTCACAGTGTCTGTTGCAAAGCAGGTGATTTATTTACCATATTTTGCATTTCAGAGTATATGTTTCAGTCTCTCTTCAGGTGAGCTCTCCTGTACAGAGTGCGCAATGTAGCTCCTCTTCTCCAGTGCTCAGGGATGCAGGTGCCCTCCTGTGCCATCCTGAGGCACTTCCAGCCATGTGGCACCATCCTGCCACAAACAGGAGCCTGAGCCACCAGAACCCTTGGTCACCCAAGAATTGTCCTATGGTGGTGACAGCCTGAGAAGGAAACTGAGCTTGTAGAAGCTAAATGATTATTTAAATCTCAAATTTGTTGATTTACAAGTAGCCACCTTGCAAACAGAACTGCCAGAGCTTTAAAAGGTACAGTGCTCAAGGCTATACCTTTGTGCCTCATTTATAGTGAAAAATCAGCTGTTGCATGTACACTTTTAGCCAGTTCTGTAGCACCTATCATTAGCTGCAGCTCAGATCCTGTGACATGCCATTGGTTTTCCACCAACCTTCCATAATTGCCATAGAATAATCCTTGAAAGGCTCCAAAAGTGTCCTGATTAAAAATCAAGCCCTAAATTCTGGTTATTCTTACTATCTTTACATAAACTGCATCTGGTTCTTCCCTTCCAACCAACTATAAAAAGCAATAGGCAGTGTACAAAGGAGAAAAGAGTACAAAAGCCTTAAGAGATCCAGGTCCCAGCAGCCAGTGTTGTTTTCCAAAATGTTCCTGTCTAACCAGCTGCCTGAAGTAACTAGAGGTCAATATCTACCATTTATTTAAATATCTGGAATTAGATTCACAGGTAACTTGCCTATAGCAAATGCCATCTGTCAGTGCAAAAGAAAACTTAAAGGCAGGAACAATTGTCTCCACCTTCTCTTTTAATGCCTACAGGCCTGCTTGAGTATCAGCTGCAGCATTCAAGGTAGAGAGAAGATACAGCATATTCATCAGTAACAGTAACACAATTGTCTAGACTTAACTATTATGTCTATGTGAACAATTAGAACTAACACAACCTTTGCATTTGCTAGGGGCTTTTATGTTCAGTCTCAATATATATTTTGTGATAAAATATGACAAGTGTTCTCAAAGAATGAACAGTGCAAGAAAAATTGAGGTGGTATTTATTCCTGCACAAGTACCTTTGAATTTGGTTTTTCTTTAGACAAACTTTTTAAGAAAGTCTGCAGCCAGCAGAGCTACAGCTACATGCAAGCTGTCAAAGGGATTAACACTCAGTGCTCCAAGAGAACCATGTAACACCTACACATGGATAATCCTTTTTACAGTGTTATAAGGATATTTGTACTGACTTGCTCAAGCAAGCTACACCCAAACTCAAACAGTGCTTTCTGACATTCTGACAACTCATTGCTCTCTTCTGAAACTATGGAACAGTTTTCCTTTCACATATCACAGCAGGAAATACTTCTTCTATCCAGAAAGCAGCAGAAACAAGGCGAGAACTCTGGGCATGGCCTGTTGTCATGTACCACATTCAAGAGTGCATATCTTAGCACTTTTATTAATATTGACATTAGCTTTCTGATGGCTGGAAAATTTCATAGAGTAAGTGTAGTTGTGTTGGGTTCTTCTAGAATATACATTCAATTGATAAGATCTACTCCACAGAAGTGTTTATTAGAATAGAGATTAAAGTCCCTTTAGCTCAGCATGAATAGAGAATATGACATTGTAAGAGGAAGTAATACCAAGTTATAACTGATATATCCTGCAGTTTCTCCTTTTCTTACAGGCTGTACAGCACATTGAAAAGCATGAGTTTTCTACTTCTGAAGCAGATCCCTGCCTGTGTTTTTCATCTGCTCTGATGCAGCTACATTTTCTTTTAATCACATACACAAGGGACAAACGAGACCATTTATACAGTTCACTCACTGTTGGAAAAGCAATTGAAGCTTGTTTGTTGTAGAGTTGTTTAAGACAAACTAGAACTTGGGTATTTAACCAGAAGTTGCTGCCTTTTATTTCCTTAGTGTTACACATGGTCTAACAAGGGAAAGGATTATGCAATAACTGTCTGGAAATTAGTCAAGCAAAGGACTGCTGGTTACTACATTATCAAATGATAGGGCCTGCTGTAGGAATTGAAAACAGCAATTTCCTGTTCTCTATTTGTTTCCGTCCAGATTTGCTGTGTGAATTAAATCATCTTTAACTCAGCAGATATTTCTCGTTATCCTGGCTGCTCAAGAAGTCGCAAAAAAGTCACCTAGATAACTGGGATAGCACATCTCTAAGCACCAGCTGTCAGGTGAAGGTGCTGTTAGTAGCATCCACAGGTGTTTTGGTTTAAAAGACAGGTGTCTGCCAAGGAGGGTGGGGAACCTCCCTTGCAAAAGAAAATATTACCCCTCTTCCCTCCCAATTATTATAACTTCAAAATTACTGTGCTTTCAGGCAAAGATATGGGGAAAGGAATAACAGTTCTTTATATGCATATATATGTATATGTGTGTGTGTGTATAGAAAACGAGGCAAACAAACAGCAACACCAAACAGAGCAGGCCCCAGTGTGTGCGTATAGAAAACAAGGCAAACAAAGAGCAACACCAAGCAGAACAGAACCCAGTGCATGTCTACAGAAAACAAGGCAAACAAACAGCAACACGGAACAGAGCAGGCCCCAGTGCAGCCTCTCTCGGCTCTCAGGCCCTTTCCCCTGCGGTGCAGTGCCGCTCACGGCCGGCAGGGGGCGCTGGTGGCTCCTGGCCGGGCAGGGCGGTGCGATGGCTCCCCGCGCCTGCAGGGGGCGCTGCGGAGCGAGCTCGGCCCTCACGTGGGTGATGGTGGGCGGGCCGGTGGGAGAGATGGAAAAATGGCTTTCTTTGGAAACTCGGGGGAAGTAGTTGGTCTCAGTGCCCCTCTGGATGGCTAAATGGGCTGTAGCAGGAACCTTGGTGTGGCAGCTGGAAGGACAGAGGTGGGAACACCCCGGAGTAGCAAAGAAAATGCAGCAGAAGCTCGGCAGCCACAGCAGCAGCGCGGAGGGTCAGGCAGACACAGGGTATCAGGGTATCAGGATAGCGTGGCTGGGCAGCAGGAACTAGGCTTCCGCAAGCTGCCAGGAGAGGCGCCGTCGGAGGGGTGGAGGTCCAGGGTTTTCCCCTGGGGCATTGAAGTAGATGGTGAGGGTCCTTTTCCAGTGAGGTCGGGTGTTTAAATAAGATCTCAGTTCAACAGCAAAGGCTCACCCACGGTAGGAGAAGCAGTGGGAAAACAAAAGCTCCACAGTGGCAGAGAATCCTCTGGGCGGTAAAGGTCCAGCACCAAGCTTCACCTGTCTCCATTCCGAAAGCTTGAGAGAGGAGCCCAGCCTGTCACCCCCCAGCCAAAATCTCGCTGTGTTTCTGTCCTTCCCAAGATAAAAGCCCTCGGCTTAGGTGTCTGCACCCTCCTCCTCCCAGCAACCCCTTTTGCTCTCTTAAGTACCGGTCGTTATCATCCTTCAGCGACAAATGGGACAATGTTCCCTGAGAGAAAGGAAAAAAAAGGAAAACTCCTAACTTCCAGCAACAGGACAACTGGAGGATGCACTGTGAGCCTTGGTGTCCCAGAAAAAGTCCAAACATACAATATGGAGAATGTGCTGGAGGTCTAACAAGGGAAAGTGTGTAGTAGAGTTACTTCATTCCATTAATGAATGGCCAAATACACTGTCTGAACTGGTGTCAGAGACTTTTTTGCAGAGAGCAGAGATGAGAAAACTTTTCCCTGGGTGGGTACATGGCCTGTCAGGCAATAATGAGGACAAGTTTTATTTCACATTCTTGTACAGCAGCAGACTTAAAAGATATTAACTGTCCTTTGAAAAGAATGTTATTTGAACACAGACTATGGGACCTGCTGACTGAAATATAAGATGGGCTTACAGACTCTTACTGTCTGCTTCGTTTTCAATTGTAAAACAAGCAGTATGAAGGATCATGTATTTGTGCTGCCAAGTGAAGTTTCTAACTGCGGTGAGGAGTTCAAACAAGGAAAACTCTAACCTCTTCCTTTGACTTAACAGTGGCACCTGTGCATACATAAGGTTTCTTTTTGTTTGTTCGTTTTATTTGTGGTACAAATAACCGATGAAGAGTACCTCAGTTTTCATCCAAATTCCATTTTGGTCCAGTAACTCATAGTATTGCACTTAGAGTAATTTCTGATTTTGAACTGAACATCAAATGTTCGTTTTAAAATCCAACATTTAACTGAAAAGTTGGCCCATACTAGGATGATGACGCCCAAGTCTTGTTTCCTGAGGAGTTCTGCGACTTCTAAGAACTATCTGCAAGAAAGTATAGATAACACAGAGCAGGTACCCAAATGCAGCAGTTGGAGTCTCTTTATAAGTGTTTGACATGGGTTTCTTTGATGATGCCAGTACACATGACTTGATCATCTGGGGTTGATGCGTGTCTAATTCTTTAGTTACAAAGGTAAGATCAATTTCCTGGCCAATTTTAGCACCTTAAAGCAAGAAAAATGTCAGCATCAACAGAAGGTCAACCTTGATAAAATACATGAACTTTTTTCTCTGTGCCTCTCATCTGTAGGACTATTGACTTCTAACTTTTTTTTTCTAAGTTGCCTTCTCTGTTTCTTAGAAGATTTGCCACTGTATGCCCAATTTAAAGACAATAAATTGAGTTTCCCTAAAAATACTGACAGGCAAGTTGCAGTACCCAGGATTTGATTGTGGGCATATGGTTAACAATGACATTCTAATTAGATTTTGATACTTAAGCCTGGTGTGAGGAGGGTCAGCCTCTTAATCGTGTTAGACTTTGAAGAGATTATGAGTGACTTTTTTCCTCCTTACAGAGTCTGCACTAAAAGCTGCCTCTCTTTAACTGGATTGCAACACTAAATGTAACTTGATAAAACATTGGCACATTGCTATATTAGCTAGAAAATCACATAGGCAAATTTAGTCATTTCATAACCCCACAGCACGGAACTGCAATATGAAAAAGACACCCCATACATAGCCCTGCTGGAATAAACTCAGCATAATCACAGATGTCCAATTGAACAACTATGGTGAATTCTAACACAATTTGTTCTCTCTGCAGACTTCACTGACAGAGGTAAATTAACACAGAAATCAGACTACCTCTAACTTCAGTCTCCCAACAAGTTTTCTGTAACTTGTTCCTTCTGTGTAGGTAAGAAATAACAGTAGAGAGCATCTCTGTCACTTCCACTGTCATTTTTGTTCCAACTTTGTACAAAATTGGTGTTTCAGGAAAACAAACACTACTCTTGGTATTAAAGGAAAGCTAAAGGGGAGGTGAAAATGTAGGGATATAAATGCAATGCTTTAAAGGGCATGTGGTCTAAAATTTATTACTTGGTATTCTTATATTACATACCTATCCTTCTTCCAGTTCCTCTCCAAAAGTACTCATCTTTACAAACACATTTCAAGTAACTAGATCTGTCTGACACAGTTATCAACAGGAATAAAATTCATTTATACACATTAAAAGATGACATGTGCTTTAGATCACAGTCTGTACTTGGAATTAATCTCCCTGATCTTACATATAAGTTTATAGGAGTCAAGTGGCCTTCAGAATGAAAAGTCTCTTAACTGCTACTGAAACAGCTAGCTGTTTTCTCCAAAGCCATCATTCTGGGCTGCCATTGTATCAAGGTGCAGCCTGCATAGAAAGTCAGAAGGAAACTTGTGCATGAGACAGCAGAAGATGCAAACATCAGAACTGGACTTAGCCACTTAAGGCTGTAGTGAGTTCCAAGACAATGTTATGCATTTTCAGTGTGCTTTCTTAGGATGTATGGCCTGGCTGTACAAACACTGAGGTAAATTGCTTGTTTTGTCCAATTGCTTGTTTATGCCAGTTCCCATTAATTACTGATGAAACAGGTGGCAGAAGGAATAAAGTAGGTGAAGGGCGAGTTCTGTCTCCAAACACAAGAAGTAAATTTGGCTTATTTGAAGGAGCTGATTTTAAAATCTGAGAACAAAAAAAACCCCAGCATCGTAGAAATTATGCCCTACTCTGGTACTAACATACCTGCTAAGCTTTGCTAACAGCTGAGTCTTACACAGCTTTAACTTTAGTGTGTGAACATCTGGGCATGAGAGTTAAACTGAATCACCTAAGAGGCAGGCTGGAGTAAAGCAAATTTCCCTCTCTCTCTCTCTGTTTTTTATTTTCAGTATGTTTATTTTAGTTCACTGGCCTGGCTGACCACTTCGATAGGCTCTTTTGAGATGAGAAAAATCTCCATAAATGCAAGCAAGCTGTTGAAAATGGTAATGAGTAGAGCCCAACTAAACATAGTTATGAAAGACAGAGCCGAAGCCACTCTGACAAGACAAGAGTTGTGCTAGTTTAAAGTCCAAAAATAATAAGTATGGTCACGCTTCACCCCTAGCACAGCTGGCCTCTGAGGAAGCTGATTGTACTTGTCCTTGAAAAAGAAAAGAGCAGATAAGCCACAAAGAGTTATATTGTGGGGACAGCTTGTATGGACCCTGGTGAAGGACATGAAAGGAGCCAAATAAAAATATATTCAGTTCTGATTGTAGCCAGCTTATTTTGATGGGAACTATTTACATATTCCACTTAGATCTTTAATATTCTTGTGGTGAATTTCTTTTTTTTTTTTTTTTTTAAGCCTCAGCAATTGATTCCTTATTAACCAGTTTGGGGAGAGGGGTGTTCATCTTAGAGAAAGTAAATAAAAATTTTAATCATAACTACAAATTTAAAATCAGGATCAAATTAATTGCTACATTTAGTGAATTGTTGCAGACATGTAACAGGAAAATTCTATATATTTGGATATGTAGAGGAGGCAAGTTTGAGAAATACTGCATTTATATGGCTTGCTACCTTGTTACCTGTAAAAAGTCTTGAATTTAGAATTTATGTCTCTCAGTTTTAAGGTGCAGTTCTTATAATCCTGACAGAAGAAAGAACATCAGGCCTGCCAGGAGTAAGCAGTGCTGGCAGGCACCTTCCCTGGCTAGAGGATGAGATGTGCCCTTAATGATGCTGTTCCCAACACCAAGAGGCCTGCCTGCATTACTTCGAGTGGAGAGAGAATTTTGGACAGCTGTTCCCAACAGCAGACTCCATTCCAGTCAGTTGTCCACTGGCAGGGCGTATTCTGTTCAGAGGGCTTGGAATAAAAACTGACTCTGATGGGGAATTTTCTTCCAAAACCCATCACCTGCTGTGGGTCTGACTATGCTGTCTGACATGGAAAATCCAGAGCAATGGGGAACCACTCTCCAGGGAAAAGCAGCACTTTGTGTTGGCAGCATCTGCCTACAGATGCCCTATTTGACCCGCGCCAGTGGCTGTGCAGGGGGATAATTATTCCAGAATGGAATGAGAACATATGACCTCCCGAGCACAGCATGAGGCACTTTTTCCCTTCCCCGGGGAACCACTAAAGAGGCAAGCATTATTATGGATGACGCAGATGAGAAAATGAGAAACGAGGACGGGGGAGGAGGATGTATTGTTGAAGTGGAAATCTTTTAATTTAGCACGTTTCGTTGGCTATCAGTGCATCTAGAAGGCAGAGAAGCGCTCGGTGGAGGAGCGGCGTGAAGGATCCCGGCTGGACACCGTTCCGGGAGCGCCAAAGGAGGCGGCGCGGCGCCCCCTGCTGGGGCCCGCTGGGCACGGCAGAGCAGGGAGCGCCGGGAGCACACAGCAGCCTGGCAGCGCTGCGCGGATCGAGAGCTTTCTGCAGGTCAAAGATACAGCAAAGTAATCTCTGTGCTTCCAGAGCAATATTTTTGAGTAACTCACTAACTAATAAAACTGTACCTTTGATGTTTTAAGTGTAAGTCTCTGTACCAACTGGTGAAGAGTTTAAATCAACTCTGTCATACTGTATTTTAGTTGCTGTGTTCTCATCTCCTTACCAAAAAAGGTTCTAGCATAGGGACAAGAATGGAAGATGACATTCAGGTACCGTCGCAGAAGATGGCTCAGGAATTACCTTTTTTCAGTGGTCTTTTCTTACACAACCTTTTCCATGCTACTTTGTTTTGAGTGCTGGGAACAAGCAAAGTCTCAGAGGAACTTATTTTGAACCTGTGACAGTAAAGGCTTACATAATTGGAACCTGTAAAATCCTTAGGGTCCACACAATGCTGAATTTGGGTGGAAGTTTTTAATACTCACGGCCTATAATCACCTCTGAGAACCTAATCTGCAGTATCTGTAAAGAGATTCATTTGGTCGTTTTGATGTTAAAACACAATAATGCCACAAACAGGTCACTTGGGTCAGGTAACAGATGGCACTGAAATCCTTTTGTGAGATGGAGCCATCAACCAGTTGCATAAAATTTCATAAGGAGAAGGTGTTTTATTTCTCAGAGTGCTTGAATGAGATCACATTTGGTAAAAGTCTGAGGAACAAAAGATTTCATAAACTTTTTGTATTACTCCTGTAAAAGAATGTTTGCAAATAGGTGTCAACTGTCAAAATTGCTGTACACTTACACTTCATTACTCAGTGCTCTGAAGATGTAAAAATAATCTGTACAAATAGTACTGTATTTGCAAATAAGAAACTTTATTCTTTCCATTGGTTTGAAAGCATGAGTGACATTAATTTTGGCTTTCAAAACCAAAAAAAAGCAAAGACTGTTGTTAAAATAAAAAAACACTAGCACACCCCAGAGGTATATTTCCTGGCTGTTGTCTTGAAGGGATATTGGCACAGAATAATGCCATCCTTTTCCCATCAGGTGTGTCCTTTACAGGCAGAACAAACAGGCTTTAACTATAAAACTCCTACGAACAGCATTTTTTAAATGAAGTTATTCAAGATACAAGCCTGGAGAGTTTCTCAGATCAGTGTCTCTCAGACAAATTGGTCATGTTGTGATCAGTGAAACATGCAGGAGTACCATCACAGCAGGGCTCGCAGAACTAGCACACGACCTAGCAAGAGCACATGGGACAGAAATGTGTCATTCCCTACCTTTCTTCCAGTTCAACAAGTGCACCCCTGGCACTTCAGTTCACACCAATCCATGGCATGGGATCACCACTCCCCCAGCCAGCCAGAAATCATGAGGGGGTCCAGCTTCTGTGTGTTCAGCAGTCTACATGTGCAGAGTTCTGCTTGGCTGTTGGTTCTGGCAGTGGCCCCAGAAGCTTTACTCCTCAGACACACACCCAGCTGCTTTGCAGTCTAAGGTGGCTGCTCCCCTGTGCAGGACTTGTGCCATCTGAGAGAGCACCCACACGGCCCCAGCCCCCTGGCCCTCACCTGGTGGGTCCAGTGGCACCAATGTTGGACCAGGGCAGAGGCTCCTCCTGCACAATCCACCCTCACACACAGAACAGAGAGTAGGTTCAAAGTGTATGCAACATTTTATTGAAAAAATACGAATGTTCTGTACATAAAGTACAACTTAATGGGCTTGATAAAATCTCCAGAGACTTATTGGTTAATATAGGTATTTTCTTCTTTTCCCTCTAAGGGCATAAAGCATACAATGAAGCAGCAGGTCCCCTGTACTTGTGCAAGTGCAATCCCATCGCTGTGCGTGCAGCATAGCACCTGGCTCTACATGGGACTCCAACGTGCTCAATGTACTTTTGATAGATGGTCTGCGAGAAATTTAAAGCATGGAAGAACTGCACAGGACTGGTCCTTCAATCCACTGGTGATTGAGAATTTATTGTGAGATCTCTGTTCTCCTAAACAGTCTGCATCTGACAAATATTTCTGACAAATAAATACAAAAATAAATAGGGATCTGGCCTCACAGAACCTGAAGTCTCAGAAGCAACAAAACTTAGAGCAAGCTACATACATAATTTCAACTATATCAACATAATTTATTTAAATCTCTATCAATAAATGTATTAAAAGTATAAATTCTTACCCAATACTGAGAGTTTAGTTCTGGAAATAAACCCAGAAAAGGAAAGCTTTTTCAGTCCTCTCTTACAATTTAGTGTGCTCTTAGAAAATGCTTTATAGCTGAACTTCAGCAGAAACTAGCTGCTATATAATGCACTTCTATCCCCCAAACCTAATATAAAAAGCTTTTTAAATCTTTTTACAGTAACTGGCTTTCATGTCCTAACTTTACATACAGTTACTAAAAATACTGCACGTAGCAGTGCTGACTAAAAATAGGTTTAGTGTTAAAACTACATGCACAAATGCTGGGGTACCAAAGCAGAAACTGAATAATGTGGCAGCTTCACAATCAATTTATGTTGCTAATTGGATGGTGTAACAAATACTGCAGTCCCAAAAGATATGTATGTTGCAAATGGAAAAACAATGAACAGGACTGGATGAGGAGAAAGTTAGGCAAAAAATCCTTTTTTTCTTCTCCATTTAAAACTGGAATGTCCATTATGGCCAAGAAGGTAAATGTAGACCAGGGTTAGAAGATTCTAAATCAGGAGTAAATGGTGATGACTTCTCGGCCGCCGCCTCTAACAAGTAATACCCTCTCCAGACCCTCAGTCAAGACTTCGAGAAACTCCATGTCTGTTTCAGTAAAGTCAAGGACAAAAAGTATCAAAAGCAAAATACACAGGGATTAGAGCAGGGCCAGCTCACAGCCCTCAGCCGTGGTCTCGCTCAGAGGCATAGTGCAAGTATCCCTCTAAGTACCAAAATACTGTGAGTTTGTGGCACTTTTTCCTTTAAGCAATTACTGCCTTACAGCCACAAGCCAGTACCCTCCACTCAGGGGACACTTTGTCATACATTACAGCTCAACAGCACTGGTGGCAAAATGAATTCAAGAGAACAGATTAAAGCAAAACCTTCTATGTGGCCCAGGCCTTGCCTGAAAGGATACAGTTTTCATCCCCATCAGTATTCTTTGGAGGACCAGGCATGTTGAGGAGCACAAGTCTGGCATCATGGGATCTATTTACAATGACTTCATTCAGCTTCACTGCTGTGTGCATCCTTCGGACATTAGACTGGTTCCTGTAGAAGAAGCACATTCACACTTACTGTTAGAAACGTGCCTCTGAACACTGAATTATTAAAAAGGTCCTTAAAAGCATATTCAAATCTCCTAAATACCCTGTTAAATGTCAACTCAACACAGTGATTTTTTTCAAACTTTATGATGAAGATACAAAAGAGATTTCCCAGAGTTACTCAGGCACAGCTTGACCATTAGTTTTAAGATCTATGAAGTCTCCAGTTTAGAAAGTTACTCTCTCTTCAAAAAGCATATTTGATAAAGATGATTTAGTGTTGTGTAAGAAATTAAAATACAGAGGGGATGTGCTCTTTGACTGGGCACACTCATGACTGCAGAGCCTTGCCATGACCCCTCACGCCCATGACAGCACAGGCCATGCACCTCTCCAAACTCAGCACTACAAAACTTTCTCTCAAAGACGTGGGAACCAAGCAGGAGATTGGCACCACCGTGCTCAGCCCACACTTCCCTCTTGGTGTTGAACAGAAGTTGGCATCTCCAGGGAAAGCCTGGTTTGTTACAGACTGCAGTAACATGATGGGGAAGTACAGGAAGGTAGCCTAACAGGCTGGATGTTTGGGGCTTTTCTGGAGTGTAATAAGGATGTTAACCTCTCCTTCAGAACACTCATCAACCTCTCTGCCTGGCTATTTACAAGGAACAGTTTTACCCAGGTGTCTTTAAAATCTCAATCACACTTCCAAACTTGAGTAGCCACTTAGTTCAAAAGTTAGGGGAGAAAAGGGAATAGGTGCAGCATAATCTCATAAGCCTCTGCTCCATAAGAATCCAGGCTAAGAGAGGCAAAAGCATTAATTATATGGACTATATTAACAAAAAATAACATCAATTTGTGCAGGAAGAAAACTCAAAAGTAACCTTTAGGGATTTCAAGGCAGGAAATGTTTCCTTCTTACAGGAAATCCACCATTATTTTGGTAACATAAAAGGAAATACAATACAGAAATAAACTTATCAAAAGGAGAATATATTTACACTTTTGAGGCCTTTCCACTTGGGTTTTTGTCTTCATTTTAATATATTAAAAATAAGTGTTAGTAGAAACTAATGAAATACGAATTTGTGGTTTCATTCATTCAGTTTTGCATGATGAGTGAAACTCTTTAGTAACCTCACTGCTCTTCTGAATATTCAGATTTGCAAAGAAATAATTTCTATATACAAAAAAAAGAAGATGCAGTGGGAAGAATCATGTTTATTATGCTAAGAGAATCATTTACCCACTGTGACCTACCTCTCTGTTACTTCATATTCTTATATAATTTGGAGCAAGGACACCCTCTGGCTTCAGAAAGCCTGGGACAACACTGAGGCCAGATAATGTTTACAGGAAGTGAGGAAAAAACAGCAGCAGGAACGTAACAGTTGTTAGCTATGTATAGTTTTGGAAAGGGAATTGAAAACTAAAGGTTTGGTTTTCTCTAAAGTGATATTTAGAATTGGCATCTCCCCAGTGATTTGAAGGTGTAGGCTACAAGAAAGGGCTTGTTTAGTGACCAGAAACTGCCAGAAATAACATCCAGCAGTGCTGTGAAATGAGAGCTTCTCTAAGTGAGTAATGTTTCCCCCTGCTTGTGTCATACTCTGCTTAAGAAAATAGGTTCAGACTGGAATTGTCTTCTATCCTTAGTTCTCGTCAGGACAACTCTCGTATTTTGTTACATCCTATTTATAATGATACTTAGCTTAAGTAGCTAATCCTGCTCCCTTTAAAACATTGCTAAAGACTGCTCAACTCTAGTGCCTTTCCTTCCATCAGTACACATAGTTTTCCTACTTTTAGTTGAGAAAATTAAGTCTTTCCTCTCAACCATCTTAATGTATTTCTAATTTAAATAACAAACTTACAAGTTTTCCCACCCTCTGAAAGCATGGAAGAGGAAAAAGTACAGGTAGTTAACACCAAATTCAGCAGAATTTCTACAGTATGATTCAGCCTAAAACAAATTTGAATTCTGATTTATGAGGAAGAAAAATCTGGACCTTTGCCAAATATGCAAAACTGACTGACTGAGCTCTTCATGTGAGATGGAGTACATCAAAGAAGTCACGGGAGATTCACACAGTTTTACACAGAGCCAAAATAGACCTTTACTTCTCACTCTTCAGGGGGCACACACATGGTAGTACTACAGCTGCTGTTACATGTCAGTGCTCCTGCAGCAGCTAGTCTGTCTCAGAGGGTTTATCACACACAGATGCTATTCCAAGTCATTGATCACCATCTCCACAGCTTCTTCCTTAATGTGTTAAACATCCACATTACACATTAGATAGTGAAATTATTATCTTTTTAAAAAAATTTTGATTAAATCAGTGAAATTATCAGTGTGTTTTATTGAGGTATTTGGGAGACAGGATTTTAACAGCTCCAATTTAGAGTTTGACTATACCAAATGAAATATTGATGGATGTGTGCAGATTTGATTGGTTAGAGATTTCTGGGAAGGCTAACTGCTGTCTTTTCATAGCCAGGTCTCAGTGTTTATAGCACAGGTCCAAACCAAGGATTAGGAAACAAAAGATAATAAAAGCACAGCACGTGTAGAGTTTCAGAAGATGCAAAGTGTAGACTTAGACAAGACTCACGGCTTAATGCTGATGAGATCTCTAAAGCTTCCCACAGCACTGCCTCGGTTCCGCTTCTCAGCATCACATTTCTCTTTTGTCCAGGTCATCTGGATATTCTCAGGAACAGGGTCTGCCTCATCTTCTTCATCTGAGTAGAGGCTCTCCAGACGTGCTATTGAATGTCTGTCCTTTACGAGCTGAGCCTGAAGGGGACATGGGTGTCAAGGTGAACTCAGAGACTTTATTTTATGCTCTCTGGTTCTCTTTAAGCAATGATAGAGTTTTTGTTCCATTGTATCTTTTATTTTGCTCAGTGAATTTAGCCTTCAGGAGAGCTCTGATACCAGGCATCTGCTCTATCTGAAAGTCTTACGTACCAAACTGACTTTAAACAGTTTTGATGGGTGTAAGCCAAGCAGAATTTGGACTGACAGAGGCCTGTATCTATACAAGAAAAAAAAGTCAGTCTCGTTCACATCATGACATGGTCAGAAACAACAGACAAGACTGGACCAAAATTGACAACTTAAAAAAAAAAAGCTTGACAAACGCATGCAGAAAAGATGGATCATCTCATAGCTATGTGTCAGACATTTTTCATAGCCATGTGCCCTATAAGTCCAAACTGGAATGACATCTTCAGTAGGAAAACAGGATATGCTATAAATTGAGACAAATACCGGATATCCCAGATAAAGAAAAAATAAGAACTACATGTAATTTTGGGAAACAAAAAAAGCTACACTACAAGTATTTCCTTACATCTTTAGAACACAGGAGTTAAATTTAAGCAGCAGCTACATACCACACTGCTAGGAAGGCACTTTGTGTCATCCCCCTCAGCAGCCCATAGAGAACAACCAAAATGACATACCTCCCTTTCCCTTTCAGTTTTTGTCAGCCTCATTTGCCTCAGCATCTGAGATCTCTGCTCCATCATAAGAGTTCTCTCGTAAGTATATGCTGAGATATCACTATTGTGCTGCAGAAATAAGGACAAATATTGTGCTTGTAATCAAGTCATAACCAAACATCACCATGTGCACAATAAAGTGAAAAATGGGCTTAATTCCCTTACCATTTCTACCACTTCTACCTCTGCCTCTATTCGGAGTTGATAGAGGAAAGTAGCCAAATCCTTCTTCATCTGGATGCTGTTATCATCCATCTGAGCTACAGTAAAAATTCTCATTTTGCATTTTCTCCAAACCTGGCGAGGGAACACAAACTCTCAGCTATTTGAACCAATAATACTTTGCTCTACAAAACAGAAACTTAGCAACATATCCACTTTTATTTATTAATACAGGCACTACAACTTGACCTTATTTCTTTAAACTAAAGCATGCAGAAGTAGGTGGGGGACATTCTCGGTGTAGCTGCTTACTTTGTGCTGTTTGAGAAGAAAAGGAAGCAACATCAACATGCCTCCATCATGCACAATCCACCACACGTCAATGTTGCCTTCGTTGTAACGCTCATGGTTGCTGGGGTAGAAAGACACATTTTTGGGAACTAGCAGAGCCAGATGAGCTGCTGTTGTGCAGCGAACAGTACCTGCCCAGGAGGGGAAGAACAGAGTTACTTCCAATTCTGCAAGAGTCATCTATGGTTAGAAAAATGCTACTCACTGAGCAAATGTCAGCAAACCATAAAAGTCATCACTTAAATAAAGGAAAGTATGTACAGCAAGGCTTGCACAGACAGATCAGTCCAAATGACAAAGCCAGGATAAAACAGGCTCACAGGAACACAAGCCCTATTTCACATTCAAAAGAAAAGCAGCAACCTTCAAAGCTAAGTATGAGGAGACAGCATCTGCTCTGTTCTAATTTGATTAAGTAACTGGACCACAGTAGGAGAGAGATAGAGGCAAGGAGAGTTTTACCCGCTGGTGAAGGATAGGTTAGAGCCAGATATTATCTAGGAAACAAATTACAGTTTGCCATGAAATCAGCATTTTTTAACCATTCATTAGACATATTAGTTTTAGCTGCTAGATTAATCTTTGAAGATCTTTCTTAGGTCTTTTACCTACAGGAAGTGGTATTTCAAACAGAGCAGTTTTGTGGGAAAATACTGCTTCTCCATCAATACTAGAAAAAAAAGAAACTCAAACCCAATCTTACAAGGATTCTGTTAAAATCTCCTGTGTGTACCATGTGTGTAATAAACCTCTTTGTTCACAATGTCTGATCACAAAGAACCTTTAAAGCTCACCTATAAATGTCTTCCAAGACCTTGGATCTTCACTCTGTCTCCACCCATAGGGCCACCCCAAAACCACAGTGTTATGCTTCATGCCACCGAGTCCACAGGACTGGATCAAGTGAGCAATTCCTTCTCGAACTTTATTGGCTACAACTACTTGACAAAATCCTTTAACCTTCTCAATTTCCATCATATTCTTAATAGTCTGCAAGAGAGACAAGGAAAAATCTCAGTTTTCCTTTCCAAAAGGAACTCTTAATATTTCTCTGTCATGGGATTACAATATAAATTCCTGGTTCATATGTCCATAGGTAAAGCACATTACAATGCGAAGTTCTGCTCATCAGATTTCCTTAATAAAACAAAAGAGAAAACACCCACTTGTTTAACACACAGTTGCCTTCCAAACACATTGATTTCTAACAGATTAAGGTTTTTTTTTGGTTTGTGCTATCATCTCTTATTCATAGTAGTAAATAGTGATATCTGTGTTACTATTTCACTTTCCATTTTCTAATTCTATAACACTCACCTTTTAAAACCCAAGACCAATTGACTTCATTTGGATTTCCAGTTTCAGATTTCCATGTAACATGCTGTGTTATATTAAATTTATAAATATAAGCACCGAATCCCACATACCTATCAAGTATACCTTTTATTTGTTTAAAAACTAAATAAACTTGATCAACGCATAGCCCATGAATTAGTTTTCCTTTTGTAACAATTTTCCTACAGAAAAAGCCTCTGGGTAAGAAAACAAATATGCTGATACTATACAGATGTAAACAAGGCTATGATGTCATGTTTACACAATGAGGACAATTAAGTAATTTATTAAAAAATTTTCAGGACCATCCTTCAATCCTTTTTGTAATAAATTTATCAACACACTGAAAAAGAACACATTTGCTAAGTTTGACAGTTACTGAAATGCTGCTTGAAACGTTCAGAAAACTAAACAGTCCTCTTCCCTCCAATAAGTAGCATACAGAAACTTCCATAGTAATTATTTTCCATAAATGAAGACAGTTTTATGCAGTAAGGTTGTTTACAAACGTTGTGAGCATTGATCTGGCATTCCCAAAGGCACAACTGGCAGCTGAAACATGTATGCAAGTCCTTTACTGAACAGCTGTAGCACTGCTCAACTTGTCCTGTGTTTCATGCAAGCCTTAATAAGATGCTTTTTCCCATGTATGATTAGGAAACAAAATTCCACATTACCTGCCCACCCACCCCTTTCTACCTGAGGATTTAGGACACTGACCTGCTCGGCAGCCTGGGCTTCTCCATAAGTTTCCAAGAAATTCCCTTGGATGACTGATCCTATGATAGTCAAACCTTTACCAGCTTTCAGCTGGGATGCAAATGTTAACAGTCTAGGGTATTTTACATGCAAATCTTCATCAAGTTTCAGAAGCACCAGCAACTGAGGCCTGGAGAAAATAGAAAAGACAATGTATTTTTTAACTAAGGCTTTAACAATAACACATGTAAAAAACTGCCTCTCATGACTTACATTGTGCTTGAATATTAACTTTGAAACATTCTTTCTGTATTTCACACATTCTCTTTTTTTTTTACTTAATATTTTGTTTCTCTTGGTTAAAAGCAGATGTGAAACTGTGGGAATTCTGCTGCTGCATTGTGCTGACTAATAAAACCTGCTGATATATTCAGCTTAAGAGGCTTGCATTAGTGTTTTATTTACAGGCATGTTTTTCAAGGGTCTTGTAAGTACTTTTGGAGCATATGTAGAGTTCATACTGTAAGACTCTTCTCCCAGATCTGTCTGGATACCTGTGCCAAGAAAATATCTGTATTCTGTATCCAGAAACCTTGCACATAGAAAACACAAATATTTTCATCTAAACACAGATCCCACCTGCCTTCTGTTCCCTAAGGTATTGCTACACAATCAATCGAGTCATTTTCTGTCTGGCTGAGCAAGTATAAAAAGATCTATAAAACTCTGTCTTTGGTAGATTCATAGTCCTCTTATTCAGAGCCCAAGGGTTGTGTGATGCCCAACCAAGAGGAGGGCTCTTGCCCACTTAATCTGTTTTCAACACCAAGAAGGGATGACATCAGAAGGAATAATGTTGGCCACTGTTCATTTCCTGGCCTCTACACCTCTGTACTCACAGACCTCCAGTTTCCCCAGGTTCCAATTCTGACTTTGCCAATTTGGAGTCCAGTGAAAGATCCAAAGGGCACTAAAGGTCTTTCCATACAGGGTCCATACAGCAGGGCTTGGCAGTGACAGGACAGCTTACTGCAAACTCAACACTTCTTTTTTTAATATTCTGGGCATTTAAATTCATTCACACAGACCAAAAGCATCTTGTTTAGAGTCTGGTTTAATTCCTTTAGTGTAAGCAGATAACCATGGAAGTGATTTCATTAGTCCAAGATGAGTACCTCCAGTTCTTTGTGTGTGGAGGGCCCTCCTCCAGCCTGAGTAAGGCGTATCTCGCTGCGCTGAGTGACAGGCCCCGGATGCCATCACCCCACTCCTTCTCTGCTCTGTGAAGAACAAACAGTTCAGCCAACATATGGGTCCACGAGCACTTAACTGTACACTTTCAGTCAGGCTACAGAGATATGAGCACCTTGCAATGAGTTTAATAACGTGACACATAGCATACATTTATAATTTGCACATGAATGCCTGTGATATCACAGATCACACGAGAAAAACACAAATGTTTCAGTAAAACAGATGTGATGACACCACCATTTTGGGCTTAGGTTGTAATCAACACTACAGAGAAGGCTTCCCAAGATATGCAAACATCTGGCATTTCAACACCCAATTCAGTTATTAGGCCAAATTAAGTTATAAAGCCACACTACAGCCTGTGTGTGTGACTCCATACATTGACTCCATACAATGCTAATCTCCAGCAACCTTATCAGCAGATTCAACTTTTCAGGGACTGTTCTAGACAGACCTTTGCACCAGATAAATTGGAATATAATGGTTGGCATCAGCTGTTCTGGGCCTGAAGTAATCATGTGTGGTATACAGCACATAGATCCCAACCAGTTTTCTATTTCCTGTGATTCCTTTCACCTAACAGCTTTAGAAGCTTAACAACAAAGGACTTCAGGGGCTTTTGTTTAGCAATGACCCAGTAAAATAATGAAAACAAAAATGAACTAAAAAGGAAAGCCCTTTAAGTAATCTCTAGACAGTTCCTTTTCCAAATGTGAAGACTCGAGATAATAAATTAAACAGATCCAGCCTCCTCTTACCCTTTCTTACCCAGTTAATACTTACCCTTGGTATTCAATGTACTTGTAAATCATGCCAGCAATAAGCATAGCTACCAAAGCATAATACCAAGATGAAATGAACATCAGTGCCAGGCAAATACTCATGCCTAAAAATGAAAGGGCCCTAAAAGAAAAAGCGAAAGTATTAATAAGCAGTGAGGCAGAAAAGCTTAAAAACAAGCCAATTACACTCCTGCTCTTGTTTCTTTAAACTGTCTGTTCTGAACTGGCAGTGAAAGTAAAGCCTCCAATGGATCTCCCTAGTCCCATCAGTTTTGTTAAAATGAAACTCTTGTGCCATGATATATCTGAGTCTGGCTCTTGTGTACAACTGATACCCAGAGAAATAAAAGATGCCCCCTGCCCTCAAGGAGAAGGTTCTCAAGTGCAGATTGCAGGCTCAGTGAGTAGTTTCACTTTCACTCACCAGTGGTAGTATTTAAAGCGAGGTCGCCAGTTCGGAGTTCGCAGAAGTGTCTGAACTGCACACGCAAGATTAACAAAGAGGTAACACATCAAGAAAAACCTGCAAAACAAAAGTGCAAAACCTTTCAGCATGCACATTTATAGATCCTGGCATATATTATAATTACATGATTGATTTCAAGTCAAAATCTCACTGCCCTGTCACATGTGCCTACCCCTCTGATTTTTATTAGCCTGAACTATCAGCATAAAGTAGTTAGAACAATTTTTTAATTGGATCAAGTCAGATCTGGTCACAACATAATGCTGTCTTTTTCTTCTGTGATTAAAATGCTTTTCCAAACCAAATAAAAATATAATAAAAACGTGCTTATTCACAGAGTACTCCAGAGCAGAAACAGATTATTTGTATGTAGAGCCTGGAGCCAGAGGATTCATAGAAATTACAGAAGTGGAACCCTGGCTCCAGGAATTTGCTTTACTAGTTTAAGACATGGTTCTGAAAAACAATCAAACTAGCAAAACTCACGAGTATTTCCCATGCCCCCCTGAGATACCAACCAGCCTGTTCCTTACATTGAGAGGATTGGAGCCACCATGTCAAGTGAAGCAATAAGGATTCCCAGCTCAGCAATTAATGCTGTTAACAGAAGAGCCCATGTCGGTTCACCATTTGCTTTTCCATGACCAAAGATCTGAAGAAACAGAAACATTAAACATATCTTCCAGGTATTTCACGAGGTTGTAATGGGAAAAAAGCAAATTACATTTTTTAAAATCGATAGTAACTCTCCTACATACTTCCTTCTGGAGAGTCAAATTATTCTAATAGCCTTCTGCACGTCACAGAATTAGACGTTAAACTTCTTGATAAAATTACCACATAAGTCTAGTTAAAAATCCTTTAGAGTATTCCTTGTTTTCAACAAAAGAAAAAAACCAATCAAAATAAAAAATATTGCCCTTCACTTCAGTGCTGGGCAAACTAGGGAGAATAAATCTGATTTCCAAGAGCATCAAGTCAGATAGCTGGCTAGGCAGTGTGAGCAGAAAGCCTTTTTGAGGCGTACGAACCCAGAGGAAAGGGATGATGTTGTCCTTGGCTATGGCCTGCAGCAGCCGGGGGGCCCCGGTGAGGCTCTGCAAACCTGCCCCACAGGTGGAGAAGAAGGAGCCTATGACGATGACCCAGGGCGAGGGCCACGACAGGGTGCCCACCACCAAGTTCTTGTTCACCGCGTCGCCGTACCTGCAGGCAGGAACACAGCCAGGCATTCGTATTCTAAGGACTATTTTGAGACTCATGTTTGGGGTTTTTGGGTCAGTTTTAACATGCCATTTATACACTATTACTAATAATACCATATTTTTAATATACTACACTATGCTATTAGTAATACTGTATTATGTTCTTAACTAGGAAACACAGGAAATAGCAAACAATGTGAGTTGCTTCTGATATACAGGAAGCATATATAGGAAGTGTCTGCAGCTTGATTTCAACAATTCAAAAACTTTCTTTTCATTATATATATTTTAAAATTCTTGTATTACTATTGCAACATTATTTCTCACGATCACCAAAAAAATGCAAGAATTAAGACACAGGATGGAAAATCTGAGGGTGCCATGCCAGCAAACAAGTTTCCAAAGACAGTGTTTATAATTTACATACGAATATGGTTTAAAAGGCACCCAAAGGTAAAAATTAAAAAACAAACAAACAAGGAAATAAACACACAAAAAACCAAACCAAACCAACAAAAAAAACCCTAAAACAAAACAAAAAAACCCAACAAGGTGAGGAGTTGGGCATGCAGACAAGATGGGCAAGAACTCGCCTACACCACAAAAGAAAAAAAGAAAAACAAGGGAGAGCATTAAAGCAGTAAAACTTACTTATCTCTCAGGACAACACCTTCTATGCAGGCTCCAAATAATAACACACAACTGAAGTCTGGAGGACAGAGTGTGCTAAGGAAGCAGAATTTATTTAGGCAGATGAAAGTATTGTGGAACGGACAGTACGTGCCTCCATCCCATGGCATTTGCACTCCAGCATCTCCACAAGTACGTGGAAAAGCTGGCAAGCAAATTAATGTCTAAACCCTAAATATACCTTCTAATGTTACAGAGAAATAGTTCTTCTAAGTTTCAGGTTTTAGAAAAGACAGGTTTAAATGTTATGATAAAGGAGACAAAATCAAATTAAGCATTTTTATACTAAAATGTCAGTTTAATCTTCTGCTAATATCAGAAGCTGATATTAAAACTTTTCTTTTCTCTCTCTTTCTCCTGTGTCTGAAGATATTTTGAGCATATGGCAAACCATTACTTTGCACAGTCCTTTTTTGTAGTCTCTGTTGGCATTCACATCACCAGTAAGTCTTTGACTATCAGGTTTGTTATTAAACTGTACTGCTTCTGCTCTGGGGAGTACAAAATACCACAGGCCTTTTGGGTCTGGCATTCCAGTAATGTTTTTGATCTTGTAAATTAAGTTCACACAAATGGTTAAATCTTGAATTCTACCCCTGAAATGCAACTGTAAGTTACAAACTGCAATAAAAGGAGACACATTGCTCCTAAAAGTGACAGTGTCAGCCTCCCCCAGGGTGGCATATGAACATGGACACATCCAGTTACCACTGAGAGGGGCCTGAGCTGCCAGTGGAGCTGGGGGTTATTGGCTGTGACCTCTTCTAATATTTATTATGTCCACAGGAAATGTTGACTTCTTGGTACAGGGTCAGTTCCCAAAGTGACAGCTGGGAAAGGCTGCGCTCCTAGAGAGCTGGGACAAGTGAGCTGGGATCCTGATTTATCCAGCTTGGTAAGTTTTGGCAAAAAACAGAAATGAAACAGCAGAATTTCCAGGAGAGTCACCATCTCAGCCAGCTGCCCTTTGGGTGAGTCTGATTCACAAAGCTCTTTTGACTTTTTTTTTTTTTCTTCTTCTATGTTGATAAATTGTCCTTTAGGACACCAAGAGCTAGATAAAGCTGAAAGATCTTGGCTCATCTCTTCTTTAGCAGGAGAGCAGAGATGAAGACAGTCTTTCTTAAGCAAAGCTCCTGTCGTCCTAAGCACTGAAGAGCTGAAAAAACACTTGGGAACATTTAGTCTAATTTCTGATTCCAGTTTATCTTGTCCTAAAATGTTTAAGAAAATCTACTCTCCTTAAAGTCATTCCAAAGAAAAGGCTTTTTTTAAAAAAAGGAACTGAAATTTATGAACTCTCCCATTAAAGCCTCCCCTCATCTTAATGTTTCACTGCAACTTGAAAAAACCTAAAAATCTCCAAGTACACCACCAGCCTGAAAAGCTATAGATCACTGTGTAGCAAAGAACAGCAATGGGAATGCAGAACAGAACCCAAGAAAAGGGGGATGAAAAATAACAGGATAATAATTACAATTCTTTCAGCTCAAGGACTGATGTTCTGCTGGTTTTTTGGGTTTTTTCCACTGGCCAATCATACTTGCACTGACAATTTGGTGACCTGAAAGTTGTTCCACAAATCAGATACAATGTACCAGCACTCCAGTAATTTTAAAAGGATACAGACTAGTGATGTGGTGACAATAGCAAGAATTGTTCCAACAGGGATGGATTTCTGTGCATCTTTGAGGTCCCCTGACCTGTTTGAACCAGCCATGATACCTGAAAGTACAATTTGGTAAGATCACAGGTGGCTCAGAGCCCCAGGAAGCTCCCTCATGGCAGCATTCTCACCAGTCACTGAAGGGAAGAAGATGCCAACCAGCACCATGAACGATGTGGAGATATCTGACAGCACATACAGGTGCAGGTTGTTCTTCTGGCCTGCTACATCCACAGAGGGCTGATGTGCTCTCTCCAGTATCTCTCCTTTCTCCAAATAATTGCTCCATAAGTTGTCTTCAGGGTTATTATCACACCACAGAAAAGAAAAGCATGTTTCAGTTCAAACCTGTTCTCGTTATAAGGGGTTTAAAACTGAGCATTACAAATGCAATTCAGTGTTCAACACAAGAAAACCACAAATGTGTGGTTTTATATAGCCTAAAGAAGTCTAAGCAACTTACCCTTCATTATTACTAAATGTAACATTCTTTTAACCTCATACCTCTTTCAACCCAAGGAAATACACTGAGTATTTTTATGAGCCACCACACAGTAGCTCAGAGAATGCAAAGCAGCAATACAGACCAGTTTTCTAGACAGAAATGGGTCTGTTCTTCACTCAGTGGAAGAATTACAGAATCATGTTTGGCATTTGAAATTTCACTAACAAATGCTGAGTCTTCTTGTAATCTTAGAAACTAGACTGTTGGTTTCTGTGAAAATGGGAACCTTCAGGACTCAGCACCTGCACAAAGCAGCTGCTCTCTGGTGTTCATTTCAATGAATTCATATTCATTTCAATAATTCATTTGGAATTATACTTTACTCAGGAGTGGGCAAAGAAGGAGACACTATTTCTATACAAGTATTCTTACCTTTCAGGTAATATTCTTACCTTTCAGGGCATAATCTTAACCTGCCTAAAGTGGAGAGCTGTCACTACAGAGTTCAAAAAATTTTAATAATTTATTCATCTTAGTATAACTTATAATTACAGCTGACTTCATGCTGAAATTATGAGATGAACAATGGAAATGTAATCAATTTTACAGCAGAAATGTACTGTATCAGGACAAAAGTGCCATCTCCTCTTTTGAAAGGTTTTAAGACTTGACTTTCTTTATTGAAGATATTTTTTTTCACTGTAATTACATTTCTTCAGTCCCTCTTTCTTAACCAGCAGGGAAGAGTTTGACCCATTTCAGCTGCTCAGCATGCCTCCTCTTAAGGGGAAAAAAAAAAAGTTCTACCATACCTATTAAAATGCCACTAGCAGCTCCTGGAATTCCTGCTATCTCCGAGACATTGTTCATCAGGAAATATTCATCACAGTGTTCAGTGGTTAAGTTTGTGCTGTGGCAGAAGAGCTCCCAAAGCTGAGAGGCCACAGTTATGTTATCCTTAACTACAGTTTTGGCACAAACATCAAAGTGATCTCTTGACAGAGTCCTGTTGCCCAACATGCAAATCCTGGAAGGGAAACATGAACACCACTGTTACTGCATGTTACTGGGAAAATAAACATATTGCCCAGATTTATTCTTTTACATCATGTGGAAACTTCAAGTGGCTCTAGTTTGCCACATAATTTCTCACTTTCAAAAGGATGGTGGTAGCACAACAAAGACTGTATCTGTTCCTTTTAAGGGCCAGAAGTATAAAGGTACTTTTAGGGAGAGGTATAAAGAGCCATGTCAATGTGATTTATGGAATTTGATTGATTTATCTTAAACAATGAAAAGGAACAATTAGGACACTTTTGGGGGTTTTTGCTGTTTGGGGTTTGTTTTTTTTAATTAAAAATAACTACTGGAGTGGAAGAAATGTGTAGAGTACTGGAATTTAAATTACTAGATATTTAAAATATCTAAAGATATTTGGAAACTCATTAACTCAGTTTCTATATTGCAACACTTGAATGACCCCTGACATTTTAGATTCAGAATTAGGAACATATATATTTAATATTTTAATATATTAAAATCACAATAAACAAAGATCAGAAGATACCATGCTTAATTGCTAAAATCTTCCACTGCTTGTTGTGTTTTGTCCAACCACAAACATCATTTATTCCAGTACTGAAAAATTTTAATCCACTTGTCTAAAGACAATTCCACAAGGCAGTGATCTAAGGTAACAGCTTCCTGCTACTAAAAGGTCATTCAACTTTTCTTCCCACTGTCAGAAAACACTCATAGGAAAATAAAGTTTCTTCCAGTTTAATTTTAATAATTTTAATTCCATTTTAATTGTTTCACAGGTCTTATTGATCACTGAAGACAAAAAAATGGAAAACACAGAGCCATTTTTGCACGGTTTGCTGGCCTGTGAACTGTAACTTCCAAGAAGCCTTCCCCTACAAAATTAAAAATAAATACACTGTCTTGTTACTCCGGGAAAAAAAAAAAAAGGAGGAATACAGTCCAAGAAGAAAGATAGGGAAAACATTCAAGAACAATCTAAGAGATAATGAGGGGGATGTAGAGACATCGTTTGACTTTTACTGCTGTAAACCTTCTCTGTTGTAAAACATTATAATCATTGGGCCTTAAATATCCAAAGGGAAGACTTGAGGGCTTCAAGTACTTAGTTATGGCCAAAGCATTTCAAGATGGAATGAATGGTGATGGTGAATAATTATGCAGATCCAACTCCTCTATTTCCATTCCATTCATCTCTTGTCAGCAGTATCAGAAAATACAGTTTGCATTCCTGGTAAAACACTTGAATCCACATTATTGCTGCTCCAGCTCCAGGTTCAAGAAGCTGATTTCAAGTTTAGTGGCCAACATGCCACTAAGGAGCATGGGTGGGGTCCAGGGCAGGCTCCTCACAGAGTGGGGGAAGTTCTGGACCCTCAGCAAGACCCCACCTCACACTCCCAAGAGGTGCCCAGTTTCTCAACAAGGAGTTGACCAAACCACAAATTTCCAACCACGAAGGCAGCATGCTGTGTCTGACTGGCCTGGGGAAAAGGGACCTGCCAAACAGCTCCCTAAGAACTGCCACAAATAACCCAAAATGCTGTCACTCAAACCTGAACAGCCGCGGGCCCAGAGATGGGGTTGTCTTTGCAGGAAGCAGAGCAGTGTCAGCCTCTATCAGCCTCACAATGAGACTTCCTGCTACCAAAACAGTTTAAAACATGTAATAATGTGTTCATTTTAGCCTAAGAAACTTCTGATCCATGAGCTCTGCTCACTGTCATTATATACAGCTAAAAATATTGGAAGTAATTCACAAAAAAAGGTAGCTTCAACAATGTATCAGGCACAATTTCCAAGTAACTCACATTAAACCTCAACTTCCAGACCCACAGGCAAAGCTATAACCCCCATCCAGAAATATTACTCACGGAAATTCAGGTGGATCAAAGATGGACTTGATAGCTCCAGCATAAATGGACAGGATGGATATTACTACACAGGCCAAGAAGAGGGAAGCAAATTTGTTCACATACTTCACACCTACAAACACCACCACTGCCATCAGGATGAGGAACACAGTGCCATACACCCTCATGTTGTTCAGCATGGCACTGGATGCATCGTGGGCACCAGATGGATGAAAAATTGCTGCTTGTGGCACAATATATGTCTGAAACAAGAGAAAGCAAAACTGAGCTGGTGGAACACAGACACAGAACTCTGTCCGGAATCATGTACCTATACTAGAAATGTAAATCACTTTCCATTCCACAACATGCTATTCACTAGGAATCTTTTACAGGACAAGTCAAGAGATAACAGCCTTTTCTATGTCAGCAGTACAACTGAGCCAACTTTATCAAAGGTGAACGTGTGTCTTGGATTAAGTCACACTTTCTTCTGTGTAGTCAGAAGAGCTCCCAGTCTGAATAAGAGTGTGCAGCTTCCAGAGGGAAGCACTAGCAGTAAAGAACTGGACACCAAGGAACTGCAGACCTTCCGGTCTCTTTCTGTAAATAAATATGGGACATAGAATACTGGGGCACTTTCTATATTTTATTTGCCTTCAAAGCAGGATTACTCTGGTACTACTCACCAATAAAATCTCAATGGCACCAAGGATATACATGGCTCCTGCAAATGTTGTTCCCAAATAAAAACACAGCCCTACAGCTCCACCAAACTCTGGGCCCAATGACCTGGATATCATGAAATAGGAGCCACCAGCTGTGAAACAAGAAAATTGAGAGTAAAATTATCATTTATGGCAATAAATTTTTAAATATTCACAAAAAACCCACAAAAGAATTATATACAGTGTATCTACTATTTTGAGGTTCAACTGAAGTATCTTTTTTGTTGGCATTGGGGTAAAAACCAAATAAATTGATCTTTAGCCTGATTGATACTAACAAAAAATACTAGATGTGAGTTCAGGCTTTTTATTCTGCATTAAACATATTTCTCTGGAATAAAATCATGCTAACACTTTATAGCAACTTAGGTTTTGGGGATTTTTAACTTTTTAATAACTGAGACATTTGCTAACTACACTTACCTGGAACAACACCGTTTGTGGCAATTGCACTCATTGATATGGTTGTCAACATAGTCTGGGGAAAACAGGGGAAAGGAAGTAATTGTGTCAACAACATTTTTTAAAACATAACTTATTTCTTGATAAAATAAAGCTGCCACTGCATATACGATATAGTATTTCTATTTATTCTGTCTGTCATTATCTAAAAGAAAACAAGGACAGCAGGGATTTAATCACTGAGCTGTTGAGACTTCTGTTTGAGAGATGGCCCCTGCTTTATCAGGTCAAACAGTCAGTGTCTGCAGACCCAGCGAGATAAGAGAACGCAGGTGTCCCTCCATCTGCGGAGCTGCGATTCCAACAGAGGCTGGTCCAGCAACGCAGGCAGCCCTCACCTGGGACAGGCATGGAAAACAGCTATTTGCTGAACAAACACTCTTTATAAGACTGTATTTACACTAGATACAGTTTGCCAGTTTAGAAGTTAACAGTAAAAAAAAAATTCTTTTAAATCCCGTAGCTGCAAACATGACAGAGGTGTCTGGCATAAATCTGACTTTTCTTTACACAACCCTACAATGCTGCCTCTCCAAGTTTCTCAGTAGTTTCACAGAGGTTATGTCACATGCATTATTGTACCCAAATACTTACACAACAGCAGCAAAGCAATACAATTAGGAAGGATTGAAGAACTCCAGCCATTCCCACCATCCAAGTCAGCCGAAGAAAGAGAATAACCCCAAAGATATTCTGCATGCAAGGCAAATATACCCCCATCAGGGTGCCCATGCTGGGTGACTGAAAAAAAAAGTTGATATTCATTAACTGAAATTATTCAGAGCAGAGGTAACTAAAAAAGCCTAGAAATTCCATTTTTTAAATGGTAGAAACCTGAGAAACATAAGGTAGACATATCCAAATTCTGTTGTGCTGGACTTCCACAAAACATGACAAACTCCAAAATCATGAATTTCTGAACAAAATGCTGACCCCGTCACACATTGAAGCAATTATCCTCAGTATTTAACACCTACTACTAACAACAGGAGATAGATTTATTCACTTTATTGTAGATCCATTGGGTTTCTAGTATGAAACGTGTTGAGTGCTGCAGACCACAATATAGAACCTTACCCTACTGCCCAGAGCTCACAAATTAGTTTCAAGGAAAACATACTTTTGTCATGTTACAACTAGAAAAGATTTGGAAGCAATCTGGAGACACGCGTAATGTATTTTCTTCCATTTCATATATTCCATGTAAAACTAATGGTTCTACCCTTTCTTAAGTTCAGTGTCAGCATCAGACTCTGAATTACTTTTGACAGCAACTGAGAAAACACAAGTTACGTGACTTCACAGGAACTGCACATGACTGGCCTTCAACATAGCATGCCACAGAATAATTATCCAAAATAATGGCATCAAAGTGCCACTGGTATGGGCTTTATCCCAAGGAATATAAAAATGTTTGTTGCATTGGCACACCTGGCACCAGCAGCATTTCAGAGTCCCAAATCTCTGTGGTTTCCTGCCAAGACATTTCATTGCTTCTGCTTTCTGAGGTTTCCTTTTGCATTTAAAATTATACTGAATTCTAAAACACAGGGGGAATAGAGAGTGTCATTTCTGAAAGGCTCATGCCTTTTCATACTCCCTTCTATAAATAAACATGAATTCCAAAACACATTAGATAGACAGCATTTAAAGAAGCCCTTGAACAACCATTCAAATGAGAAGGATATTAAAGGGAGGTGACAAAACTTGTTGAAATTTGACTCCACAGAGCATTAACTAGATGCAAAAATAAATAGTACTTTTATAGGCAAGTCATGAACTCAAAGCAACAGTACTTAACACAAGCAATAAAATGTCTGCCAAACACTTTACATAAGGTAATTCAAGAGTGTATTTCACTACACAAAGCAAAATCCTTAAAGAATCACATGTTTATAAGATCCCCAGGTCAAAAACAACCAAGGAATTTAGTGCTTCAACTTGCAATTACATGTTACAATCCAGAATTTCCTCATCTGCACTAGAAACCTGCCCTGCCAGACATGAAACAAACTGTGCCCAAGAACATGATCTGAACCATTCTTCATTAGAAGTGCCAGGAGCTGCTAGCTGAATTTTCTGAAGTCAGCTTTGAATTCCTTGTGTGACTAAAGCTAAAACAGACCAACTGGACTTTGCTCATACACACTACAGCTCAGATGTACCTCCTGAAGGAAAGTAGGCAACACGATCATGTGCAGAGGGTTTGCAGTGGAGTTACCCTATGAAACCTATAAGCATGAGGCTAGAGCTGTTCCTCAGCTGTTCCAGTGCCACAGTACCAAAAAAATTTATTCCCTAAACCATCACCTGCCATTTTATAAAAATTACCATCCTAAATTATATCTAACCTGATCAGCTTTGTCAGGATTATGTATGAGGACAAAATGAATTGTTGTCTTCTGATAGTAACAGAAATTACACTTGTTACATAAGGGTCCTGATTGGGGCAAGGTAAGGATGTTTTACTGAGTTACTCCAGTGCTATAGCTGAGGAGGATCTTCATGGAGTATTATTTATAGTGTACTTGTTTCCTCAAGGAAGGGAAGGTTTAGATACTTTTGATTTGAACTGTCTTTAATGGCATAAACATAAAATGACAAAGGACAAAATAATGTTGCCAGGCTCTAGGCAGATTTTGCCCTGCACAGGGGCTTCCTATTGTCACATTAATGTACACTTTGCCTCTCAAGGACACATTGCACATAATTTTATCATCATCTAACTGACCATTCATCCATCAGTCACTCCCTCACAACATCTCTGAACCCATCAAGTGAATTTATCAGGCACGTGGGTATCTCAGAATAAAGGAGACAAAGAGTTTGTCAAAACCGTTTTCTTTTCCCGTCAAAATCTGGGAAAAGAAACCAACCTCTTGCTCCTACACAGGAGAAGCAACTGGACCACAGTTACTGTGTTTTCTAGGGGACTGTCCTCTACACACTATGAAAGCAGGTGAGATTTCAGCCTGCCCTTTACACACCTCCCAGCACTGGCTTCCTTTTCATAACAATCCACTTTAGCTCAGCTCTTTCCTATCTTCTGACCTAAGTGGTCCCTGCAGCTTTGCTCCACTGTTCCATCATCTTCTCTCCCTCCCTCTTAAGTTGCCCCTCAAGCCTATCAAGCTACAAGCTCACTTCGACCACAGAGGAAGAGAAATTGTGCATCAATTATACACTTGTGAGACCACTGCCGAGCAGAGCAGCCTTGGAAATGCCCAAGGGTCTGCCCACAGCCAAAACTCAAACCCCAGTATTACTAACTGTATCTCAGGCATAAGAGTTTAGTCTAGATTTTTCTTAGCCCTGTGGAAAAAGAAAATACAAGAAGGAATGATCTACAAATATTACTTGAACCAGCTTGTTCACAGGAAGGTTTGACACCAGTAATCTGCAGTGACTTGACCCTTTTTTATACCATCTAATCATCACTGAGTGATACTAAATCAGTGCTGAAATCTCAACAGAATGTGACCTGAAACAAGGTTATTATTATGTTCAGCCTCAACAGCAACCACATTAAAAAATGGAACACCCCGTGCTGCATAAAGGAAATAAAAGAGAGACATTTTGAAGAACAATCTTTTAGAACAACTAAGAAGGGACAGAAAAATCTCGAAAACAATCTCAATTTCAGTGATGCAGATCATGTTTCCGTTCACTCTCATCAGCTGCAGACACATAATTTATGTAAATATTGATCTGAGTCTGAAGGACACTATTTCCATTGTGCCACTGTGATGGGTTATTAAAGCACTTGGCTGCAGGGCTCAGGGACATTGATCAGCAATGACAGCTCTCACGGTTGCTCTGTAGCATGAGGACAGACAGCAGCACAGAAATGAACTGCCTTGTTAGATATATGAACTGAAACAGGTTATCTAATTTTTTTCCATCATGAGAAGGGGATATTTCTATAGCACTGTGACTGTTAAGTGCTTTATTGCCAAGACTGTATTTAGAAAAGAAAAAGCAACCCAATTTCTACCATATTACATTGGAGTTGTGTCAATTTTACCTGACCTGTACCTAACACAGAATGCTACTATCAAAAATATTTAATGGGCTTGCTGAAACAAGATAGTATGTTCATATTAAGATGTCTTGCACTGAAATGAAATGAATTCGAAAGGATATGATCTGGCAGGCAGGGCTGTAATCACTGAGAGACCTGTCTTACCTGCTCAGAGAATTACACTTATTGAAAGGACTGCTTTCCTCAGTTCATTTTTGAATATCAAATCTAGAGCCTGCTCATCTGCCTTGCTCTAGCTCTTGCCTATGAGATGTCAATTCCAGCAAGTGACAGGCAGGTTATTCTTTGTCACCCCAGCTGAGCACACCCAGCGCAGTACTCAACAATAGGTGGGTTAACAGTGGCTTAACCACTTAAAACAGACCTGCTGGTGCTGGGGTGGACTGCCAGACTTCTGTTCTCACACTCAAATGAGAAGGATAAGGTAACAGCAACACAGAGATTTATACTTCAAAGATGATTAAAAACAAATATGTAGAAGAATCCCATTTGTACTGTTTCTGAATACCTTAAATCCATACCCTTGTCCAGTTACTGCTTTTGAATTTCCTGGGTTTAATGGTTATAATTATTGGCCAAGTTTTTCAGTCGTCTTATATTCCCCAAAATGTTTAAAATTTTATATTGCTCATGGCAAGAAAGGGAGAAGAAATTCAAGCTGCAGTTATGATATTGCAGCTGATGTAATTTATCCCAGAGACAGACATGCAGACAAAGGTTCGCCTAAGGAAACTGCAGTGTTTACACAGAAAACACTGAGATATTAATACAGCATGATACTGTCCCTTTCGGAAAGGTTACCAAACCCACTCTACAGAAAACATCTGAGAAGTCTGTGAACACACATTTTTGGGACATGGGAAAACATAATTCAGGAAAACCCAGTTATTAAACCTGAACTCCATTTTGCCATAGAAGCAAAGCTTTAATAAAGTTAATAGTCCTTTTTAATGGCAGTAAACAGCTTGAAAATAAGCAAGCATGAATCATACCTAGATGCAGAAATATTAAGACCACACTGTGCATGGTACTTGATCAGGGATTGAAAACAAGTTCTCAGTTTTCTGGTATTTGCCCCATTTTTACTTTGTGAAATTTTATATACATTTGCTTTAACCAACTGTATACTACAGTCCCATCGCCAAATTCTCCCAATTCTTTTTCCATCATGGAAGCAAGGGACTAGCTTCCAGATTGGTCTGCATCTTACCCTGGTATTCTGGTCAGGCAATTAATAAGGAAATAAACAACAAAAGTGATCAGAACTTCCTCAAAATCACAGGACTGTATCTATTGTATCCCCCACCATTCTACTTTCGTTAGGGAATTAATCAATCTGATTAATTCTGATCGCAAGAGAATGAAAATTATTTTAGATGATGCAATAATACCATATTAACAGCTGATGCTTAACATTATTCCCACCAAAAGCATGCTAAAACAGAGATGCAGGTGACATTCTTTATTAGTAATGTGAAGGTAAAAGCTTTAGACAAGACTCAGCCATTAGTATAATAACAAGTACCACACAAAAGAAAATCATAATTAAAATGTTTAAATTACTTTTTTAATGTCAGCTTATAGGACCATAATGCAGCTACTTCACCCAGACGACCTTAGCTCAGTCCTGTAATGATGTCACATTAACCACAATATTGCAGCACTTTAGAGCATGTGGTCTCAAATAAAATTGAATTTTAAACTTCATGTTGACAAAACAACTTTGTTATCCCCAGTGTAAAACTGCAGAGTAAGGAACTGGAGTGTGAGTAAGGGCATTCAGCATAGGGTAACATGCATGCTTCTTGAGAGTACTGCTGGTTTTCAACATTATCACTGCCACCTCTTTCTGAAATGGCTCAAACGTTTTAGGGCAGTGCTATAAAACCTGCAGAATTCAAGTGCTACCTTAGCATTTTTGGAAACCTTTCTTTTGACAGAATTTGCAAGCAAACTGAGGAGCCTGCAAGCCATAAAATGCAACCACACCACTTGCAGGTGCAGCAGTAATCAAAGCACCTGCAGCACTGCCAGAGGAGAGAGGAGCAGTTAAACATTGCCCTCCTGATAGAAATCAGCTACCAACCATCAAACCTCACCTGCTACAGGCATTCCAAGGCCAGCCCAAATGGGCCAACCATCTAAATGGAGATCCTTTGGGGCAGAATTCAGTTGCTTAAGTGCCTGACACCAGAATGACTCCTGAGCTGCCCCAGGGTGTCAATCTGACCTCCACCCACCACTCCAGAAGGGCGTTGTCTCCTGCAAACCCTGTGTCATTAACTACTAGGTTTGTAGAGATGTGCCAGATACCACTGGGCAGCTAAAACAGCACTAGGAAAATGCTGGAGGGTTGTTTGGTTTTTATTTGTATCCCACTAAAAGCCTATCCCCTTCTTATCTAAATCCACACCAAGTGTAAGGAATTGCCCTGTAGTGCAGTTTTAACCACCACATCTTCTCTAGCAGAAGCTGGTTCCCTAAAGGTTCTTTTTCTTTGCAACACTGTCGTGGCTCCTGAGAGAAGTTAAGAAAAAGCAGAAAGGAGGCCAGCTCCCCAAGGATCACATAGAGGATCATCCCATTCATCAGCTGCCCATGAAGAGAATTTTTACTTACTTTTGATACTTTCTTTTTCGATCCATCAGTACTTTCTGCTTCTTCATGTTCCTTGACACCTTGAGTAAGATTTGTGTAGTTGACCAACTTGCCAAGCAGAGATGACACCTTTGGTCGTATATCAAGTTCTTCCTGTAGAAAAAGACAAGTCAGCTTCTGCAGTTCACAGCATTTCTGAAGAGTGGCTGGAATCTTGCCTTCCTGGGCATGCCTAAGGTTACCAGGGAATACACCAGGAAAATCATCCAGGGAATGACAGAGTATTTCACTGTGCCTGAACCACTGATGAGAGGTTTTAATTTTCTGAAAGAAGGGCGACTCTGAGAGGAAAAGGCTACGCCAAAACATCTGCACCACGCAAATCATTCTCCTTAGGTGCTGAAAAGCATAATTACAGCAATAAAGAAGTCTGAGCCTTGGAACTGTAAGAAAATGAATGTGTACCTTGCATGTATCTCTAACGTCAACTTACATCAACAGATGTACTTTTGAAAAGGTCAAGTTGCCAAACAAATCAGAGATTTAGTGATTAAACTCAGCTCATTGTAGACATGTATGCACTCTGATAATTTTACTACATTTTTCAAACTATGTTATCTAATTCATGTGGATCTAGACAAAATTCCCAAAAACCACATGTATGGAGGGCCTCCCACCTTTATACTAATCCCATACAAGTTCTGTTTCAGAAAGTTCAAGAGAGAAGAAAAAAGCCCCAGAACAAAATCATTCTCTTTCCCTTTCAAATTAAAAAGTCTTACATGTCTGATAGCACAATAAGGAATGCATGGTAAAGAGAAACAACCTTCCACACAGGAAATAAAAACCAGTTGAGAAAGATTCCACTGTCTGCAGCTTTATCATATCTTTAGGTATCACCTTGAACAACTTGTGGTGGGATCAGTAGCAATGTGTGCTTTGTACATGATGCAGAAACTGACCCCAAATGGGGTCATCCCTAAGGGGGATGACCCAAGCACCCCTTTTCTTGATGACCCATGACCCAAGCACCCCTTTTCTTTTTCCTTCCTCTGATCTGACCTGCAGTTCACATATTTAAAAACCCAATTACAATTCCTTCCAGAAAGGGGTTGAGACACGTTCAGCAGAGCAGCAAGGCCTTTGGGATGCTCCTCCCTCTGCTTAGTCCCACAGAAGAGCCTGCCTACCTGGTGTGGTCCTGTGCCTTCGCTTATGGAAAAGGCCTCCAGCGTGAGTGCATCAGTGACTGCCCCTCCTTCTTTCCAGGTGGACACAGTTATACAGAGTTACACCTCTGCCTCACAGACCCATCACACCTGAGCTCTGCCATCACACACCATCTCTCTGCCTACTGGTACCTCTGACAACAGATGGACACCCACAAAAAGGCATGTGGGGGAGAAAGATGTGCTCAATCCCTCCCATCATGGAAAATCACAAATCACATCAGAAGAACAAAAACCAGCTAGAAATTACCTCAAACAAGGCCAGATTTCTGTCATAGTAATCACCTCCCTTGCCAGCTTCTGAACTGTTCAGGAAAGGACTGTTTTCTTTATGGTTGCCATGACCTGTGAAGGAAAAAAGAAGCAGGTTTTGATAAGCAGAGAACAAGACTGTAACCTTGACAAATACATGGGGAGGAAACTCATTTTGTTCATCGAATATGTTTCTTTTTAGTATCTCAAGTTATACAGTGTTAGCAATATTAAAGGTGTTATTCTCAAGGTAGAATTATTTCTGTTTCTACTCCTCTGTTTCATTAAGATAGAATAAAAAGTCATCTCTAAGTAACATTTCCGAGTGGGGCCACAGCAACAATGCTGTATGTGCCTTTACTCTCTAATGCTCACTTCTGTGACTGTTTCTTACACAGAACAGTGACAAGCACTGGGACAGCTCCTGAGCATTTAGAAATCACTGCTGATGGTAACAGCAACCTTTGAGCTGTATGTCCAACCCAATCAGATACCTTTAGTAAGACTGAACACTTCAAAGACTAGCTTCTGTAATGACAATACAGTGAAGAGCCCCCAAAGCACCTTTTTAGTTTTTAAATGCTGTTTGTTAGTCACTATGCCCACTGATCCCAGACATCCAACACCCCATCATGCTTTTACCCTTACTGTGTTTTAAACACTTAAGCTGTGCATTCCTCAGGGTCCTTTTATACTTTCAAATTAAAACCTAAGATCAGGTACTTTAAAACCAGAGCATTCACATATGTAATGAACAATGTTTTAAAAAAAGATAGCATGGAAGATCAGCAGAGCTTTCTGTAGCAAGTAGTAATTAAAAAAAAAAAAAAAGAAGCCAAAACAACCAAGGGCACTATAGTTTAAAACAACCTCTGAGGGAAAAAAAATATTAAATTGATTTCCATCTTCAGAAGTTCTTGGACCTATGTCTCCCATTACCCTCTGCTCAACAAACAAAACTTCTTTTTTTTTGCCTGTACCTCTTCACTCCCTGCTCTCTCAGCCAATACAAATGAATGATTTCCAAGAGCATCTCATTAAGAAAGGATTAATCCAAGGAATACTTTTTTCTATTTACAAAAGAAGTAACCACTATAGAAGCTAAAAATGAAAGAAAAATAAATTATTATCTCACTGAAGATACTGCAAGTCAAAATACTGTACACTGAATACAACAAAATCAAGAGATTAAACAGCTGGATTTTTTGGTGCATCTTTTCAATGAATATGGTAATCAATTCAACAAGGCTATGCTAAATTATTTTAAATAAAATTCAAGTGAAAACATCTCTGCATTTTGAAATTTGAATCAACTTACAAAATGAACCTAGCAGGCAAAGAGAAGAGTCCTCCCCGACTCACAGTAATCAGCACAAACTGCACTGTTACAAAAGTAATTGTTATAAGCCAATTATGAGAACATTCAGTCCTACTCTTACTGAGGGGAAGGGATGCATGGAAAGCAGCACAATTTTCTGGAAATTGCTGACAGGTGCTTTGAACAAAACTGTTGGAAAAACAATATTCACAAAGAACAGAGCGTTTTTTAAGCTTCTGTAAGTAAATACTTAGCTGACCAAAAATATATGAGCAGAGCTGCTTACTGTGTCTATGTCCTTACTGCCTTCCTCACAGCTCTGACAACTAACCCCAAAATGTTAATGAGCAGCTGCCTTGAACAAGGGGGCTCATCTCACCTGCTGACCCCACCTACACATAAGACATGCTCACTTTGCTGTAATTGTAGAAATTTTTACACTACTAGAAAAACATCAGTAAGCTTATCAACACGGCATCAAAATCAAATGGTTATCAACTTCAGAAAAGGTAAAAACCTGCAAAAACTGCTTGCTTGCTGTATTTGTTATGCCTACACTGGAATATACCAGATCAATTTTGCTGCAGTGTGTGCTGCAGTCCCCCCATCCTGTTGTGGTTAAAGTACATTTGCAATTTTTGCTGAGGAAATGGAGTTATCTGCCTTTACTCATTAAATTGGACACAAACGATGGTGCAAATTATGACATCAATAGAAATACTGTCTGCTTGATTCTTCAGTGCTCTCGTCTCTGCAGTATCTTCTCACCATTACACTTATCAAACACAGCACGGTCATGAGCAACCTTGGTTTGTTTCCTCAATTCCTATATGCCCTATACAGAAAATCCTATATACACCATATAGGAAATCCTATATACCAGGTCTGGTGACTGAATGTTTGAAATACCAGCTGGTTATCACCAAGTGATTTTTAAAGTAATTCTTTGCTTTCATAGTTTTCCTTCTTCCATCAGGAACCCTGCCTTATCGCTGTCTCAAGTCAGTATAAAGGGCATTCTTTTACTTGTAATGCTTACAGAAGCTCTCAACCTTTTTATGTACAAAATCTCACTGTTGCTAAGATACATTCATACATTCAATCTCAGTTTTTTAAACAAGATGATAATTGCTCTGCTCTTTCAAAATGCCCATTACCATAATCCGCATAACCTCTTCTTAGTTAAGAAAGATTACTTCATACCATCTCCCTGAGCCTGACGAAGACCAGTGACTTAAGATGGATCTTCAACTTAATTGATATTTTTTAGATGCATCTTCATTTTACCACCAGTGAATTTTTCACAACTGGTCTGTTCAGAAGACCTCCTTCTCTCTCTAAGAGCTTCCATCTTTTCTCTCATTTTCCATTTACATGTTCAAGCATCACTCAAATTGTTTCCATTAGACTTTCCATCCACATTTCACCCCTTGGCATGCTTGCTTTATACACTACCTTGCACACAGGAAGCCCAAACTGAATAGAAAATTCAGTACAACTAGTGACTGGAAACGTAGTATTGATTTTGCAATTGCTAGGGCACATTTTCCTCTTGATGGTTCAGGTGATAGAGAAGTACAACTGGCTTTTTACCACATTCACAGCACTGGCTCCATTATCGTGAAATAGCATACATATGAATTACTGCAGACAATGCAAAAATAAAAGTGAACCTTCCTGCTGATCTAAAACAGTGCCCCCTTAAAGTCCCTCCCAAACACTGTACACTTTCCACAGGAAGTGAAGGAGTGTAAGTTTATATGCAAGTTCTTCACAATGACATCCTAGTTCCACTCCACCAATACACAGAGCAGGGCGCTGCAGAGATGTGTGCTAACTCAAGACTATTACACTGCTAACTTAAATACAGCAAATTAAATGACAGTCAAAAATCACTTACACCATTGCTGCACGTTCAACGCAATCTCTACTGTACAGACTTGTTCTAAATCATTCCTCTCACTTTCTCTCTTCTCACACTGTGTTTCCACTTCAGGAGTAAAACCTCCAGCAAATGACATTTCCTCAACAAGAATCACAACTTTACTTTGACAAAACAGACCAGACTGCAGCACAGTGCAGAAACCACACTGCAACAAAAAAATCTGTCCAGTATATTCTCTCTGCCAACGAGCAACAGCAGCAGCTTCAAAGAGACTTACTTGCATGGGAAGAGCGCGTTATCTCCATCAGTTTTGGAAGGGAGCGGATGTGACCTCGGAAAGCTACTCTGGGGAATTCTTGCCCCGGCTTCACCCGGGGAGGGTTTGCATTCTGAAGCACGAAGTCTCCTGGGCAAGCACCATCCCGTGACATGCGCACAGTTTTCCACATTCTTAGTTATCAAGTCTTTGGTCCTGGCCAGTAGCTATGTGGTGTTAGTTTTCATCATGCAAGATTGCTTTGCAAGGAACATTTCTTAAAGAGGGAGCTAAACACTCTGCAACAGAGAATAATTTATTTGCCTTAGTCCCTAATTAATCTCAAATTTTGAGGCATTTGAGCTGTATTCCAAGTAGGCTAATGTTTCCTCTTCACTTGTTGCATTGCTTCTCAGTCTTCATTATCTTTCGATAATTAAGGCATTTTATTTCTGAATGCTACCAGCTCTCTTCTGAACCAGATAATTCTATTTGCAGCCACCACTTCAACTATACAGTTTACCTAAACATCTCCAGCATAGTTCCCTGAAAATTCTAGAGCTCCCCTACTCAGATATGGGCACAGGTCCATAGAACACGTTCCTTATCCTGTGGATCACCTGAGTTCCTTAAAACATCAAAGATGATCCATGGAACAAATCTAAAACCCTCAAGTGTGCATACTGCCACACACACCAACACACAAGCTCAGGAAACATAACAAAAGCAATAAATGGATGTCCAAACTTTTGCCTCATAGCCAAGAAAAAACACTGTGACTAAACTGTAGCAGATATTCTACTGACTGGTTTTTTGTTCTTCTCCAAAAGGTTAATGTTGTCTTTATTTTAAATAAATAAATAAATAAAAAAGGATTAAGAACACGGAGGACAGTATTCATGTTACTGCTTTCCTTCTGAAGGAGGATTAGGCCAGACAGACACAGTTTCACTGCTTGAGCATGCTGAATACAAGTCTTTTGTGCAAGCCATTGTGTTTTCTTTAGTAAACTGAGGAATGAAAACCAGAATTTAGAGAGAATTACAAACAAAAGACATATATGAAAGTAACTAAAAGACAGATTAGTGAGGATAAATGAAAGCTGAACAATTAGGCACAGTGAGACTATTGTAAAAAGACCAGGAAGCTTCACAAGGGTAAGGTCTACTCAGCCAGACTCAAATAACCATTGAGAGGGTGGCAAGAGCAGTTGCATGACTTGACCTGTCAAGGTTTTATTCTTCCCTACTGCCAGTTTCTGAGCTCCCTTACAAAAAACCATCACTCCCATACTTCATCACATTCAGGTAAAGAAGCGGAAGTTAGTACATCTTAAAAAAACTACAGATTTTTGCATCACGACATGACTAACTCAGAGATGCTCACCTACTTCTAATGGAAACTTTATCTGGCTGGCAAGTTGAGATGAGCTGAAGGCACAGATGGACAGAGCTTGATGAGCTTTAGACCAGCCCACACAGATAATGGGTAAAGCAAACAGAGCAATGCCATTTAAGCTACTGCAAGGTTAAAGCAGTGAAGAAAAAGCAAATTCTGAAGAGGGCTGAACTTTGATAAGAAACTTCTGTCGCTTCACTTCTACAGGCACATCATATCTGAGCTAATGCCAGCTGGCAGAGGCACGAACACCCTGCTCGCAGCACCTCAGGAGGAACGCAGCCTCAGACACGCTCTGGAGGCAGGAAAGCTGGACAAAGCTCCAGACACTGCTGTGACCTGTGAGGATGGCATGCAGGGCTGCCAGAATCCTCCCTGCCTCAAATACCAAAAAAGTGTCAAGCGAGGGGCTAAATTTCTTGAAATAACTTCCGTGCGAATCAGAGTACAAGTCAGAGTTGGAACTGAAATGCTCAGCTCAACCAAGAAACACCTTGGTTTACTTATCCCTTTATAACTAACAAACAGCAGATATTTCCTAGAAAACCAGTTCAAAGGACAGCCCAATACTCCTCCCCTCACTGTAATTTAATTTCAGGAGCAGCATAAGAGTTAATATCACACTTGTAATTGTACTTTGCATGTAGAGACTCCTTTGTGTACACCACAGTAACAAACACTGTGATGAAATAGCCTGTCTAGCAGCTAACACCATGTTTTGCTGTTATTCAGACACTATTTCACAAGTATTACTGGTCACAAAGCCTGTGATAGTTATGGGCACAAACTGAGCCATTTTTATGCACAGGCAACATTACTTGATCTAACTTTTTTTTTCATTACAGAAAAATCCCATTCATACTTATAATATTTCACCTACCAGTAACACTGGAATCTAAGATTAGAAATCAGAGTTGATACCCAAGTAGCTGCTGTGGGCTGCCCTTAATATGAGCAATCTAAACAGCAGGCAGTTAAAGCCAACTAATCACACAGGCTCACTTCTCACTCAGAAAGAGATGGCTCAATTAGCTGACCCCTGCCGTGCCTCTCTTGTGCATGTACCTTGACATGCTGCAAATTACCTCTAAAGAGAACCTAACCTAAATAAAATCCTAATTTATAGATGGCTTAAGGTAGGCAAAATTTATACCACTTTGGAAAGCAAGTTAGTTCTGTTTTATTTATGATTTCTCAGATTTTCATGTGTCAGTAAGTTCTGCAAATTTCTAAACAACTGGTAATTAAGACACAATTTACTTTGAGTTTTGACCACAAAATCAAATAGGTTTGCTACACTTAGCTGTTCTCACAAGACCTAGAAGCAAATGAATACGCCCAAGGTAGGTATTCTACTGGAAAAAAAAAAATTAGAGGAACAATGGGATTGCTCCAAACAGAAATTATTGCATAATCAGGTTTTATTAGTCACATTATCTTCAGGGCATTTGTTCACAGCCTTATGGATAAAGTTTGAATATAAAAAGCTGTCCATATCCATTTTAATCACCCACTTTGTGGGTTTGGGGTTTTTTTAAACACAGTTTTTGAGACACCATTTCCCAGATGTCAATAAGGATAATGCTCATACTGTTCCTCCCAAAGGCTGTGTAATGTTCAGGGTGTTCTGCTCATCACCACACACTGTCAAGACCTGCAGGTCTGAGTATTGCTGAGAAACAGAAAAACCTCAACAATCTTCCTGGACTTTGACAGCAGTCCAAGAACCCTGGTAGCTCCACATTTCAGCTGCCAAGCACTCAAGAGTACTGCTGAAGTATATCCAGAGACTGTCATTTCAGGATAACCCAAGAAACATGCAGACAATAATTTGATTCCAAATCTGCTCCTATTCATGTGCTTCCTCACATGTGGCTGGACTAAACAAAACTCTTATTCATTTTCAGAACTATTATGGAACATTCTCTTGGTTCATTTGTGAGACTATAACAAATAATTCAATGCACAATTATGCTTTTGCAGATATTATTACCTTGACATTTCATTAACAGAAATCAGACATTGCTGCTTTTCTTAAGTTATTCACTTTCAAAAATTTAGCAAAAGGTCTAATCCAACATCAGCAGCAGTCCAAAGTAAAGATAACTTTAAGCAATAATAAAAAAAGCCTATTGGAAATACTTGTTGCTCCATGGACAACACAAAACTAGCCAGAAACACAAGGAGCTTCTAAAATGAAAAATCTGGTTACAAACTCATTTATGGCAGCAGAAGAGGCAGCTGACATTATGGGATCTGATAACAAGGAATACTTATTTTCCCTTTAGCTACAAATTAGTCAGTATTACCCAGAGCACTTTCTTCATGAAAAAAACAGAAAGTCATGACTTAACTTTCATAACTTTCAAAACTGAAAACAGTAATATCTTTATTTTGCAGTAGCAAAAATCGAAAAGTAGCAAAGTGACATTCCAAGCTCAGAAAAAAAAGAGTTCTCAAAATGTTTTGAAAACTCCACTAACTTCTTGGTTTGAGGCTGGGATGTTTTAGGTGTGAGGGGTTTTTTAATGGGATTATTGTATTTACACCAGAAACAGGAAAAACAGGATATAAACAGCATTGCATCTAGTTAGATAAAACTCATTAACACTACAGACCAGGCATTGCTAATGAAATAACTAACTGAAATCTGTTCATGCCAGTTCACACAAGACCTTGGGCTGCCAGGTCTTTTTCACCAAAGGTGGCAGAAAGCACAAGCTGTAAAACCCCAGCTCACCCAGGATCTTACGGAAATAAAAGGCCAAAGTCACACTAGATAAGAACCCATGCACAATAAGGCTTATGAGAGGAAAGCATGGCAGAATGAAAGGACAGATCTTTCCCTGGATGCCTCTGAGATCCTCTGTGCTTCAAACACAGGCTCAAACTATCCACTGGCAACACCAAACACTCACATGCGGGCTCCACACACACATTTCCATCAGCAACTGCAGCTTAAACACCAAACTACTGACATTCATGGGTATTTTAATAATACATGCTGTTCATTCACAATTATAATGTTATTATGCTATGTCATAACATTATTTACTTCACTGTTAATTGACACTGTCAATATAGTTTTGAGTTTACTGAATTTTACCCATCTACTAAAGGTGTGATTCTTAAGACTCATTACATACTACACTGCAGTACATATTTACCATCAGCAACAGTTATGGCACCTACAAAAGTGACACAAACAAAGCATAACTGTACCAAAAAAAATAAAACAGAAAGTTGTATTATTGATAATATATTCATTCCCCTGAACCAGTTCACAGTTCAAAAGATGGCATTTTCTTGTGCTCTGCTTGAAAAAAACACCCAAAGCTTTCCCAGATAACACCCTATGCAACAGTTAGGCTGGAGCAGAGTACAAAACCAAGTATACAATTAAGCACAGATCTTGGATTTATCCCTAGATAAACATGTGTGACGTTACTATCAGACTCCTACTGTACTCTGCAAAACTAAGTTGGAGAACAGCCTTACAAAGTTGACTGATCCTACACAACTTGAAGGATTGAACAATTGAAGGATTGAACTTGAAGGATTTAACAATTTAATAATCCTGTGTTTCAAAACCACTATGACTTCAGTTAAGATACACTGATAGTTTCAGAACACTATAATTCTTTGTAGGTGCTAATATCAACATAAAGTACTTACCCTTTAGCAATAGCTCTTTGACATTTTCAGTAACTTGATTTACCATTATTCTTCTTCCAGCTCAGCACATGCTTTAGTAAATGCCTCCTCTGTGAAGTCCCGAGGATTGGACAACTTTAATAATATTGAATTTCCAAAAGAACTGTTTCTACCTGCTCTGACAAAGTGCTGGCTGCAATGTTGAACTGGACTGATCTCTTCCAGGAAGCAAGAGTTTCTCACAGAAATCTAAGCCGACAGTGATATAATCCTGGCATTATAATCCTTTCAACACAGAAAATATACAGATATTGGATCTTACAGAAAATGCTACTTGTCAAATTCAAGCCCAGCCACGTTTAAGAGGCACATTGCAGTTGTTTGCACACTTACTCAGACAAGTGTGCCACAAATCTGCTGCTTGCTGAGTGTGGAATCAGACAGGGTTTTAAACCTGCCAATGCCACGAAAAGTGTAGCTCTGTGATGTTAGCCCTGCAGGCATTCCAGCTTTCAAGTGAAAACAGTGATCTATTTCTTTCCATCTTCAATACATTAGAATATGATGGCCCATTAATGGATGAACCATATGCAAGATCACAAAAAAAAAGCAACAGCATGATGAAATGGGAGGTTTATATAAGATACACAAGGAATTACTAAATTAATGATTCTAAGCACTTCATAATTACAAGAACCCCCATCATTCTGCTCATTCACAAGGAGGTCCTATGGACACCAGCACACACCTCACTAAGACTTATCTATGTGATGAGGTAGGTGCAATCACCAGGAATACCTGTGTAATTAAAGATGCCAAAGTCACTTTTCAGAAAATGGATTTAGGAACTCACATCACTTAGGAGCTTTCATAATATAACTTGTCATTGCCAGATGAGAAAAAAAACCACTATAAAAACAGCCTTTGTATTTCACTGTAATCCACTTCAGAGGTTCTTTCATGTGGAATGACTCCAAACCATTTCTCACGACTGTCCTTCGCATGCATGAGGGCACCTTAAACACAGCCCACCTTCTATCAAAATAAAGGGAGCAGCATTCTGGTATTTTCCCTGCCTCAGGAAAAACCTCTTGTCTTGCTATAAAATGTTCTCACTTTCTCTGAAAGACTGTAACACACATTTATGAGACCAGCATGCAGATTTCATGCAACGTTCAGTTCAAATTCACCTTTCTCTCTGATACCAAATACAGAAAATTGTTTTCAGCCCTATACGTGTTCAGCTGACCATAGCTTCAAAGTACAAAAGAGAGAATAACAAAATAAAAGTCCAAAAAATGCACATCACAATTTTGGACATGCTTGCTCCCTCCTCCAGCTCAACATAGGCCAAAGAAACAATTGTACAGACACAAACCTTGGAGTGAGAGAAAGCAGATGGGAACAGTGACCACTAAAAGCCAGTATTGCCACCAGCTCAAAAAACTTCCTAGAGGGAACAAGTGGAAAGAAATAAGGTAAGAGCCAGGAGCCTAAATATGCTCCAGACATGTAGAAAATAACAGAAAAGAAAGAAGATTTAATTACTTTGAACATTTCAATGCATGTACATTCTGTGCATGGCATACTACACAATGTACATTCACAGACATCTACTATCCATCCCTGGAAGACAGCAGAAAGACACTGGTAACCAGTTACAAGCTTATTGTGAAACCCTGAATGTCATTACTTTTAAGTCATACAGAAAGTGCTGAACATCAGATATTTCTTACATTTGAGAAGTACTGTGTTCCATGTAAAAACAAAGACCATGAGAGGGTTTTTTTTATGTCAAGGAAAAAGGAAGGGGGGGAGAGTGTTATAAGGAGGAGGAAAAAAAAGAAAAAAAAAAGATTAAGCCTGTATATAGTCCAAGGCTGAAATCCAAGGATGGCCTCTCAGTGTGAAGGGCTACAAACAGCCAAAACTCACTGTAACTCTGGTAATAATACTTACAGAAAGTACAAGTCAGCATAAGACTTCTCCAAGCAAAGGGAGTCACTCCCTCCCACTGAACATTTTAGAGGGTGGAGGGAGCTCTGACACTGCACATGTTAAACAGCAAACCAATGTACTTCTAAAACACAGATATTTTGACATACATTTACAAAGAGCTCACAAGTCTCCCAAAACAACACATTTCACACAGTGCAACACAGCACAAACCAAGATAAAGTCAGATATGTGGAGAAGCTACAGTGGCTTTTACCATCATTTTACAAAAGGTTCATCTGTTTGCAAGAGCATCAGAGCAAAGTGAGTATAACACATCAGCTTACAGAAACTCTTCGAGGAGCAATCGGCAACATTAGATCACTTTTCTGCTCCAGCAGTCAGGAATTAGGCAGCTGGGACACAATCTAAGTCAGAAAACACTCCAAGATGTATAATAGTGAGTTTTCTCCTCCTAAATACATGTTTCTACCACAAAGTCTACAATGCCTCGTCTTAAAAGGGCAAAGACAAAACACTGCAATTAAATCATTCTGTCTGTGTTGCCTTGAGTTACAGCTTTAAAGCTCCTTGTATGTGTGCTAAAAGGCATCTTAACACAAGGCAGATAATCATCCCACTGTGTAGCTACCTAGAACTGGGATCTATCAAACATGGCTCAACTATACCTCCTTTCATGTTTGGCCACCATGTCCCAGAAATTAACCCCTGACATTGTCACTGCATTCCCTGGAACACAAAGACACATCAAGAGTGAGTGATTTGTGTTGGTCTAGGCAAAGAAGTCAAGATAAAAGTTCCATGTGGGAACTGAAGCAAGGGTTGGCAGGGATGCTCTCAAAACAGCTGTGCCCCAATACAGGGTGCAGAACACAAACAGGAATCAAGGGAAAGGAAGGGATCCTGTTGAGGGGAGATGGTCAAGTGGTACTACTGCCAAACACTTCACATTGTGAAATCACAGGCTGGACAGTTAAAACCTTAGCAGAACAGAGCCAAAAACATACAGGAGCAGTAGGTTCTAAAATCAGACCTGCGAGACAATTAACAAACTTCGACCTCTGTGTCAGCTCTGGACACAAATATACACTACAGCAAGTAGCAGCAAAAGTAAGATCAATTATACTCTTGAAGAAAAAGATCAGAAAGACAAAGCACCTGAATGCAAAAGTGGAAGACAGAAAAGAAACGTGCTGTCCTCCATCAGACACAGCAGCAGCTATGACATCCTCTTGAATTACTCCTAGTCCTGACTCAGATCTGACTTCCTACATGGAAATCCAGGACTTTGCACACAGTAACTAAGCTCAGGGCTACTCACCTTGCAAGCAGAGACAGGGTCATAAAACAAAGTAGCATTGCTATAGATAATTTTATGGAAAACAATTATACTCTAGGGCATAAAAACTGTGTTTTACTGCAGCAAGCAGCAATTTAAAGTATGCAGCAGCAAGTCTCAACAAGTTTGCCCTCCTTAACTCAGAAAATGAGCAGCTTCTAATGGCACACCGTATAAAGCCTTTTTTTTTCCTTTTGACATGGAAGTGAAAGTCAGAAGTTTGTATGGTCTAACCTGCTCCATGATAAGAGGGTAAATGCAGTAATTGAATGATATTCTAAATCCCTCAGATAAACAGAATAAATTGCTGGCTGCTGGTAGGAGATGAAATGAAGCTTGGGAATTAGACTGTAGGGGGAAAAAACCCATAGTTTTTTTGAGGCATAATTACCTTGAACCTATCCATAGTACAGCATGCCCCTGCCCTACACACAGCTCTGCATCACTGCTCCTCTGCCAGGATCTTGTTATACAATCCCTGCAAACCAGCCTCCAACATCAGCTCACAGTTTTGATTCTCATTTTCAAAGTAATCAATAGATTGCATCCTCATGACAGTACAGACCACATGCCAATCAATGAAAGAGTTGGGCTTCTAGGACAATGCAGGTCACTCGAGTGGACAGAAAGAGGCAAATTAAGCATTCTGCATTTGAGAGGATGGATCTGTGGGCCAAAAATCCAGGAGACATGAGGCAAACCCAAACTGTGAGCACCTGTGGAAAAGCTGGCACACCATGCCTTACACAGAGGAGCTTCCTGGAGCAGCACTGTGACCATCAGTACAGAGGGGAGATGATGACCATCCCTTCACCAGTACCAACCAAGTCCTCCCTCACACCTAGCCCAGCCCTGCCTGGCACTGGCCTCTCATCTTCTGCTCAGCAAAATGCCATTTCATTTACATTTCCAACAAGTCTAAAGCTGCCTCCAATCAGCAAAGCATAACTGCCAAGTTATCAAACTTCCCCATTCATCCATAAGCTAATTGAGTAAAAGCTTTTTTGGGGCAATTAGCATTTTATTTGGCATGTCAAGTTCCATCTCTCTGTCCTACAGAGCACAAAGAAGATCAAAAGATGATTAAGAAGGAACTCTACCAGGTACCTTTAACAGCAACAAAAACTTTGAAAAAGTGTATTCCCAGAACTGTTCTGACCTGTACCTCTGCTGCTCAGACATGACTTAAGACTGCTGGAAAGCAAACAACCTTCTTTTCCAAGCATACCTAGCACCCACCACAAAATCTAAAGCCCTATTAAAAGCCTGTTAGGAAAAAAATGCTACTCCATCCTCTCCAGAAAATTCTTTTTATGGTTCAGAAATGACAGTTTTAAACTTGTGAAACAGTGTTTAAAATAAAAGCCACTGGGGACAAATACGCAGTAAACGGGCTACAAAATAACCTCCAGATACAGTTACATATATATATATATCTATATTCAGTTACAGTATACAAAATGCTGTCATATTCCAAATCCAGAGAGGTTTACCCTACCGTCACTATAAGAGCTGTGTTTTTGTGTAGACCTTTTAAATATAAAGCCAGACATACAAACTGACAAATATTTGAGTCTCTGAAAAGACTAATAAATTTTTGTCTATGTATTTTGCATTCAAACAAAGATATTGTTTTCTTGGCAATCGCTACAGCAGCCACTGTGAAAGATGCACAGTCCTCCATGCATGACAAAATCCAAGTATGCTGAAAGAAACCATCCAAAGCAGCTCAACTGAAAGAACAAGAACAGTACTACTCATTGCTAAGGGATCACTTGGCAGCATTTAAACAGTTGCCTATTGAAAACTAATAATTAAGAAAAGAGGTTTTACTAAATAAAAAAAAAAACCAACCTCAAACTTTATTATGTGAGAATAAAAATCAGCTTAGTACAATGAAGAGATGCAAAATATCTGATTCAGATGTTACTGAAGACAAAGGAAACATCCCTAAAATGTAATTCAAATAGGCTTTAAACCATGTTTTAAAATGGTGCATTTTTTTCTCTGTAATTCAGGTCACAGAACAAAGTATTTAAACAACCTTGAACCAACAAGTTGAAGACACCAACCCTTTGATCATAGAAATCTTGCTCCACATATTGGTGCTAATAGCAATTTTTCTGTAACTTGAAGCAGTCTGCACATTATTTGTTGCATCACAATCAAAAACAGAGGTAAATCCTTAACCTGGTCTTGGAAAGGAAACTCACCAAATGCAGCTTTCCTCTCCCTGTGGCACTGGCTCTCCCCCATCCTGCTCCATGTGCTTCAAAACAAGGCAGGGATCACTAGCTCTGATCTTTCTCAAGGTGGCTGTTGCCAGCCTCAGCCAACAGCATTTATTATGTTTGGCTACATTTCCTAGTCAATGAGACTGCAAACTACCTTAAGTCTTCATTCTACACAGAACTTTAGAGCAAAAGCCAAAATTAAATTCTACATTGAAAAGCATGCAAAAACGAATGCTTTAATTTTGTTGTAGCAGGGAAAAGAAAGCAGATTTTCTTGGAGGAAGTGAAAAACTGAAGAAATTTGTAAGGGGAAATTGAATAACACACAGAGATCAATTTTACACATGAGAGAGCTGCAATACAAACACAAGGCACCCAAAAATGTATTTAAAATTCTTTAGACAAGTTCAGAGATTTTATAGAAGATATAACTTCAGTGTTATTTAAATATTCCCAAACTTAGTCTCAACTCAAATTTGAAATGGCTGCTTAGCAAGCACTGGCAGAGATGGAAAAATCCATGTCTTTTCATGTACAACTGCTTAGCCTTCTAGTGCAGGTGTTCTCCAAAACACAAAAAATCTGCAGCTGCAAAAGACCAACAGAAGGTTGTTTGGGTTTTTTTAACAATCTTCTGTTAGTATTTTGCAACATGCAGACCCACGCACACATGGGTACGGGAGCTGCTTTCACTTCGCTTAGACGTATCACAAAGATTCTTCCCAGAGCTTTTTCAAATAACTGAAATACCACAGAACCCACAAAAAGGCCCATGTTTTCCTAAATTTAGCTAAGTCTCCTGTTCACCAGCAGCTGGCACCACGATCCCCTTGGTACTGGACAGCTGCAGCCTCTCCAGTTCGGTCCTAATCACTGCATAAATTAGAAGAAGTATGAGACATGCTTAGCAAAAGTAGCAGTTTATGCAGCAACAAGAACTTTTTTGTTTTCCTAGACAAGCATTTTAACGAATTAAACTTTACTACACTACAAGCTCATAAAGAAACTAGAGGTATTGGCCACAGGCTCTAGGAAAAAGAGCCTCTCAGAAAAAATCCTTCGCTTACAGGGTATAAAGAAAGTATATACACCACCTCCTTCACCCACCCACCTATTATAAACAACTAATTATGTCACAAAGCACTTTCCCACTCTCATTTTTCACATGCCGAACTCCTATCTTTCCTTATCTGAAGCGAGAGTCCATTTCTCTACACACCTGTATTGCTTAGAAAAGCATTCTGGAATTTAGCACTGCAATCGGTGCTGTGTTAATTGCTGACTGCTCAAACAGAAGGGGGAAAAAAAAAAAAAAGGAAAGAATAACAAAAAACCTCCCAGGACTTCTAAAGCATGACCCTGCTGCTAAGATGTCTTTTAGGATCAGCACTGAAAACCATAACCACTGCTGTGGATCCCACAAGTACCCCTTCTGAAACAGCAGCAAATATTGACATATTTAGCATTGACAGGACACCTTTAATATCTCCAAATTTACACATCATACTTTTCAGAGAGGGGAAAACAGATGCCAGTAGAACAGAAAAAAACCCCTTCCTCATCAAAACACAACTACATTGAAGAAGATGCAGTCTCCATCCCATTTTCAGCAAGAGAATAGTTAACAAATCACCAGAAGAGACAGTTCACTGACATCAGTATTGCCATTCTCACGTTACTTTCTTTTCTCTGAAACAATTCAGAGGTTCTGCCTCAACTCCACCCCACGCTGCCTCTTCCATGACTTCTTTCTGTGGCTTTTAGGCAGCAGAAAAAATGCTGAAGACATTTGTGCTACAGAGGTTATGCAAAAATATTCCGCTATCACCACCATAACAGTGCCATTTACCCACACTTCCGCCAGCAGAAGTTCTTAAGATAATTTTAATGCTATTTGGACATGTTTCTGTGGGTCCTATTTAGCTGTAGTGTCTAATTTATTATGTGACTAATGTTATCTTATCTCCGGACTTTGCCAAAACACCTACATGTAAGAATTAAGCACTTTGAAGAAGAATTTTTGAATGATTTATGTGTCCCCATTCAAAGTATCTTCAGACACACTTACGTGAGGTTAGCTTCAAGTCTTGCAAAAACTGAAAATCTTTACTAAGTAAGTTACCACATAGTAAAGCAGTGGACCAGGAGGACATTTAAAGTAAAAGCACCCTGCTATCACACCAGAACTTTACCCACATTTTCCAAAACAGCTCACTGCAAATGAGCAGCAGAATCTGTTGCTGCACAAGAGCACTGAACACACTGACACAGAAAGTAAGCTTGAGGTAAAGGTCTCAAGTCTAGTTAGAGAATTCTGGGCTTGGAGGAAGCCATGTGATAAATGGAACATAAGCAGAGCAATTCCTTGGCAAAAACCAAGGGTGGCAGCTGACCAAAGCTGGTTAGTGACACCAAGCTGATTAGTGTCTCATTTCCACAAACAAAAGTCAAGGGAAGATAAATAACTTCCCACAGAACACATGACATTGCCACACTTTGGTTAACTAGGTGCACAATCACTGTGGAGCTGAGATTCCTATTAAAGCAAAGTGTATTTTGTTTTTAAAACACATTCAGACCCCACTGTCCCTCTCTTTGCCCTGTGTACCCAACTTAACATGCTGGCTTTATTTCAAAGACGGAGGGGATGCCAAATTCACATTTCTCATCCCTGATGATCCATAAAGAAGGGCTCATGTGTTTATCATAGGATCACAGGATAATTCTTTGTACTTCTTTTTCTAAATGAAAGATGTCAAAGTCTTTTATAAGCAGTAGCAGTCAGTGGAACCTACTTAGAAATAAAAGGCTGATTTTATTCATAAGCAAGCACTGGAACTATCTGACAAGGCTAAATTATTGCACACTAACTAATGTCTTCTTATGGAAATGGTTGACAGAAAATTCTGTTGCAGAATGGCTTCACATCTGTAGAGTTTAGATGAAACCCTATCACTTATGTTCTAAAAACAGCAAAATTCAGAAAAAAAAAAAAAAAAAACAACTTCAAAAACAGAGATATGACAAATAAAGGCAGGGGTAGAAAGATGAAACCGAAAGAAGAATCTGTCAGAATCATAAGCAACAGCCTAAGACATTGTGCAAGGAGTGCTGGACAACACAGACACTACTTTGCAGACTATTACAGAGCAGCTATAAACAGTTACAGTGCCCTGACCACACTCTGGAAGGGCCATGTCTTTACTGAGTCACCTCAACTCATCCAACCAAACTCAACAATCCAATTGAGTCTCGAAATCAGGTTCTCAATAGCAAGCTGACAAAATAAAATCTTCCTAGCAGAAGGAAAATCTTCCTAGCACCAGAACTACTGCAACCAGTTTCTCACACTAACTGGTGGAGCTACTTGATGGCCTGGAAAGCCTCGAGCATGGACACTGCTTAGGCAGCTCTGAGTGCATCCATGCAGGGCAAGGATCAACTGCATGCACTTCGATAAGGCCACCGCCTAAAACTTGAACTCTGCATCAAGTCAAACAGTTTATCTTATCTCGAATCAGGGGCATCACCAACACCAACAAATCCCTCCATGAGCCCCGAAATCAGCTGCCACAGAAGGCAGGAGGCTCTGCTCTCCTGCCTCCTCCAGCCAGGGCTAAACAGCTCTGAGATACTCTGCCTCCAATGGGAGCTTCCACCTCTGCTGCGTCATATCATCAGCACCTCCCTGTACGAGAGGCCAGGGTAACTGCACAGGATGTAGAAACCAGCACCAAAACTGAAACAAATAACACAAGAGAGTTCAAATTCCCCTCTACAGAGCAACAAACTCAAGAAACATATGCAAAGAGAGAAAAGGCTAGTGGGGAAGAACATGCGTGTCAGTACAGGTAGGCAAGACACATATCTTTATACGCACACCCCGAGGATATGAAACAATACTTAATTACTGTGAAAGTAAATTAAAAAATAGAAGGCAGTTAGAGTTCAAACAGAAACAGAACTAGCTACCGTATATTAGTAGAGAAGTTACTAGATATTTATCAGCTTTAAAATAAAGAGACTCAGCTAACTTCCAGCAGCATGGTTGTGCACTGGAGTTGGGACAGCAGCACATTAGAGACTGCCAGTGGCTGATGGACTGTGACACGGAGCCGAGTGGGTCTCCTGAAGTGTGCTGGTTGCACACATCCTACAGGCAGTCTCACACCCAAGTAGGAGATGGTTTGAGTTGACCTTCCTTTATCCTCCATGGCAGCACCTTCCACAAGCCACACTTACCAACCCATGGCCAAAGCTAGCTACTGGAAAAAGCTCTCCAAGAGGTCTCCACCTCGACCTGCCGAGATGGGTAAAAAACACCTGTTACTTTCATACACATGTGGATTATATGGTCCATGTAAAACATGGACCTGAGAGCAAAACAGACCTATTTTACAAAACAAATCAAAGGCCCTGCATAGCCTTTAGGGCTAGTGCTCAAATTGCCTGCGGTAAGAGACAGCTTGGGAAAAGCACCTACCTTTCACCACCCTAAAATACCAACACTAGGCACGGAAAGAACGGGCATTAGGGCTATGTAAGTAACTTGGTATTCGAAATCTAAAATTTCCTTGAAAATTATACAAAGAAAGAAAGAAAGAAACTCCCAATGTGTGCATATTGGAGATCGAAACACGTATTCTCAGAGAAACGACCAAGGTAACAAGGCAGGAACTGAACTTTGGTCTTATGACAGTTGAGTATCACTCAGCAAAGTAACCCTGGTTGCCTTCCTTAAGCACAGGCCTGAGGAGTGCAGGCTCCCTTTAGGGATGACTGTACATTCAATAACATTTGCAGTCTGAAAAGTTTGACTGCACGGGCAAGGAAGAACAGGTCAGGTGTTTACTGCTTTTTCTTTTGTTGCCTAGAGTCACGCATGATTCACAGAGGCTAAGTCAGATTCACCAGATGAGCCCATGGGAAGATCCTCTTCCTAAAGGTTACAGAAACCTAAACATAAGCAAGGCAGGGAAAAAAAAGAACAGACTGCACAAAGAGCTAAAACAACCTTGTACCAGAACTACACTACTGCCCAAATCTAACTGTCCTTCACATTCCCACTAGAAACACTCGCTGTATTTGAAGTGATTTATATCTAAAAGTCACAGCAAAACACCAAGACAAGCTGAGCACTGACATTAGCTGCCTAGTTAAAAGAATGTACTTCTCACCACCCAAAATCCCCTCCTACTTACGTGATCTTCTTCTGTAATTGGAATAAATTAACCCCTAACAAAAAGCAGCTCTGCCTGGCAGGAGCAGTCGTGAGAGCCACACAGGCACAAAGCACTTGCTGTAGTATTCAAGGGCCCAGTTTGCGGGAGAGAGACCTTGCTGGGCAGCCGCGTTTTTTAGACGATATAAACAAGTAAAGCAGCAACCGTTAAATTCGGCTAATTTAACTGAATTCTCTATCACCAGCTTATTTTGGCAGTGGAGCACTGAAAACATCTGAGCCTATCTCCACGTACTCTTATCACCTCTGGAGACGGCAGCCTGTGGGAGCACCGATAAGAGCTATACCCGGGCCAGCCCCGCTCCCCGCTGCACCCCGGGCTATCACCGAGCGGCTGGGGCGGGGGGGGCGGAGGGAACCCCGGGCCGGCTCCTCGGCGCTCCGGGGAACCCCGCGGCCAGGGCATCCCCGGGGCAGCCGGGTGGGGCTGCGCTGCCCCCGCTCGGCCTGGCCCGGCCCGCC